>BSBK01002548.1:1600000-2200000 GCA_027943335.1 Chamaecyparis obtusa
TCAATTTTAAGAGATCGTTAAGAGGAGCATTGGTGTCATCATGATCATCTCCCCTCTCATCAGATCTCAATGCACGCCCAGTTCTTTGTTGATGCAAAGGAGGTCCTCTACAATAACAAATAAAAGGGTTAAATTAAAAACATTTTATTATAAATTGTTACAAGTATTTCAGTACTTCAAAGGACATAACCATGGTGCTCTTCACCTAATCTACTCACATCATCAACTTTGAGATCATGTTGTCTAGCCTCAACCTCAATGTGCTAATGAACACTAGCCTCTACATCCTCTGCAACTGCAAACACCTATTGCAATAAAATTTGTATTACTACACCAATCAATTTAAGATGTTTACTTGTATAAATAATTACATATAAAATTTTGAATAGAAAATGTATACCTCCATCACTACAATGCACACCAGAACAACCTTCATCATGCACATGTGGTGTACAAGAATCGGTAGGTTGCATTCCAATTTCATACGCACTCATGTTATCATTGTTTGCTTACTTAAAACAAATATACTCACTTTATGTTGGAACTTAACATCAAATAAACTAATTGGTAAATTATTCAATTTAAAAAAATCATCATTTAGCTTACTTACCGTGACAGATCCATTAGTAGAACCTTGTCCACTTATTTCTCGTATTCTTTCAACCATGAATTTATAGCCTTGTTGGAAGCCAATTCTTTTGCCCTCTTCTACGAGACCTCTATTGAACTCTGTGCCCTGCATTTTTGTTTGGTATCATGAATTTTTTATTTTATTGTTTCATCAAAACAAAATCTATTGAAAATTATAATAATTTACATACGATTTTTCATTTAATAAGACTTAAAACACATGCAACAAGTTTTGAATAACCACCAGAGTCGAGCTTGTGTTGCCCGTGCTTTTCTAGTCTCGCCTTTGTTGCATTTGATGTGTCAGACAATCCATGAAAAGTTTGAAATATGTTAGTTCATATAAATATAAATATTATTTAGTACATAATTACATTCTTAATAGTATCACATACCTTCTTTTGTTGTCTGGTGGTGTGTTTCCTTTCTTTCTTTCACTTCTCTCCTTCGCATCCAAAACAAGATTTTTCCACTCTAAATCAGAAATGTAGGGGGGACACTTGTACTTTGGGTTATTTGTTAATGTACTTATGTAATGGTCCCTAATACACTTCAAACATAACCCTCCTTTCTCAAGGAGCTTATTTTTCTCAAATGCACGAGGTCCAAATAAGTTTTTCATACTCTCTACGAGAGCATCCTTTAAATTTTTATCTTGGACATTCCACCTTTTAAGAAAAAAAGCATTGTTAGATTCATAAATGAAGTGAACTTACCTTTAATATAGTTCAAGAAATGGATGAAAGGAAAATTATCCTAGAAATGATATGAAATCAAAATAGTGGATTGGGGTTTTAGTTTAGATACGATGTTCCACCATGTATGGAGGGTGGGCCCAAATATCCACAAACACTCGTCATTAATTTTATCATAAAAAAAATCATTCCCTACAAAATAATCATGGGATCATTAGTCGAAGGATATAATAGTATAAAATAAGAATACAATAGATGGAAGATTTTCATATTGAATGCAATATGTAATTAACGTATGATTGTATAGTAAAAGAAAAGTCCAATCTTTAAAATACCTAGAAGTTTGGCTACTTTCAAGGGAACTCGTTCTTCATCACTCACAAGTAATACACAATCCTTTATCATTCCTGTACTAGGAATACAAGTACGTCTAGGAAATTCCTCATTATGTGAGGCATCTCCTGTTGCATAAATTGAATCCATTACAAAATGCTCCCAAGAAAGAATACTTCAATAACAATAAACATATAAATAATGAGAGAGAAAATGAAATCTATGTACTAGTAGGTGATACCATGGAATTTGTGGCCATGTTGCATGTTTATGACATTGCAGACAGCAATACATCTGGGCTTGTCCATGCCTAAGGCGACAATACCATATGATCATTGACAGGTGCTAAAGAATAAGATTGTTAGAGCATAGTAAAAGCATGGACTAGCATTGAAAATATTGTTAGAGAGTAAAACAAATATAGTCAAACATGCGATCTACTTGAACCACCTACAGTACCCTCATCAAGGCCACGAGGATGAAAACTATGCAAATTTTGTTGTAAAAACAACACATCCGCTTATAAAAGACTGTATAACAGACTAATAAAAGACTAGTATAACATTCAAACTCGTATAATGACATACAATACTAGTATAACATCAAAAATATTATTGAAATTTTGTTATAATTAAAAATTACATTAATACTTACTTTGTAATTTTGAACTCGATACATCAATTCAGTTGCCCTCTTTGTTGACTCAAGAGTCGGAGGGTATATAGATGACAATTGAGACAATATTTTTCCAATTCTTTGGAGGCACTTCTTAATTGCAGTGGTTGGGTCATCACAAGTTGAAAAATCAATATATATATATAATAATATACCATTTTAACTAAACCAACAATTTAAGATCCTACTTGTTATAATGTTTTTCTATAATACAAGAAGGAAATGAAATAACTTTAAACAATAGCTTGCCTTAATATTCAAATAACAATCATAACATTTTGTTAATAGTTAGCATGGAATTAAAACCTAAAGTAGAAGGATAAATTTAGTGTAATCATTGAAACCTATTTTCAAGATAAGAGGGACTATTTTGAGTTTTTAATTTCAAATTTTAAAATGTATTTTCTTGGAACCTAATTTCATAACAAGGAAAAGTAAAGTTTCATAGCACTCACCTCAAGTTTAGCACGACTACTAATATGCATATCATGCACATAATCATTGAATTCAGCATAATCAATATCAACATTGTCTTCTTGACATAATCATTATCACATGATAACATTCATTAACATTCATTAGCATACAACATTCATCAATATTCATTAACACATTATATAATTTATGAACATTCAATAGCACATAATTAAATTCATTGACACATAAAAAATAGTCATTACCAATTAAGGTGCATAGCAGACAATCATTTCTTGTTTTTCTTTGATTTTCTCAATTTTAAGAGATCGTTAAGAGGAGCATTGGTGTCATCATGATCATCTCCCCTCTCATCAGATCTCAATGCACGCCCAGTTCTTTGTTGATGCAAAGGAGGTCCTCTACAATAACAAATAAAAGGGTTAAATTAAAAACATTTTATTATAAATTGTTACAAGTATTTCAGTACTTCAAAGGACATAACCATGGTGCTCTTCACCTAATCTACTCACATCATCAACTTTGAGATCATGTTGTCTAGCCTCAACCTCAATGTGCTAATGAACACTAGCCTCTACATCCTCTGCAACTGCAAACACCTATTGCAATAAAATTTGTATTACTACACCAATCAATTTAAGATGTTTACTTGTATAAATAATTACATATAAAATTTTGAATAGAAAATGTATACCTCCATCACTACAATGCACACCAGAACAACCTTCATCATGCACATGTGGTGTACAAGAATCGGTAGGTTGCATTCCAATTTCATACGCACTCATGTTATCATTGTTTGCTTACTTAAAACAAATATACTCACTTTATGTTGGAACTTAACATCAAATAAACTAATTGGTAAATTATTCAATTTAAAAAAATCATCATTTAGCTTACTTACCGTGACAGATCCATTAGTAGAACCTTGTCCACTTATTTCTCGTATTCTTTCAACCATGAATTTATAGCCTTGTTGGAAGCCAATTCTTTTGCCCTCTTCTACGAGACCTCTATTGAACTCTGTGCCCTGCATTTTTGTTTGGTATCATGAATTTTTTATTTTATTGTTTCATCAAAACAAAATCTATTGAAAATTATAATAATTTACATACGATTTTTCATTTAATAAGACTTAAAACACATGCAACAAGTTTTGAATAACCACCAGAGTCGAGCTTGTGTTGCCCGTGCTTTTCTAGTCTCGCCTTTGTTGCATTTGATGTGTCAGACAATCCATGAAAAGTTTGAAATATGTTAGTTCATATAAATATAAATATTATTTAGTACATAATTACATTCTTAATAGTATCACATACCTTCTTTTGTTGTCTGGTGGTGTGTTTCCTTTCTTTCTTTCACTTCTCTCCTTCGCATCCAAAACAAGATTTTTCCACTCTAAATCAGAAATGTAGGGGGGACACTTGTACTTTGGGTTATTTGTTAATGTACTTATGTAATGGTCCCTAATACACTTCAAACATAACCCTCCTTTCTCAAGGAGCTTATTTTTCTCAAATGCACGAGGTCCAAATAAGTTTTTCATACTCTCTACGAGAGCATCCTTTAAATTTTTATCTTGGACATTCCACCTTTTAAGAAAAAAAGCATTGTTAGATTCATAAATGAAGTGAACTTACCTTTAATATAGTTCAAGAAATGGATGAAAGGAAAATTATCCTAGAAATGATATGAAATCAAAATAGTGGATTGGGGTTTTAGTTTAGATACGATGTTCCACCATGTATGGAGGGTGGGCCCAAATATCCACAAACACTCGTCATTAATTTTATCATAAAAAAAATCATTCCCTACAAAATAATCATGGGATCATTAGTCGAAGGATATAATAGTATAAAATAAGAATACAATAGATGGAAGATTTTCATATTGAATGCAATATGTAATTAACGTATGATTGTATAGTAAAAGAAAAGTCCAATCTTTAAAATACCTAGAAGTTTGGCTACTTTCAAGGGAACTCGTTCTTCATCACTCACAAGTAATACACAATCCTTTATCATTCCTGTACTAGGAATACAAGTACATCTAGGAAATTCCTCATTATGTGAGGCATCTCCTGTTGCATAAATTGAATCCATTACAAAATGCTCCCAAGAAAGAATACTTCAATAACAATAAACATATAAATAATGAGAGAGAAAATGAAATCTATGTACTAGTAGGTGATACCATGGAATTTGTGGCCATGTTGCATGTTTATGACATTGCAGACAGCAATACATCTGGGCTTGTCCATGCCTAAGGCGACAATACCATATGATCATTGACAGGTGCTAAAGAATAAGATTGTTAGAGCATAGTAAAAGCATGGACTAGCATTGAAAATATTGTTAGAGAGTAAAACAAATATAGTCAAACATGCGATCTACTTGAACCACCTACAGTACCCTCATCAAGGCCACGAGGATGAAAACTATGCAAATTTTTTTGTAAAAACAACACATCCGCTTATAAAAGACTGTATAACAGACTAATAAAAGACTAGTATAACATTCAAACTCGTATAATGACATACAATACTAGTATAACATCAAAAATATTATTGAAATTTTGTTATAATTAAAAATTACATTAATACTTACTTTGTAATTTTGAACTCGATACATCAATTCAGTTGCCCTCTTTGTTGACTCAAGAGTCGGAGGGTATATAGATGACAATTGAGACAATATTTTTCCAATTCTTTGGAGGCACTTCTTAATTGCAGTGGTTGGGTCATCACAAGTTGAAAAATCAATATATATATAATAATATACCATTTTAACTAAACCAACAATTTAAGATCCTACTTGTTATAATGTTTTTCTATAATACAAGAAGGAAATGAAATAACTTTAAACAATAGCTTGCCTTAATATTCAAATAACAATCATAACATTTTGTTAATAGTTAGCATGGAATTAAAACCTAAAGTAGAAGGATAAATTTAGTGTAATCATTGAAACCTATTTTCAAGATAAGAGGGACTATTTTGAGTTTTTAATTTCAAATTTTAAAATGTATTTTCTTGGAACCTAATTTCATAACAAGGAAAAGTAAAGTTTCATAGCACTCACCTCAAGTTTAGCACGACTACTAATATGCATATCATGCACATAATCATTGAATTCAGCATAATCAATATCAACATTGTCTTCTTGACATAATCATTATCACATGATAACATTCATTAACATTCATTAGCATACAACATTCATCAATATTCATTAACACATTATATAATTTATGAACATTCAATAGCACATAATTAAATTCATTGACACATAAAAAATAGTCATTACCAATTAAGGTGCATAGCAGACAATCATTTCTTGTTTTTCTTTGATTTTCTCAATTTTAAGAGATCGTTAAGAGGAGCATTGGTGTCATCATGATCATCTCCCCTCTCATCAGATCTCAATGCACGCCCAGTTCTTTGTTGATGCAAAGGAGGTCCTCTACAATAACAAATAAAAGGGTTAAATTAAAAACATTTTATTATAAATTGTTACAAGTATTTCAGTACTTCAAAGGACATAACCATGGTGCTCTTCACCTAATCTACTCACATCATCAACTTTGAGATCATGTTGTCTAGCCTCAACCTCAATGTGCTAATGAACACTAGCCTCTACATCCTCTGCAACTGCAAACACCTATTGCAATAAAATTTGTATTACTACACCAATCAATTTAAGATGTTTACTTGTATAAATAATTACATATAAAATTTTGAATAGAAAATGTATACCTCCATCACTACAATGCACACCAGAACAACCTTCATCATGCACATGTGGTGTACAAGAATCGGTAGGTTGCATTCCAATTTCATACGCACTCATGTTATCATTGTTTGCTTACTTAAAACAAATATACTCACTTTATGTTGGAACTTAACATCAAATAAACTAATTGGTAAATTATTCAATTTAAAAAAATCATCATTTAGCTTACTTACCGTGACAGATCCATTAGTAGAACCTTGTCCACTTATTTCTCGTATTCTTTCAACCATGAATTTATAGCCTTGTTGGAAGCCAATTCTTTTGCCCTCTTCTACGAGACCTCTATTGAACTCTGTGCCCTGCATTTTTGTTTGGTATCATGAATTTTTTATTTTATTGTTTCATCAAAACAAAATCTATTGAAAATTATAATAATTTACATACGATTTTTCATTTAATAAGACTTAAAACACATGCAACAAGTTTTGAATAACCACCAGAGTCGAGCTTGTGTTGCCCGTGCTTTTCTAGTCTCGCCTTTGTTGCATTTGATGTGTCAGACAATCCATGAAAAGTTTGAAATATGTTAGTTCATATAAATATAAATATTATTTAGTACATAATTACATTCTTAATAGTATCACATACCTTCTTTTGTTGTCTGGTGGTGTGTTTCCTTTCTTTCTTTCACTTCTCTCCTTCGCATCCAAAACAAGATTTTTCCACTCTAAATCAGAAATGTAGGGGGGACACTTGTACTTTGGGTTATTTGTTAATGTACTTATGTAATGGTCCCTAATACACTTCAAACATAACCCTCCTTTCTCAAGGAGCTTATTTTTCTCAAATGCACGAGGTCCAAATAAGTTTTTCATACTCTCTACGAGAGCATCCTTTAAATTTTTATCTTGGACATTCCACCTTTTAAGAAAAAAAGCATTGTTAGATTCATAAATGAAGTGAACTTACCTTTAATATAGTTCAAGAAATGGATGAAAGGAAAATTATCCTAGAAATGATATGAAATCAAAATAGTGGATTGGGGTTTTAGTTTAGATACGATGTTCCACCATGTATGGAGGGTGGGCCCAAATATCCACAAACACTCGTCATTAATTTTATCATAAAAAAAATCATTCCCTACAAAATAATCATGGGATCATTAGTCGAAGGATATAATAGTATAAAATAAGAATACAATAGATGGAAGATTTTCATATTGAATGCAATATGTAATTAACATATGATTGTATAGTAAAAGAAAAGTCCAATCTTTAAAATACCTAGAAGTTTGGCTACTTTCAAGGGAACTCGTTCTTCATCACTCACAAGTAATACACAATCCTTTATCATTCCTGTACTAGGAATACAAGTACGTCTAGGAAATTCCTCATTATGTGAGGCATCTCCTGTTGCATAAATTGAATCCATTACAAAATGCTCCCAAGAAAGAATACTTCAATAACAATAAACATATAAATAATGAGAGAGAAAATGAAATCTATGTACTAGTAGGTGATACCATGGAATTTGTGGCCATGTTGCATGTTTATGACATTGCAGACAGCAATACATCTGGGCTTGTCCATGCCTAAGGCGACAATACCATATGATCATTGACAGGTGCTAAAGAATAAGATTGTTAGAGCATAGTAAAAGCATGGACTAGCATTGAAAATATTGTTAGAGAGTAAAACAAATATAGTCAAACATGCGATCTACTTGAACCACCTACAGTACCCTCATCAAGGCCACGAGGATGAAAACTATGCAAATTTTGTTGTAAAAACAACACATCCGCTTATAAAAGACTGTATAACAGACTAATAAAAGACTAGTATAACATTCAAACTCGTATAATGACATACAATACTAGTATAACATCAAAAATATTATTGAAATTTTGTTATAATTAAAAATTACATTAATACTTACTTTGTAATTTTGAACTCGATACATCAATTCAGTTGCCCTCTTTGTTGACTCAAGAGTCGGAGGGTATATAGATGACAATTGAGACAATATTTTTCCAATTCTTTGGAGGCACTTCTTAATTGCAGTGGTTGGGTCATCACAAGTTGAAAAATCAATATATATATATAATAATATACCATTTTAACTAAACCAACAATTTAAGATCCTACTTGTTATAATGTTTTTCTATAATACAAGAAGGAAATGAAATAACTTTAAACAATAGCTTGCCTTAATATTCAAATAACAATCATAACATTTTGTTAATAGTTAGCATGGAATTAAAACCTAAAGTAGAAGGATAAATTTAGTGTAATCATTGAAACCTATTTTCAAGATAAGAGGGACTATTTTGAGTTTTTAATTTCAAATTTTAAAATGTATTTTCTTGGAACCTAATTTCATAACAAGGAAAAGTAAAGTTTCATAGCACTCACCTCAAGTTTAGCACAACTACTAATATGCATATCATGCACATAATCATTGAATTCAGCATAATCAATATCAACATTGTCTTCTTGACATAATCATTATCACATGATAACATTCATTAACATTCATTAGCATACAACATTCATCAATATTCATTAACACATTATATAATTTATGAACATTCAATAGCACATAATTAAATTCATTGACACATAAAAAATAGTCATTACCAATTAAGGTGCATAGCAGACAATCATTTCTTGTTTTTCTTTGATTTTCTCAATTTTAAGAGATCGTTAAGAGGAGCATTGGTGTCATCATGATCATCTCCCCTCTCATCAGATCTCAATGCACGCCCAGTTCTTTGTTGATGCAAAGGAGGTCCTCTACAATAACAAATAAAAGGGTTAAATTAAAAACATTTTATTATAAATTGTTACAAGTATTTCAGTACTTCAAAGGACATAACCATGGTGCTCTTCACCTAATCTACTCACATCATCAACTTTGAGATCATGTTGTCTAGCCTCAACCTCAATGTGCTAATGAACACTAGCCTCTACATCCTCTGCAACTGCAAACACCTATTGCAATAAAATTTGTATTACTACACCAATCAATTTAAGATGTTTACTTGTATAAATAATTACATATAAAATTTTGAATAGAAAATGTATACCTCCATCACTACAATGCACACCAGAACAACCTTCATCATGCACATGTGGTGTACAAGAATCGGTAGGTTGCATTCCAATTTCATACGCACTCATGTTATCATTGTTTGCTTACTTAAAACAAATATACTCACTTTATGTTGGAACTTAACATCAAATAAACTAATTGGTAAATTATTCAATTTAAAAAAATCATCATTTAGCTTACTTACCGTGACAGATCCATTAGTAGAACCTTGTCCACTTATTTCTCGTATTCTTTCAACCATGAATTTATAGCCTTGTTGGAAGCCAATTCTTTTGCCCTCTTCTAAGAGACCTCTATTGAACTCTGTGCCCTGCATTTTTGTTTGGTATCATGAATTTTTTATTTTATTGTTTCATCAAAACAAAATCTATTGAAAATTATAATAATTTACATACGATTTTTCATTTAATAAGACTTAAAACACATGCAACAAGTTTTGAATAACCACCAGAGTCGAGCTTGTGTTGCCCGTGCTTTTCTAGTCTCGCCTTTGTTGCATTTGATGTGTCAGACAATCCATGAAAAGTTTGAAATATGTTAGTTCATATAAATATAAATATTATTTAGTACATAATTACATTCTTAATAGTATCACATACCTTCTTTTGTTGTCTGGTGGTGTGTTTCCTTTCTTTCTTTCACTTCTCTCCTTCGCATCCAAAACAAGATTTTTCCACTCTAAATCAGAAATGTAGGGGGGACACTTGTACTTTGGGTTATTTGTTAATGTACTTATGTAATGGTCCCTAATACACTTCAAACATAACCCTCCTTTCTCAAGGAGCTTATTTTTCTCAAATGCACGAGGTCCAAATAAGTTTTTCATACTCTCTACGAGAGCATCCTTTAAATTTTTATCTTGGACATTCCACCTTTTAAGAAAAAAAGCATTGTTAGATTCATAAATGAAGTGAACTTACCTTTAATATAGTTCAAGAAATGGATGAAAGGAAAATTATCCTAGAAATGATATGAAATCAAAATAGTGGATTGGGGTTTTAGTTTAGATACGATGTTCCACCATGTATGGAGGGTGGGCCCAAATATCCACAAACACTCGTCATTAATTTTATCATAAAAAAAATCATTCCCTACAAAATAATCATGGGATCATTAGTCGAAGGATATAATAGTATAAAATAAGAATACAATAGATGGAAGATTTTCATATTGAATGCAATATGTAATTAACATATGATTGTATAGTAAAAGAAAAGTCCAATCTTTAAAATACCTAGAAGTTTGGCTACTTTCAAGGGAACTCGTTCTTCATCACTCACAAGTAATACACAATCCTTTATCATTCCTGTACTAGGAATACAAGTACGTCTAGGAAATTCCTCATTATGTGAGGCATCTCCTGTTGCATAAATTGAATCCATTACAAAATGCTCCCAAGAAAGAATACTTCAATAACAATAAACATATAAATAATGAGAGAGAAAATGAAATCTATGTACTAGTAGGTGATACCATGGAATTTGTGGCCATGTTGCATGTTTATGACATTGCAGACAGCAATACATCTGGGCTTGTCCATGCCTAAGGCGACAATACCATATGATCATTGACAGGTGCTAAAGAATAAGATTGTTAGAGCATAGTAAAAGCATGGACTAGCATTGAAAATATTGTTAGAGAGTAAAACAAATATAGTCAAACATGCGATCTACTTGAACCACCTACAGTACCCTCATCAAGGCCACGAGGATGAAAACTATGCAAATTTTTTTGTAAAAACAACACATCCGCTTATAAAAGACTGTATAACAGACTAATAAAAGACTAGTATAACATTCAAACTCGTATAATGACATACAATACTAGTATAACATCAAAAATATTATTGAAATTTTGTTATAATTAAAAATTACATTAATACTTACTTTGTAATTTTGAACTCGATACATCAATTCAGTTGCCCTCTTTGTTGACTCAAGAGTCGGAGGGTATATAGATGACAATTGAGACAATATTTTTCCAATTCTTTGGAGGCACTTCTTAATTGCAGTGTTTGGGTCATCACAAGTTGAAAAATCAATATCTAGGTCCTCGTCAAAGGACTCCTCCTGAGAGACTGGCACAAGTTCCTTTCCTTTTCTCTGATGACCACCTGTTCGTGATAACAATATTACTAGCACTATTAAAATTACTACAAAATAGTGATGAAAAGAACATAATAAAAAACACTATTTAACATTTTTCTTCTATCTAATTTGTAGTACACCAACAAAGAGGTTTACCTACTAGGAAGAAGAAGTGCCTACATGATCATCATTGTCCCCTCTATGTGGTTGTTCCATATCGTGGCCCTATGTTATTATTTAAAGTTAACCATTAATTAAAAAGGAATAGATTAATAAGTTTCATTAGAAGATGATGATAGAGATGAGGTGGATGGTGAGGAGACTCTCTAGATGTGGCTGGTTTTGGAGGGATTTTTTGTAGTAGTTTCTTTAGATGAATTTCCTTTCCTAGAAGGATTAGATTCAACATTACAACAAGAACTCAAATATAAAAATGTTAGCAAAAAAATCAATTATTTAATGGTACATAGTACACACCTTCACCCACATGATAGTGGTATTATTTGTATCTATATGATTCAAATTGTAATCAATAAGAAGCCCTTCCCCTACACGTATTGATTTTATTGCACATACAAATACATGATTTCCCTCGCACACCTCAAATATGAAATTGGGTTGCTTAATAGTTGACACAGGTCGTGTAATATTTATAAAACTTATAATATTCCTTGATGATTTTGGCCTTCCATCAATGTATATAGCCACTCTTTTACTTTGTTCATTGTCTTTTTGTTGAATATAATTTGCCAAGAGTGCATACCTACACATACATTTTTTATATATCAAACAATTTGCATCTAAGTTTTATAATTGTAACAAGGTCCAACATACTCCATCAATTCGACAACTTTGTTGTAAGAGACCTTTGTGCCATCCCTAGAAAATAGTCCCAAACCATGTAATGACGATGGT
Source organism: Chamaecyparis obtusa (assembly GCA_027943335.1). NCBI lineage: Eukaryota > Viridiplantae > Streptophyta > Pinopsida > Cupressales > Cupressaceae > Chamaecyparis > Chamaecyparis obtusa. The sequence goes on from BSBK01002548.1 coordinate 1,612,613, forward strand.
GCTATGCAATATATCTTTCCTTTAACACTAAAATCAATGTTTATTGGAGGAAGCTCCTTGGGGACCCATTGTTTTCATAGATATTGGTACCCTAAAGGGCACCTTGATGTCACAGTTTTCTCTCATCATCATAAGAACATGACCCCCCTTGAGAAAGGAAAAATTTCATGCATTTATTGAATTTCCTTCTACTTTTTTGACCTCTAGTTAATCTCCCTAATTTAGACATACTACATGTCTCACTTTCTTCTTCCATTCCTATATTTCCTTTGCTCGAGGAAGAGACATCTAGAAAATACATATTTACTGCTACCTACACTCTATCAAATGAGAGAGATAGAAAGTAATGCGAGATAATTTGGAAATTGTAAAAGACAATAATCTCTATAGGGTGTATTGACTTATACCTATCGATCCATGAGACTATGTGGGATGCTCATGAAAGGGGTTTGGGTACCTACATATGTAATTCAATTATCTTATATTAGCTAAAAAATTCATGATACATATACTCAAAATTACATAGTAAGTACATTAGAAACCATAAGCATCCCATATGAATTAAAAACTTTAAAAGGTACATCACAAATTAATTAGATTAAGCATTGATCGCATAACTGTACATTTCTATCAAGAAATCAATATTAAATAGATTAAGCATTGATTGCATAACTATAAATTTCTATCAAGAAATTAATATTAAATAGATTAAGCAGTGATCACATAACTATACATTTCATTCATGTCATTGATCTTCTTCTTCATCCAACTCATCACCATGATCATTGTCATCATCAACATCATCACCACCACCATCATCATTATCGTCATCTTCATCGTCATCATCATCAATGTCATCATCATCATCATCATCATCATCATCATCATCTTCTTCTTCTTCTTCAAGAAAATTTTTGTCAGGAACATCATCGGCTAACTGTTGATCGTGATCATCATCTACATCATCTTCTATTTGTTTTAAATATTCTTCTTATGTCGTATTATACCTTATCAAACTTCCTCTTGGATCATGCCTAACAAAAAATGACCAACCAGGTTTATGTGGAACCTTTGAGTAAAATACATTCTCACATTGTCTTGGAAAATCATAGGGCTCATCCCCAACTGGCTTAAACCACCTTGTATTAATCATTGGAAATCCATTGTCATGTTCAATAATAGTTCTATCGGGATCATTTTGATTAAGTCGTAGCCTATACCATCTGACAATGAAGAGAACTAATCTAAAGTAACTAAATTCACACTCAAGTATATCATCCAAAATTCCATAGTATTGATTTTGAGACTCTCAAGGATGTAAGTCATTTCTAGATGAAATATTAGTCACCTAAAATACTACACTTATCCCAAAATCACAAGTTTTCTTTATGTCATCCAAATTTTTGATGTGAAATTTATGACCATTACAAAACATAGCCTTGTGGTGTTTGACCTACAATAATATGTCAAACATGTAAAAATTATTGCATTGGGAGTTGATAAATGTACGGGTGATTAACAAATTTATACGTACCTAAAAATCTCTTAAACCATATACTAAATCTATTTCCCTTTGTGTAACATTTGAATCTCCATTATGATGAGATTCTTTAACCAATGAAGACACAACTTCCCATGTTAATGTGTGGCCAAATGATGACATCGTTCAATCCATATTGTCAGCCAATCTTAATTATTTTCAATATACAAATGTATTGCATCTCACTCTCAAGCAACTGTACAAATAATAAATAAATGACTTACAACCGATTAATTTTTAAGATTAAGAATTAATTAACTACAATAACATCCTATAACTTATTACCTCTCACTTTCCTTAATCTACCTTTCCCCAAAGTGTTGGAAAGTTGACTATAATGATGTATATGACTTAGTATAGTGTTTTCATTATGGAAACAAAGTCATATAGCAGTTTGGAGTCAATGCACTTGATGGAAAGATCATAAATCAGCTAAGTGTTGAAGACTAGACAGTGTATAGAGTTCCTGAAGCTTAGAGCATCAACATATGTGTGTATGATCGAGTTATGGTACGAACCCTAGAAGATAAGTTGGTTAGACTATATTCATGCTTAATCTATGAGTGCATGATCAGATATGCAAGCATGAGAAAGATATAGATAGTTGAAGTTACATAGCTAGTGTGTACCAGTGAAGAACAGAGTAAGCAACTGACTGTTATCATTTTGAGTTGCGGTTATATTCTAATGATGTAAATGCTATGTGCCTATTGTAATTAGGTTTCTGACATGTATATATGTTTGTTTGTAAACATGCTTGAGTCAATTCAATTGGAAGCATTTTATGTAATAAGTCTAAGGGTCAACCTAGTTGTTTATTTTGTATGCGCGTATAAATATGAGATGTGCCCATTGTAATTAGCATGAGAGTAGACATAGAGTTGTGATAAGCAGAGTAGAAGTGTGTGAAGAGTCTACAAGTTGTATTAGAGCTTTGCAAGAGGTCAAAGCATCACCACATCAAAGGAACTAATCTGACAAATAGTGTCACAGTGGTAGTTCATCCAACAGATATAGTGTGTATCTGACATCAGAAGGTTGTAGCCTTCACCACTTGAGCAGTGAGCTCTAGGATAGTGTGTTTACTCCCATAATAGGGACTATTGTAAAAGACTCCTAACAGGTTCTGGCCCTTGATAAGGTCTACTGTACTTAATGCATTGTAAAAAAACTCCTAACAGGGTTAAGGATCTTCTAACAAGGATCATAAAACACTAGTATAGAATATTAGTGGGTGTCAATTCCCACTAGGGTTTTTACCTATTTGGGTTTCCCCATAACTATATTGGTGTTATGTGTTGATTTTATGTTTCATGTTTATGTGGATGTTCATTTTAGTACTTAAGCATTTAAGTTCAGTTTAAAGTATAAGTAAAAAGATCAAATACAGTGAACACTGATTCACCCTCCCCCCTCTTAGTGTTTGCATTCCTAAAAATTGGTATCAAAGCTCTAGTCCTCAAAAAAGAAGTTTAACCACTTGAGGAGATCATGGACAAAGCAGAAATGAAACATCTAAAAAGAAATCTTGAAGCTTCTCTTGAAGACCTGGACAAATCTGAAAGAGAAACTTAAGAACTAAGGGAAAAACTTAGTGATACTCAATTAGTCATCAAAAGGCTATGAAAAGATTTGAAATAATTCTCTACTAGTGATCTAGGGACAATGGTCAAGAAGATGAATGAAGAAAATAAATCATTAAAAGAAAAACTTGAAGAATTTGATGATAAGTTGACTAACAATCAGGAAGTCTATGATGAACAGGTCAAAGAGAACCTTTAACTGAAAGAAGAATTGAGGCAATAAAACATGGAAATATTAGAGCTAAGAAACAACAAGGAAAGCTTGGAATCTGAATTGAAAGAGGCTAAGAATCAAATTGATAAATTACACACCAATTCTGATTTGATAGAATCTCAATTGTATGCAGGAAGAGATAAAGGAGATACTAGCTGCATTGGATACAATGAAGCACAAAATTAGATTGACAACATGCGAGCAAGAATGAATGCACAAAAAGACTCTACTAATACTAAGAAGACTGAAGATCAAACTAAAGATAATGGTGAACCACCTAAGAATGAGTGCAAGCTTGTAGACCACACTTTTTATGCATGTAACAAGCATGGACATATAGAAAGGAACTTCACAGAGGTAAGACCTTTCAATGGTTACTATTATTCATGCAATAAATTTGGTCATAGAGCTATCAATTACAAGACAAGCCAAAAGAATAGGACTCATAATCAAAGAAATCAAAATCAATCAAATAATGTTACATGTTAGATAAGTAACTATAATGGTCACTCAGCTAAACAATGTAAGATGGTGACTCATGTCAATGCGTTAAGGAATATAAGGCCTCTAGTCATTTGTCACTCTTGTAACAAGGCTGAACACATCTCAAAGTTATATAGATCAAGGACGCAAGGTCAAGAAAGTCCTAAAAAGACCAAAGAACCAATATTGGATCCCGCAGGAGAAGTCAATTTTATGAAAGCCTCAGAGGATGTGAGCATGATTTGGTCAGAAGCAAAGAAGATTAAGGTTGATGAGTATGTATTAGATGCAACCAGAATGGATGCACCATCTACATTTGGATGAATCGCCCTCAGGGTCATAGGGGGAGCTAATTTAGCTCTAGACCCTTGCATGGCTGGTATACTCACTAGCTAATTGTTTGTAGAATGAAAGATAGAAATTTCCAAGTGACAACCTGGTTTACACAACAAGCATTAATGGTAGAATTTCTACTTTAAAGTACACATAAGTTAGAAGATCTCTCATTGCATTTGAATTAAGAGCGATTGAAGAGCAGAAGAGCCTTAGCATTTGATTGAGAAGGATTGTAGTTTAATTCTTCAAGTGATTTGTTGTTCATTTGATCAGTTGTAGAAACTCTAGTTCATCATGCTGATTCAGAGTCTCTTGGAAACCTTTGTGAAAGCGATATACAAGTAAGTGATGGCTACTCCTATAGTATTTGATATTGAAAAGAAGAAAATATATGTGTTTAAGAGGCATCCATTTAAATCTACACTAGATGACCTAGAAGGGGCATTCTCCCACACACCTATGGGCATTATACATGTTGAGGACATTAGGGCATACATCTATTGTAAGAAAGAACCAGTAGCATTGAACAAATTAAGGGCGGATATGGAAACTATGTTAAAACTAGAAAAAACCTTCATGGATGAGTATGCATGGTGGGATAATCACCCTATAGTGGAGTATGCTATGACATATGAGTTCTATGAATCAGAATGGATCAAGATTCTTTTGAGTAGGATTCATGATGACCTATTTTGGATAGGTGAAGTGTCGGTCAGAATTACGAGTGACCTAATTCATGAGATGACATGCCTCTCAAGAATAGGTTCCATCCTTCCAGTGGGAAAATATGTGAGGAAGATTATTGAACAGACTTGCAAGTCAAGGAGTGATAGGTGGGGAATGACCATAGAGCCTATTGAGAAAAATTACATCAAATTGATGTCTATGATACTTGGATACAGGTTTCAACACACTAGCAGGGTAAACAGTATGTCTGCAGCCACAATTCTTGCAGCCATAAGAATTGTTAATGAAAATGGAGAGTTCAACTTGTGTGAGATCTTGTGCACATAGCTACTTGACAACATCAAGGCAATCAAGCATGACAAAACCAAGATATTCAGGTTTGGGTCCCTAATTATCTATATGTACTTCCATATTGCTGGAAAGGTGTCAAATTCATATCTAGACAAGACAATTCCTACCATGCCATAGATATCCTTCAAGGCATCTACTAAGAGGACTCTACGAGACTACATGACTCTAGAGTTGAAGACATTCAGAGCTAAGATGCAAATGAGGTATAGGATACCAGAGAAGATAGTTGAGAAATATAAGGATACTATCTATTTTATGATTGAAATAGACATAACATGCATGGAGGCAGTTGAACCAAGAACAAAGTGGATTCATCCACTAGGATATGAAGTGGAGGAATCTATTGTAGAGGCTTATGCTCAAGTTTTTTTAGCAGCACCTAAAGACCCTAATGAGCCAAGATGGGGAACCTATGAGCAGAAAACAAGAGAAGTTGATGCAGTATTAAACAATACAACAACAAAAAGAAAGGTTGCTAAAGTTACCTCAGAATTCTTGAGAATACATGGAGTGTCTCAAGAAGACCTAGACAAAGAAAGGGAACAAAATATTGCTTTGGAATTAGAGAGCATAGATGCAGCAAAGACTGAATCAGATGATCCCAAGATGAAGAAGGTGAAGATAGAAAAGTCTCATGAAAAAAGGGTAAAACTGATGTCACTCCTTCTGTGCTTAAATAAACCATTGACATTACTGCTCCTCTTGAGTATAAGGCAATGTCGAAGAGGAAGAAAGAGATCAACACTAGTCATCCATCCTCAAGAGTCACACGGAACAAAAAGAAATCACAAGCACCTCCTGAAGTAAGTTTCAAACCTAGTCTTAGTGTGCTAAGTGCAAGAATAATTGACGAGGGAAGAATTAATCAAGTAGGGAAGTTTTATGAAAAATATAGTGAGATAGACAAGCCTGAGATACATGATATGATAGTCAAACACATACTAAAGTTCAAGAAGATAGTCTTGTAACTTAAGACTATGATCCCTAATAATGTGTGGAACATCCTAGAATTCCAAAAGAGACAGGCTATTCAAGAAGATCTACGGATAAGGGAAAAGATTCTAGATGATACCCTTCCTATATGTTCTCTAGAGGAGAAGTCTTTGTTGTTAGACTTAGTGAAGCCACATCTCAGAACAAAGTCAATGAATTTGCACATTATGGACAAGAACTATGATCTTGTTGCTAAGGAAATAGATAAGTCATTTGAGAAAGTGTTCATGAACAGACACATGTATCCAGCCACTGCACCCATAGCACAAGTACCCATAAAGGAAGTCAAGATGGTAGAGCCCATTAATGCATCAATGGTAGGTCCTCAAGATTTAGCACTTGGAGTGGAAACACAAACAAAGGAGGATAAGTCTATGCCCATGACAGAGTCATTAAAGGATAGCACTGTTATCATTGATAATGTAGAGATAGCCATGGCGGCCACTGACACTAAGTTAGACAAGTTTGAAGAAGCTTTTGTGAGCACACAAGAAGCTAAAATCATATGTAGTGACACTCGTCCTACTCATCAAGAATAAATTTAATTGAGGATATAACCAATGAGAAAGAAGAGGTAAAAGGAAGTGAACAAAAAGATGAAACATCAGCTGAACAAATCAAGGTAAAACAAGAAGTGATGGATAACACTCCCATCACTTGCTCAATAGCATTGTTGTCAAGTTTGACACTTGACACAACCATTTTGGACTCATGGGGAGAAGAAGACATGATCAAGTTTAATTTATTAGCTATGGAGAAGGCCAAGGAGAAATAAGTCATGAGGAATCCTCTCCTTGTAAAGTCAATGAACATATTGAACAGTTTGTTACCTACAAACAAGAAAGTGTCCATGGTACACTCTGTTGATGATGTAAGTGCAGTCATTTCACAATTCAAAAGAAATTTCTCTAGCTTGGAAGAATCTACATCCTTAGTTGTAGAGGAGAATTACTTGAAGAAGAGATTAAGTGAATTGGTTAGCAACTATACACTTGACCTGAGCTCACTAAAGGATGGTCAAGAATCCCTGAAGGATTTTGCTGCAAAGGGAAGAAATATCATTGTTGATTGTATGAACCAAGACAAGTTAATTGGTGATCTATACAAAAAGGTACAAGAGGTAGAAGTCATGATAGACAGCATAAGGAAATCAGTAGAAGATCCATCTATTGATGTTAACATGTGCAACAATGTCTACCAAGGACAGTTAGACAAGATTGAGAAGGTAGAAAAAGAGATGATCAAAATAAGGGCTAGGCAGACTCGGCTAAGGAATGCTCTTGCACCCTCATTAGACATTCTAAATAAGAATATCAAGGATATTGATTCCACCATGGTGACATATGATCAAGGTCCTAGCACTGATCTAGAGAATATAGAGAAGCTACAGTATGCTTTATGCGCCCATCTACTAATTGTAAACTCGCTGAGCACATTTTGGAAGGAGATAAAAAATCTACAGATTGCATATCTGGATGTTCTATCACAGTAAGTTTTTGTAGATTCAATTTTGACACACCTTTTTCATTAATGTGAAAGGGGGAGTATGTGTAGAATGTGGATTATAGATATGTATAAGGAGATATAAGATAGAAAGATATGTATAGGGAGATATAAGACAAAAAAAAATTGTATTAAGAACAGTTAGCAACTTGGCCATATTCCTTTGTTGCCATCAATGAAAAAGGGGGAGATTATTGGAAAGTTGACTATACTGATGTATATGACTTAGTATATTGTTTTCATTATGGAAACAAAGTCATATAGTAGTTTGGAGTCAGCGCACTTGATGGAAAGATCATAAATCATCTAAGTGTTGAAGACTAGATAGTGTACAGAGTTCCTGAAGCTTAGAGCATCAACGCATGTGCATATGACCGAGTTATGGTATGCACCCTAGAAGATAATTTGGTTAGACTATATTCATGCTTAGTCTATGAGCACATGAGAAAGATATAGACAGTTGAACTTACACAACCAGTGTGTACCAATGAAGAATAGAGTAAGTAGCTGATTGTTATCATTTTGAGTTGCAGTTATATTCTAATGATGTAAAGACTATGTGCCTATTTTAATTAGGTTGCCAACATGTATATATGTTTATTTGTAAACACACTTGAGCCAATTCAATTGGAAGTGTTATATGTAATAAGTTTAAGGGCCGACCTAGTTGTTTATTTTGTATGTGCATGTAAATATGAGATGTGCCCATTGTAATTAGTATGAGAGTAGACATATAGTTGTGATAAGTAGAGCAGAAGTGTGTGAAGAGTCTACAAGATGTATTAGAGCTTGGCAAGAGGGAAAAGCATCAACACATCAAAGGAACTGATCAGACAAATAGTGTCACAGTGATAGTTTATCCAGGAGATATAGTGTGTATCTGAGATCAGAAGGTTGTAGCCTTCACCACTTGAGTAGTGAGCTCTAGGACAGTGTGTCCACTCCCCTAACAGGGACTATTGTAAAAGACTCCTAATAGGGTCCAACCCTTGACAAGGTCTACTATACTTAATTCATTGTAAAGAAAATCCTAACAGGGTTAAGGATCTTCTAACAAGGATCATAAAACACTAATACAAAATATTAGTGGGTACCAATTCCCACCAGGGTTTTTACCTATTTGGGTTTCCCCGTAACCATATTGGTGTTATGTGTTGATTTCATATTTCATGTTTATGTGGATGTTCATTTTAATACTTAAGCATTTAAGTTCAGTTTAAAGTATAAGTAAAAAGATAAAATGCAGTGAACACTGATTCAACTCCCCCCTCTCAATGTTCCCATTCCTAACACTAAGTACTCCCCTTCAAATTTTGTAATGGTATCGAGATCTCAAATGTGATCTATATGGATCTTTTCTGTAAGCTTAAGAAGATATTGAGTAACGTACACCATAGTCTGATATACCATATATCCCTCCACCATAGAACCCTCAGGACGTGCTCTTTGTTGAACCAAAGCCTTCAAAAATTTCAAGTGCCTCTCAACCATCCACATTGACCGAGTGTGTACAGGTCCACACAATTCAATCTCCTCAACTTGGTGTATGAGGTAGTCTTCTTGTGCATTGAAAAAAGTTGAAGGTAGACACTTTTGCATTTCACACATTAGATGATGAATTATTCTCTTCCAAAATTTTATATCTTCTTTATGGATTTATTTAGATGAAAACCACCTACAAGACATTCAAGACACAAAAATATATAAATACGAGACTTTACAATATATTACATAACAAGAAAAACAAATAGTGAATATAATACATATATACAACAAATTGAATAGATATCATTGCTTACTGTATGCACCCTAAAATGGTCACCTAGACTTTGGGCCCCCATTCAACAATTTATCAACTTCCTGAATCAGCATCTTTAGCTCAATACCAGCTTCCTTGATCAAATCCTAGTTCTATCATTTATTCGATTATTTTCTATGGGCTAACCATTTTATCCTAAGTCTTTATTTAATTGAAAGGAATTTCCTCCCCTTTTATTAAATAAAAAACCTCACTTTTCCTCTTATCCTAAATTGCACAAATAAAACATTATTCTTATTTTATTAAAAAGAAGAAAAGGTCTTTTTGTCTCATATGGACACAAAAGTCAACTCTTATTTTCTCATTGAAGGAGATTTGTGCATATGGATTTCTCCTCTTTCAAGCTCCACCCTTGATTAAATCTTTTGCCTCTTAATATCCATGGTCCATTCCTTTTCAATTCCTTTAAAAGGAGAGCTCTTTTCTCATTCTAGGACCCCCAACTTTGAATACTAATCTTATGCTACAAGATTTCTTGGAGACTTTGGAGCTTTGAAGATCATTCTTGCATCTTAGCTTCATGTTTATGATTTCTAGCTTAGTTTCCTTTATGCTCTAGATTATCTCACATAGCTTAATTAGCAAGGGTTTGTAATACTTTCATTTCCATAACTTATCTTGCATCTTCATTCTTAGTATAGTTGCATTGCATTTTCATTCTTGATTCTTGAAGATATAGGCATTCTTGCCCTTGTCTTTTGAATCTCCCATTGTGTGGTTTACTTGAAAGGTTGCATACTTCAATAGCTCTAGTTGAGAGCACTATCAAACATCCTTGTGACTCCATGCTTAGGGAGCTCTAGGTTGCTTTCTCAAGGTTTCCTAGTCATGGATTCCCTTGGAAGTAATGACTTAGAGAAGTGCACTTTTTGATGGCAAAAACCACTATGTAGCGGTGTCAGAACCAAAAAAAGTAAAAATAAAGGACATATCCGAGGGTGAAAACCTCTCTGAGGCACCTAAGGATGAGGTACTTGATCATCTCCCAAGTTACTTTCAAGACAGGTCTTCAGTGCTTGTTGAGCCTACACAACCAGTTAATTTGGGTACAAAAGAGGCTCCACAAATAGTGCATTTACCTCAATCTCTATCAATACAAGAAAAAGAAGCATATACCAAGTTCTTACAAAGCATGAAAATTAATTTTGCTTGGACTTACTCAGACATGCCAGGGTTGGACACTAATCTCATTATGCATCACTTGTCCATAGCTCCAGGTATAAAACTAGTGAAATAAAAATTGAGGAAAATGCATTCTCACATAGCTCTTCTCGTCAAAGCTGAATTAGAAAAACTCCTCAGCGCAGGATTTATAAGAGCCATTGATTATGCCGAATGGATATCCAATATTGTACCAGTTTCTAAATATGACAAGTCCATTCGCGTCTCCACAGATTTTAGAGATCTTAATAAAGCATGCCCAAAGGATGATTTTCCACTTCCAAACATAGACACAATAGTGGACATGACCACGGGTTATGAGATCTATTCTTTGATGGATGGTTTTTCTAGGTATAATCAAATCAAGATTGCTCCTGAAGACCAGGAAAAGACTGCATTCACTTGCGCATGAGGAACCTATTGCTGGAACGTCATGCCATTTAGATTAAAGAATGAAGGAGCTACTTATCAAAGAGCTATGACAACTATCTTCCATGACATGATGCATAAGAACATGGAAGATTATGTGGATGACACCTTGGAAAAATCTAAAAAAAGGAATACACACTTAGGTGATTTGAAAGTCATTCTAGATCATATGGAATACTTTCAACTGAGATTAAATTCAAAAAAGTGTGCATTTGGATTCACCTTTGGAAAATTTCTAGGATTTATCATTTTAGCCAAAGGAATCGAGGTTGATCCAGAGAAAGTTCAAGCAATCTTGGATATGCTGCCTCTGATAAACATTAGTCAAATGAGGAGTCTCTAGGGACTTCTTCAATCTATACAGAGGTTCATTTTACAACTGGCTGATAGAGCTCAACCCTTCAATAAAACATTGCACAAAGGGGTTAAATGTGTCTGGAATGAGGATTGTTAGAAAAGCATGGACCAAATCAAGCAATACTTGGCCAATCCTCCAATCTTAATGCCTCCTATCCTAGGAAAACCACTCACATTGTATGTTTCAACAATAGACTCTTCCTTGGGGGCATTATTGGCTCAACTTGATGACACTGGAAAAGAAAGGGCTATATTTTACATCATTCATACTCTTGTGTCATATGAGGTTAACTACACTAGTATTGAAAAATCTTGCCTTGCGGTGGTGTTTGCTTCGCAAAACTTGTGACATTACATGCTTGCGCATACAATACACCTCATTGCAAAAATTGATCCTCTCAAAAATTTGCTAGGTAAGGCTGCTCTCATAGGTAGACTTGCTAAGTGGATGATGATCCTATCAGAATTTGACATAGAGTATGTTGAGCGTAAGGCTATAAAAGGACAAGCCATTGCAGATCAATTGGTCAATTTTCCAATTCAAGATAGCATGCCTATTAAAGTTGAATTTCTAGATGAACACATAATGTACATGACTATAAGAACATGGAGGATGTTCTTTGATGGCTCTTTCATGCAAAATGGTTCAGGAGCTGGAGTGTTATTTGTTTCTCCTCATGGGTACACAATCCCTAAATCCTAAAAACTATTGTTCCCATGTACAAATAACATTGTTGAGTATGAGGCCTTGACAAATTGACTAAAAATGGCAATAGAGTGGAGAATCATAGAGCTGCATATCTATGGGGATTCACAATTAATAATCAACCAAGCTAATGAATAATACCAAACAAAGGATGAAAAACTAGTACCCTACAAGAAAATGGTTGATTCATTGAAACAATATTTCACCTTTGTTACATTTCAAAAAATCCCTAGACTAGAGAATAAAGCAGCTGATGCTATGGCTAAATTGGCTTCACTTCTTTAGCTGGAACAACACGAGTCCAGATTTGAATTCCTAGTCGAAGAGCTACACTATCCTATTTATGACTCCCAAGAAAGCCAAGTTGTTTGTACCCTTGTTGGCCATGAGTCATCCCACTATGGTGTCATTTAATCATATCTCTGTGATGACATTATTCTCAAAACCTTCAACCATTCTAAATGAAGAAACTTGACCTGAAATGCCTCTCACCACAACCTTATCTCTAGTGATCTGTATAGGAGGGGTTTAGATGGGACACTTCTTAGGTGCTTGGAAAAGTATGAGTCTGACCAAGCATTAGCTGACATTCATGAGGGCATTTGTGGAGGACATTCTAATGGTCTTACCATGGCCTGAAGGTTGCTTAGGGATGGGTACTATTGGCCTGCCATGCCGATAGATGCAGTAGCTTTTGCTAAAGCATGCGAGAAGTGTCAAAAACACTGTAACCTAATACATGCTCCAGGAAGGGAGCTTATTCCTTCTATTTTTCATTGGCCATTTTAGCGTTGGGCCTTTTACCTTGTTGGGAAAATTCATCCCAACTCATCAGGTGGACACAAATTCATCACTACTACTACTGATTACTTTACCAAATGGGTAGAAGTTGTCCCACTTTCTGTTGCCTCAGGCAAGACAATTTCTTTGTTTATTTTAAACCATATCATTTGTCGGTATGGAGTTCCTTCTGAAATAATCACTAACAATGGAGGTTAGTTTAAAAATAAGGACCTTAAACATCTCTGCAAGAAATTCAAGATAAAATAGCATTGGTCCTCCATTTACTTCCCACAAGGAAATGGACAAGCAGAGGCTTTGAATAAAACCATTCTCAAGATTCTCCATTAGAATAGTTCACAAGAATGGTAGAGATTGGCATCTATAGATAAATCTAGCCTTATGGGCTTATAGAACAAGTATTCGTACTCCAACTAGGGCTACTCCTTTTGCTCTCACTTATGGTGATGAAGCAGTGTTACCTTTAGAGGTGGAGATTCCTTCACTTAGAGTCTCTCTCAAAGGTCTAGTTACCGATGAAGACTACCGTACCATGAGACTCTAAGAATTAGAACTTCTAGATGAAAAGTTTAAAGCATCATTTGATCACATGAGGGTCTACCAAAAGCGTATGTCCAAAGCATTCAACAAGAAGGTTCACCCTAGAGAATTTCAAGTGGGAGATCTTGTCCTACGAGAAAACCCTAAGAACCAACAACATAGAGAGAAAAAGGGAAAATATGAACCTAATTGGCTTGGACCATATATTATTACTACTGCTTTTGGGACAGGTGCTTATTTTTTGTCCACTGCAGAGGGAGAGCAGCTCCCTGAGCCTATCAATGTTTTGCACCTCAAGAAGTTCTATCCTTGATGCCTATTCTATTTGGGGGCATCCTTGTACATATTTATTGATCCTAAAAAAATTCCAAAAAATTCATATATAATGCTGAAAAAATCCTAAAAAGCATATAAAGTCCTGAAAAAAAACAAAAAAAATTTAAAAAATAGAAAATTGCCTTGGTGAAAACCTAGAAACAGGCGCCTTGGTAGAAAAAATACAAAAAAAATTGAAAAAATAAAAAAAATCTCCAAGTGGTGAAAACCTGGAAATAGGTGCTACTTGAGGCCTTTGCACCCTTGTTTCTTAGCATGTGTCCTTGACACTTAGCCTTTCTCCATCATGCCTTGACCTTGTTGCCTTGGTTTGGAATTGGTCTTTGTCTTTGTCTAGGGGGCATAACTATGTTAGCTTTGGTCTTTAGGATGCATTGGTCTTTAGGACATCCTTACAAATGGTGTTTTTCAACACCACCCCAACTGTGTTTTTTGACACTACCCTAGTGCCAAGTGTTTCTCAACACTTATCAGATATCTTACCCGCAGTCTAGCATGATATGATATTTCTCACTAGCAGATGTGATACTCAAAGTTTGACTCTATGACCTACACACATGCACTTAAACACTCGACTAACTCAGACTTGTTTGACTTTATTTCTTTGTGTTTTCTATGATGATTTCTTTGCTGAGTGTTCTCTCCATAATAGTTTTTGATGATGCTGAGCTAGAAGACTGGGGGCATGAGGACATGTTTTATTGCTTTTTTTGCTTGTGGGTATATTTTGTTGGTCCTAACTATCATTAGCATTTATGATTGTTCCACTTGACATTAGGGTCTACAGTGTATTTGTTAGGAATGAATGCTAAATGTTTGGTAGATATTCTATAGCAGTTGTTGTTGCATTCATGACTATGATTGTCATTGATGTCAACACAGTGATTTACTGAAGACTTGTAGAGAAGCAGACAGAGTTTGGATTAGCGCACGTGGGTTATTGCAGTTGGATCTATGCGATGTTGAGGTTATACTCTTTGATATGTCATATGTCTATGGTTAAGAGTGCAGAAAGTAATTCATTTATTCATGGAAGTTATGATCATTTTGGTGGAAGTAGTATTCAGGTAGTGTTCCTAAGTAGCGGTTTGTGGAAATCAGATGATATCTCCTAATTGGGTTGGAATCTAGTTTTGCACAGTTAAAGGGAAGTTGAAGTCAGATTGATAGTGATGTGGATGACAGTGTAGACTTCGAGGTCACATGAGTGAATATTTATTTTATTTGGAAGCCAACAGTTTTGTGTAATTTTGGTGTAGCGTGTGGAAACTTTTATTTTATAATTGTATGCTGACTCATTTATAATTATTTGAGTGTGGTATAAAGGAAGGAATGTATTTCCTTGTTGTAATGTAGTTTTAATATGAAAAGTGTGTAATTATGATATGGTAGCAGTGCTTATGATGCTATATGCATGAAGTGAAGAAAAGAGCTAAGTATGAAAGCGAATTTGTGAAGGAAGACATGCGAAGTACAAAGATCTAAAATTGAGATCTGATGTAATAGTGAGTGTAGTTTGGTAGAATTAGAGAAGAGGTAACATATTATTATGTTGAGTAATGCAAAGATTATTTGGAAATTTTGTTTAGTGATCTTACCCTGAAGCTGTTTGGGCAATGGGTCCTTCTGTCTTCCATAACTCTTAATCAAGTTAGAATCTTTTAATAGGGATTCAAAATATCCTAATAGGGATTCATATGTACTGAATGTATTTCATAAGACTCATAAAAGAGTCCATCCTCTCACAAGGAATATTCATATTAGTGCATCTTTTGAGGGCATCATTCCCATCGGGGTTTACTCTTTGATCAAGAGGTTCCCTAGTCAACATATCTTGTGTCATTGTGTTATTGTGTATGAATATCTTTCTATGGCTGGTAATTATATTTCTTATATGGTTTAATGTTGTTGAAGATCATAAAATTTATAATTATCTGATAATTGATTCACCCCCCCCCCCCCCCTCTTAGTTATCTTGGTGGACTTTAATTTCTAACAATTGGTATCAGTGCGATAGTTCCTTGAAAAAGAATTTTAACAGCTTAAGGAGATCCATGGAAAATTTCAAGAAAGAAAGGCCTAAGTTTGATGGAGTAAATTTTGACAACTAGAAAGAAAAGATGAAGACACACTTATTATGTTTAGGACCAGGTTATTGGTTGATTACAAAGAATAATAAGACTATCATTGAAGAGGACAATCTTGAAACATGTACTGTGGAAGAGAGAGATCTATTCATGTGTAACATACTTGCAAGAGAAGCACTTTTGATAGCACTTCCAAAGAATGAGTACAGTCAGGTAAAATATTTGAAAAAATCTCATGAAATTTGGAATGCTTTACACTCTACTTTTGAAGGTGATTAACATGCAAAAAGAGTTAGATTACCTAATTGGATGTGTGCATTTGAAGATATAAGAATGTTGGAAGATGAATCTATTAGAAGTTATATTGGTAGAATGTCAGAGATCATTACAAGTATAAAATCTTATGGAGGAACAAAGATAGAGAATGAAGTGATATGGAAAATTTTGAGGACATTGACTCCTGTATTTAAGTAGACAACATAGATTGTTGGAATTAGGAGAGATAGGTACTGAGAGGGGAGGGGTGAATCAGTGCCTTCAAATATTTCACTTGTAAAACCTTTCTGATCTATAACTGAATACTGTGATAACCGATCAAAATAACTTGAATACAATTGTATAAATCAATCATCTAGTTAACTTAAGAAAGTAAACAATATGAAATCAATATGACAATCACATAACACAAGTATTTTGGTAATACAGAAACCCTTGTTAGAAGGTAAAAACTACGGTGGGGATGACACCCACAAATTCTTCACTAATGCCGATAGAAAAGGTTTGCCTATTAAGGCTACAAGTTTTGATCACTTCTGGTGATCTTACCCTGTTAGGAGTAACATATTAGATCAGCTAGATATACCTAGTTATAGGATTTAAATAGAACTAATGAAGTGTGTACTCAGTTAAGAGATTTACATAAGACCGTTAAGTCTACTCTATTAAGAGATTTATCAAAACTCTATCACAATTGTTAGAAAGTAATAGGTAATTATCTGCTAGTTGACAACTCAATTGTCTGAAATAGATCTATAAGTTCTCATCAAAATATCACCTTATCTATGATGGTTTCTTACTCTGTTGTGCTTGGTAACCTTCTCTAATTCTACTTAATCTGATATCCTCTGTGCTCTGTTCTTCTCGATAAACTGATTGTCTTGAAGATAAGCAATGTCTTCAAGTGCTCCATGATTCATATATATTAGTTCACCCAACCTCATAAAATGGTGTGAACAAACAAAATATATACTATTCTATTTTGCTGCCTTAGCAAAAATTAGGTTACAAAAATAATCATAACCCTAAGATCTATGGTGCAAAATAACCTAGGTCAACTATTACAATAAGATAAACATTACAACTAATGAGTATCTATTTACAATAAATGCTCCTTGATCTTGGAAAACCATTTTACGATCTGTTGTAACCGTTTGCATAGAAGAATGTGTCATTTCAGATTACTATGCCATTTTCTATGATCATCAATAAACACTATATAACGTGCTCGGTGTATACAGTGATGTTCAGTGTTTACTAACTGTCGGTGTTGGTGCTACTGGTGCTCAGTTAACTATGTGATGCTCGGTGTAAAGGCTTTATTGACTACTCTCTTACTTCTTGTTACTGACTAACTCAATATAAGTAACCGACTGACTTGTTTACTATCCTTTGATACTAATGACAACCTTAAATGCTCAATAGAGATTAACAATCTCCCCCTTTGGAATTAGTATCAAAACTTCAAATGTATATAGATAAAATGTTTCTATATATGCCTTATGTCTCTGCCATATACATATCCACAACAAAAACTTCTAAGTGCATAGTAATCCCCCTCGGTGCATGCTCCTGATAGTGTGTAATATACATATCAAAGTATACTTATTTGGCATATACATGGTTTTCCCCCTTTTTGATAATAATGCCAAATGAAATATATATATATATATATATATATATATATATATATATATATAATGTATACTTACATCTTATCAAAAATGTGTGGATGGGTTTTCTTTATAGACTCCAAGAGGTTGTCCCATTCCTCTTTCAAGTTGGTAAGAGCAATATGCTCAAGACTGACTTGTGCATGCATGTCAAAGATATTATCGAACACCAAAATCTCTGGTGTTGCCACAAGTTGTTCAACTTTGACAATGTGTGCTTTAAAAATTTTCAAGTAAGGAGTGAGTTCTTTTTGTAACTCGGTAACTTGATCGATGAGGTGTGCTTCTTGTTTCCTTAAGTCTACTATCAGCCGCCGGAGTTCCTAAACTCAGTTAATATACTTTAAGAAATCAGTTGGCTCGGTGATAGCTGCTTGTGTACTTAACTTTATCTCTTCTTCTAAACCTTTTATCTTTTCACTGACTAGAACAGTGAAGGTGTCTGAAGTACAAAGCTTGATTAGAAGTTGACAGATTATCTGGGTGATAGATTTTATCTCGGTAATGACCTCAAATAATTTTACCTTGTTCAGTCACTTCTATGCTAATCCTTTCTACCAATTTGTTCTGAATCTTTGATTCTTCCCTTTCTTCTATTCTTTTATCTGCATCTATATCAGGGGCATTGATTTTGTCAGTGAGTGTGGCAAGTTGATCTAAGATGGGAGTATTCTCATCAATATTTGTTTCTGGTACTATCTGTTGCAGAATATCCCACACATCATTTAACACTTCTTTACGTTTGTGTTCTTGCCTTAACTTCTCTTGTGCCACTTTCCTTGAACATAATTCCCCATACCTACTTAGTTCCTCGGGACTTAGGGTTCTCAGGTCACATTCTGGTATAATGATAACTTCATCAATGGTGACCGGCCCTTTGGATTTCTTCTTCTTCTTCTTCTTCTGGGAAAGAGGTGACTTCTTCTCACTTATGACAATAGCTTTTTCTTCACTTCTCAAAGTATCCTTCCCAAGTGACACTGTATCATCCTTCTTCAGCTCCTCAGTAGATGGTGTGGGAGTCTCAGTTGTAGTGTCAGGTGGGTTCACCTCAGTTGACTTGGTTTCTTCCAGTTCCTTTGTTTTTGTAGACTGTGCCTCTGGTTTGTTAGGATCATTTGTATCTATAGGTTGCTCAGGTGCTTGAATCTTAGTTGTATCTTTATTTGGCTCAGGATGAGACACATCGAGTTGTACTTGTGAAATTATTTCAACTGCCTCTACAAGTATAGGTAGTTCACCCGGTAGTGATGTGAGCACACTATCAGTGTCTAATGCTTCATCTTTGTATGGTGCAATTGTCACATCTTCATCATCCTCATCATCAAGATCACTGTTAATGATGTCCTCAATGAGTGCATCATCATCAGTTTTCTTTTGCAAGTGGATCTTAACTTGATCCGGTGCATCCTATGAAATTTTGATTTCTTCCTTTTGTTCGGTGATATCAATTACCTCGATAACTGATATACCGTGGGTGTCTTCTATTTTCTTACCTTTGTTATCATCAATGAAAATACCTTTATCTTTTGAACTGTGTCTCTTCTTAGATAGTTTCAGGAATGCTTCCTGTAGACACCTAAAAATCCTTTAGAAAATAAAGTATTTTTATTTTTTGAAAAATCCCTGATGACATCATCATTTATTAATTAATTAATTATTTAATTTATTTATTTATTTTTATGTCATTAAATCCCTTTATCTTAATTAAAAATATTTAATTAAGAAATCCCTCCCAAAAATGTTTAAATCTTATTTAAACATTATTACCTTATTTATTAATTATTTTATTAATAAATTGACCAAAAATTCCAAAATAAATAATTTATTTATTTTTTTCCCAAAACTTGGCCAATTTCCTTAAGACCACTAACCTCTTCCAGATTCTTCTAATCCTTCTTTAATTTCGATTAAAGGCTAATCCCATCATTTCCTAACCCTAATCCCAACTCAAAATATTTAATTAAGATTAAATATTTAATCCTCATATTTATTAAATTCATTTTTAATAAATATTCTCAAACCTAAACCATGGAAATAAATAAATCTTTATTTATTTCCTAAAATCCATGTTTATCCTAAGGAAATTCTAGACTCTTCTAGAAAGTCCTAATCCTAATCCTAATCCCCCCCCTAACCTTGTCACATTCCCTAACCAAAGTTAGCCAACTCATAAGCTTAACCCAAAGTCAACAAACTTCTAGAAACTTTTCTTACATGCATTAAGTGCATTTAAGGCCTCCTTATCCCTCTTACATGCATTTATCATGCATTTAAGAAGCCCCTCACCCTTTGACCTTAGGCACATTTCCAAAATTGTGCACATCCCTCCCATCTTTCAACCCAATGCCCTTGTGACATTTGTCACAAGGAGGTGGCCCTGAACTAGCACAATCCATGTGTTCCCCTTTGAATGAATCTTGGCCTCTCTTAAGGATTTTGATCCTGGCCACTCATTCCTCCTTCCCAAATCCTATAAATGCTCCTCATTTCCAAGAGCAAAATACCCATTCACCTTTCATTTCAAGTATTGTTATCATGCCCTTTTACTTCTAGCCTTAGCATAATCATCCTAATTTAGCTTACTTTCAAGCATTTTAGCTCATCTTAATATAGCAATAATGGATTAACATAGTTTATTTCATTGTTTTGCATAAGCATAGCATCATATCACATCTCTATTTGGCTTAAAATCAATCTTAGCGTAAACATCATGTAGCTTAATCTTCATTTCAGCATCATTTGATCCTTGAGACCTTAGGGGCAAATCAGGTGTTCTATACCTATTTTGTGCCATTTTTGGGGTTTTCATAGATCTCAATCCATCCTAAAATGCATAAGGAACATGCTCCAAGTGCTTAGAGAGCACACCCACATCCCCTTAAGAAAGAGCAAATCAAACAGTGCATGGGCACACCTATTTAAGCTCTATCTGAGGTGGCTTAGTTTAGAGTTTTACTTTTTTTTGATTGATTTCATGCTAGACTAAAATCTAATCTTTGTTTGGATTGAGTCTTTTCAAAATAGGTATCCTCAAAAGCCTTGTCCACACTTCCTGTTTAGCTTTCTATTCTTCTTTCAAAATTGATGTCCATAGAGAATCACATATGACATCCATATCATCCACATTCTCATCCATGATCTGCATTGCTCTATTCTTGACTAGAAATCTAGCCTGATATTTTGTCATGTATTCACTTACCACAGCATAGCTAAAGTGTGAGGCTGCACAGCTTAGTGACCATTCTCTTTTCCTTTTCTCTATATCTAGTGCAATAGCCCATCTCTCACTTATTTTGTCATCAAGTTCTTTTGGCAATTGACATGCAAATTCCATAGGTACTCTCTTGAATTTAATCATCATTTGGATGATAGCATGTTCTATCTTTATCTTGTCCTCAATTGACATTTTGTCAAATTTTCCTATGCCTGGATCTGTAAGATTTCCATTCTCAATTATATCTTCAATTATTTCTTCTATAGTACATTCCCTGTTACGAACTAACTTGAATTGATCAGGATCATTTTCAATTTCTATATCCTCTAAATCTTCCTTATTTCTTATGTATTTCCTCTTTTTCTTCGGTGTCTCAACTACTTTCTCGGTCTTTCTCTTAACATATTTCCTGGTAGGTGTAGTTGCTCTTCTTTTTCCTACTTTTACTACTTCTACTTGCTCGATGGATTGTGTAGTAGTTGATGAACATGTCTTCATTCCTTCAAGTTCTGGTAGCTGCATATCTTATTCATCAGTTGTGGGAGGAACTAGTGTGTGATCCTTTTCTTTGTCTGACTCAGTTTCCTCGCTATCATAGGTCTTGTTAGCCAACTATAACTAACCTTTGGTTGCTTCATCAACTGATGACTCCTTAGGTGAGTTAGATGTAGTTCCATATTTTGTTGTGAGATCTTTTCTCATTTTCTTTGCCCTTCTTGACATTTTACCGATCTCTATGTCTGTTGTGATTCTATACTTAGCTTCCTCATATACACCAAACCTACTGGCAGTGATGTCTATCAGTAATGCCAACAATGCATTAATAGATTTCAAAGTGAAATCATGATTCATTTCATATCCCATCGGTGCTAGCCATTTTGTTCTCGGTTCTACTGCCTTTATCATTGAGTGGTCTGTGCTGACTACAAAGCATATGTCATCTTCAAATTTTCTCACTAATTTCCTTGGAATTCTACTCCTTTGTTGCATTTTTGTTTGAAATTCCTTGAAATATGCATTGAATTCCTTATTTAGATTGTCTCCTAAACTTTTCATCATTTCACCAAT
Source organism: Chamaecyparis obtusa (assembly GCA_027943335.1). Lineage (NCBI taxonomy): Eukaryota > Viridiplantae > Streptophyta > Pinopsida > Cupressales > Cupressaceae > Chamaecyparis > Chamaecyparis obtusa. The sequence continues at coordinate 1,634,773 of BSBK01002548.1, forward strand.
TTGAGCAGTTATCGGTTTGTCTAATTGCCAATTTACTTTACCGATACCTGGTACATATTTTTGTAGATAGAAAAATGTACAGACAAGAAGTGATCCGTACTTACATGTATTAGACTTCTTTTCTTTTATTTTCTTCATATTGTCATGCAATTGGTGTAGTAGTAGCTCGGCAAGATCAACCTGGTGATCTTTCTTCACAATTTTGTAAGCCATGTCCACGGCATTGCAGGGTGCACTATTTGGTCTCCTAGATTGGAATATCTTGTACCTGATGACATGAGCTATGAATTTTATCACTAGATCTTTGATAGTTGATATTTTCAGTGCCCTACCATCCCATTGAGCTCCAGTGTTCTTTTCTATGTCAGGACAAGATGAACTTTGAAACACTTTGGCTTTGTTGGTTATAGGGTACCCAGTAACCCTACTGATAATCTTCTTAGTGACTTCAACAGATTTATCCAACCAAAATTTGCCATCATGAAATCTGCTTAGCACAATTCTTATCCAGTCATTGTGGAAGGACTGCGGGAAGTATGTGAAACACCGTAACCCTAACTCCTCAATCTTCTTGTGTTCAGTTTTAATCTTACTATCTGGTCCACAAACTTGTTGATAAGTAGCAATGGTCTCAAAATCACATACTTCACCGATCTTGCAGTGAATGTAGGCCCTAACGTCTTCTATTAACAAATCCCTATCTGGAATACTAGAAAATGTGCCCATATCATCTGTTTGTGCTGTGACCTTTGGATGAGGTTTGAATTTCTCCTTGGCAAAATGTGCCCTAACAATTAATTCCACTTCCTCCTCAATGTTCTACAATTTTCTTTCAGTCGATGTCGATGTCATAAATTATTTCTAGGATTTCAACAAACAATAGATAGCCAAAGTTTGGTAGGTAGATGAACTTACTCATTATCATCAAAGATTTGTCATCGGTTCGATCTACAGTAGCTTGGAATCTTTTTTGAAAATCTCTAGCTCGAACTCTTCTTTGTAAAATCTCTATTCTTCGAAGTCACAATATAACAATGAACTCTGTTTCTACGTATATATAGATTTTTTGATATTCTAGCTCAAACTTTGATGCATTAAATGTGTGACCTAACTTTTGATACGAAATAGCTGTCAGCTCGGTTAACATATAATTTCTTCATCAGTTTGCACTATTGTCGGTTAACCTTGTATAGTGATTACCGACAGATAACCAACTCACATTTCTTCTTTTACCAACTATATAACATTTGTAAACTTATAACACATAAAACATGGTGCATCTTTATTCATGCAGATTTGGTATTTGTACATCGTATATAAGGAACTATATGAAAAATGTGATCATTTAAAATTTTAGTTCCATACATACCTTTGTCATCTTAAGTGGAGGTATGGATGTCACCCAATCCAGTGGATGAGGTTTCACCGACAGTGTTACTTGACTCAGCATTCTCATTAGATACCTTCTTCCACATTGTGTTCCTTAACTTTGTAATATCTGCAATGTTATATCCACTCTCAAATATATGGTTTTCATTAGGTGCTCGGTCTCTATAGTTCTTGCTTACATGACCAACCTTGTGACAGTGCATACATGTCATTTCTGCATTTGTCTAGTTTCTTGATTGTCCAATCCGATTCTTTCTATAATAGTTTGCTGCAATATGTCCATATCAACCACATACAGTACAATTAGTCCATGTATTATAATCTCAAACATATGAGTTACCTTGTCTCTTCGGTTGATATGGCTTTCGTTGTAATTTATCCTTAGGTGTCTAGACTTGTGTCATTTTTGCCTTGCAGTCCCTGGCAGTGTGTCCATGCTTATTAAGTATAGCATATTTTCTCCTCAGTAGTATTATTAGCAATGCCATTCTTCTTAGCTCTGGATTCATAAGCTGGATGTCCAAACTTACCACAATAATAATAATATCCATTGAATTTAGGAATGATAGGAGGTTTACCTTGTGCTTTGCTTCTACACACATTAGATGTATGTCCTGATTTTCCACAGTGGTAACATGTCATCACTTTAGGTTTCTGAGTTTGATTGTTGTTGACTTTTTTCATCTTGTTGTGATGATTCTCCTTCACCGGTGTAGCCTATACCGGTTCTACTTTTGAATCTCCTCTGATTAGTTAGGAAATCATCAATCTTTTTAGAACTGTCCTCAGCTAACTTCATCATTTCATTGTGTTGCTTTTGTGTCTTTATTTCATTTCTCAGTTTTTCATTATCTTCTCTGAGTATTGGAACATCTTTAAGTCTTCTTGATAATTCTCCATTTACTCAGTTCATTTCTTGATTAACTATCATCATCTGGTTTGATACTTGGAAGTGATGATCAGTGAATCTCTGTATTTCACTTTATTTTTCTTAAAGTTGTTCAGTCATCAATCTTCGGTCTTCAATAGCCAAATTCTGATCTTTTTTAGCTTGTCTAGTATTGTTCATGATTTCCACCATTCTCACCATTTGAGATTCATGACCAATTTGAAGTGCTTTCACTTGCTCAGATAGATGTTGATTCTTTTCAAATAAATCAGAGATTATGCTTTCAGATCCGTTAGAGATGCTTTTAGAGCTTGATCCAATATGATCAAATATTTCATCAATAGGTTCTTCATGATAACTAATTTCATTTAGCTGAATTGCAAGGTTCTTCCTTTCAACTAGTAATTTATTTAGATCTTCCTTGGCTTGTTTATACTATTCCACAAGCATCTGTATTTGTATCTTCTGATTCTCAATAGTCTTGTCAAGTTTGTATCTCTCCATGACTTAGATCTTTACCCTCCAGTGGTTAGACTATTCAACAAGAGAACTGAGCTCTGATACCAATTGTTGGAATTAAGAGAGATAGGTACTAAGAGGGGAGGGGTGAATTAGTACCTTCAAATATTTCACTTGTAAAACCTTTCTGATCTATAACTAAATACTGTGATAACTGATCAAAATAACTTGAATAAAATTATATAAATCAATCATATAGTTAACTTAAGAAAGTTAAAAACATGAAATCAATATGACAATCACATAACACAAGTATTTTGGTAACGCAGAAACCCTTGTAAGAAGGTAAAAACTATGGTGGGGATGACACCCACGAATTCTTCACTACTGCAAATAGAAAAGGTTTCCCTCTTAAGGCTACAAGTTTTGATCACTTCTGGTGATCTTACCCTATTAGGAGTAACATATTAGATCATCTAGTTCTACCTAGTTATAGGATTTAAATAGCACTAATGAAGTGTGTACTCAGTTAAGAGATTTACATAAGACTGTTAAGTCTACTTTGTTAAGAGATTTATCAAAACTCTATCACAATTGTTAGAAAGTAATAGGTAATTATCTGCTAGTTGACAACTCAATTGTCTGAAATAGATCTATAAGTGCTCATCAAAATATCACCTTATCTGTGATGGTTTGTTACTATGTTGTGCTAGGTAGCCTTCTCTGATTCTACTCAATCTGATATCTTCTGTGCTCTGTTCTGCTCGATAAACTGATTGTCTTGAAGATAGACAATGTCTTCAAGTGCTCTGTGATTCATATATATTAGTTCACCCAACCTCATAAAATGGTGTTAACAAAAAAAATATATAGTGTTCTATTTTGCTGCCTTAGCAAAAATTAGGTTACAAAAATAATCATAACCCTAAGATCTATGGTGCAAAAATAACCTAGATCAACTATTACAATAAGATAAACATTACAATTAATGAGTATCTATTTACAATAAATGCTCCTCAATCTTCGTAAACCATTTTATGATCTATTCCAACCATTTGCATAGAAGAATGTGCTATTTCAAATTACTATGCCATTTTCTGTGATTATCGGTAAACACTGTATAATCTACTTTGTGTATACTACAATGCTAGGTGTTTACTGACCATCAGTGTCGGTGTCGCTGGTGCTCGGTTAACTGTGTGATGCTCAGTGTAAAGGCTTTACCGACTACTCTATCTTACTTCTTGTTACCGACTGACTTAATATAAGTAACTGACTGACCTATTTACTATCCTTTGATACTAATGACAATCTTAGATGCTCAATTGAGATTAACACAGATGATTGAACAAGTGATACCTTGTAAAACAAACTTTACAAGAGAAACTCTTCTTGGAAGATTGGATGCAGCTGAAATGAACTTGAGATTATTAGGAGACTTACCTAGAATGGAGACAACATTTAGTGCTCTTAGTGTTCGCCCTACTTTTTCAAGAAGCATTAGTGTGAGCGGAGATTATGCTGGCAGTAGAAAATCTAGAAATGAAGAAGACAAGAAGATTGAATAAGGTATTGCCTTGCTTGTGAAAAGAGAACCAGACGGTAAGAAAATATTTAAATGTTGGACTTGTTAAGAAAATGGTCATTTTGCATCTAAATGTCCTAAGAGAGTTAAAAAGTATAGAAGCAATTTCAAACCTAGAAGATCTAAGGAATGTTATTATGCTAATGATGAAGATCTTGAAGCTAGTATAGAAAGAACTTTAAGTGAAAGTGATACTGAAAATAATGATGACATAGGATTTGTAGCAATTAAAGAAGAAAATCCTGAAACTGATGTTAAGGAAGAAAAAGCCTTAGTTTTTCAAGTTGAAAAGAAAGATGATTGGATTATAGACAGTGGTTGTTCACATCATAAGACTAGAGACATGAAAAAGTTCATAAAGTTGAATGAATATGATGGAGGAGTTGTTAGAGTTGGAAACAATGCACCTTGTTTGATTAAAGGTATAGGATCTATTAATCTTGATGGAAAGACTAATACTGATGATGTTTATTTTATGGATGGATTGAAACATAATCTTTTGAGTGTTGGACAGTTAGTTGATAAAGGATATCAAGTTTGGTTTACTGAGAAAACTTGTGTGATAAAGGATAAAGATGGAACTTTGATTGGAACTGGATCTAGAACTAGAGGTAATGTATTTTAGTTGAATCCTACTGAGCTGACATGTTTAAGTACAAAGATTGATGACATTTGGTTATGGCATAGAAGCTTTTGTCATATAAATTTTGATAATATTGTGAAAGTAAGTACTACACTTGCAGTAAGAGATTTACCTAAAATTATGAAGCCTACTAACATGATTTGCAAAGAATGTGTAATGGCTAAACCAAAGAGAAGTTATTTTCCTAGTAAGAAGTTTACATCTATAGAGAGTTCATACAGATTTGAGCGGTCCTACCAGGATTAGAGGATTCTATGGAAAAAGTTATTTTATGATTCTTGTTGATGATTTTACAAGAATGATATGGATTGCATTTCTTAAAGAAAAATATGAAGCATTTGATAAGTTTAAGATTGTTAAGAATAAAGTTGAGAATGAATCTGGAATGAAGATTAAATGTTTGAGATTTGATACAGGTGGAGAATTTACTTCTAGAGAGTTTAACAACTTTTGTGAAGAAAATGGCATTAAAAGATAGTATTCAGCCCCTAGAACACCTGAACAAAATGGCATTGCAAAAAGAAGGAACATATCAGTGACTGAAGCAGCAAGAGCTATGTTGTTTGAAAATGATTTGGCAAAGATATTTTGGAGAGAAGTAGTGAACACAGGAGTGTATACAATGAACAAAGTACAAATCAGAGCAGACACAGACAAGACACCTTATGAATTATGGTTTGGACATGCACCCTCAGTTAAGTATTTTAGAATTTTTAGAAGCAAATGTTATATAAAGAGAGATGATGATATTGGAAATTTTGATCCTAGAAGTGATGAAGGTATATTTCTTGGATATTCTTTGAAAAGAAAAGCATATAGATGTTTCAATAAAAGAACTAAGACTATTGTTGAAAGCGCAAATGTTAAAGTTGATGAAAATTTCAAAATTCAGGAAAGAATGCTTGATTATGAATCTGATGAAGAAGCTCATCCTAAACCTAACACTGGACCTACTGAATTGTTTAATAAAACTGACAGTGATTTGTTGAATGAAAGCCACAGTGAAGTTATTGAAGAACCTACATCTAAAGAGAGATCTAAGACAGTGACACCTAGCAAGAGTTTGTTAAGGAATTATCCTTTTGAACAAATTATTGTGAGCATCAAAAGAGGAGTTCTTACTCGAAATAAGGCACAAGAACAATTATGTTTGATTTCTCAAATTGAACCTAAGACTACTAATGAAGCTTGTGAAGATGAAAGTTGGACTAATGCTATGAAAGAAGAACTAGATCAGATTGAAAAGAACAAGACATGGGAATTGGTCCCTAGACCTAAAGACAAGAATGTTATTGGAACTAAATGGGTATTCAGAAACAAGATGAATGAACAAGGAGTAGTAAGAAACAAAGCAAGATTGGTATGTAAGGGTTACTCACAACAAAAAGGAATTGACTATGAAGAAACTTTTGCACCTGTTGCAAGAATTGAAGTAGTAAGTATGTTTTTGGCTTATGTAGCTTACAAGAAATTCAAAGTATATCAGATGGATGTGGAGTTAGCATTTCTAAATGGAGAATTGGAAGAAGAAGTCTACATTGAGTAGCATGAAGGTTTTCCTTTAACTCAAGAAGAAGACATGGTATGTAAATTTAATAAAGCTTTATATGGACTTAAAAAAGCACCTAGAACTTGGTATGCAAGATTGGATAAGTATTTGTTAAAGTTGGGATTTACAAAAGGAACAACTGATAGCAATCTGTACACAAAAGAAATTGAAAATGGTTTGTTAGTTATAGTTATTTTTGTTGATGACATTATCTTTGGAGGAGAAGATGAAGCTAGTGACAAATTTGCTGATGAAATGAAGGCTGAATTTGAAATGAGTATGATTGGTGAGATGAAATACTTTTTGGGATTACAGATAACATAAAACAATGATGGTATCTTTGTAAGTCAGACAAAGTACTTAAATGACTTGTTGAAAATATTTGGAATGGAGGATTGTAAACCAGTTGGAACACCTATAGTGATCGGACATAAGTTATCTAGCACAGATGAGACTCCTGCAGTAGAACAAAAGAAATACAAATCTATGATTGGAGGATTATAGTATTTGACTCATACAAGACCTGATATAGCACATTCAGTTGGAATTGTAGCAATATTTCAAACTGAACCTAGAGAATCACATTATGGAGCAGTAAAGAGGATACTGAGATATTTAAGAGGCACAATGGACTATGGACTATCGTATGAAAAATCTGATGATTGTACCCTATGTGCATAAATAGATGTTGATTGGGGAGGCAGTGTTGATGATAAGAAAAGCACCAGTGGTGGAGCATTTTTCCTTGGAGGAAGATTAGTTTCTTGGCTAAGCAAGAAGTAGAATTGTATCTCACAAAGTACAACAGAAGCAGAATATGTGTTTAACAGCAAACAATTGTAACCAGATAATTTGGATGAAGCAAATGCTGAAAGATATTGGAATAAAATTTGTTGAACCTATTGTTATACATTGTGACAACACTAGTATAGTTAGTATGTCTAAGAATCCTGTATTACATTCTAAGACAAAGCATATAGAGATTAAGTATCATGTTGTAAGAGAGAAAGTTGCTGAGAAAGAAGATAGACTTGAGTACATAAGTACAAAGGAGCAGATAGCAAATATATTCACAAAGCCTTTGCCTAAGGATACATTTGAGTATCTAAGAGGTATGCTTGGGGTAATGCCCCAACCTACTTTTGAGAAGTGATGCAATTGGTTGCATCTGTCCAGTGGTATATGAGCCTTATCTTTCTTCTGGACTAGATTTTGGTACTTCCTCTATGGGGGAGTATGTGTATCTGAGCTGAGTCATGAGGACTCTAGTAAATGTATTTTTTGAAAAGTGTCTTTTGACATTGAGTTGTTGTTGACATAGTGATGGAATTTCTATCATTGATGTCAATGGGGGAGAAGCATACATGAAAAACAATCTGAGACATCTGTTGGAGAGAACTGAATAGGATAACGAAGCAAGATTTGATTGATGAAGAAGATTTGAAGAAGCAGTGTTGCAGTATTGGATTTTTGGAACATTGGATGCTTTTCATCTATGTTGCCATCAATGCCAATGGGAGAGATTGTTAGGAATGAATGCTAAATGTTTGGCAGACATTCTATAGCAGTTGTTGTTGCATTCATGACTATGATTGTCATTGATGTCAACATAGTGATTTACCAAAGACTTGCAGAGAAGAAGATAGAGTTTGGATTAGCACACATGGGTTATTGTAGTTGGAGCTATGCGATGTTGAGGTTATACTCTTTGATATGTCATATGTCTATGGTTAAGAGCACAGATAGTAATTTATTTATTTATGAAAGTTATGATCATTTTGGTGGAAGCAGTATTCAGGTAGTGTTCCTAAGTAGCGGTTTGTGGAAATTGGATGATATCTCCTAATCGGGATAGAATCTGGTTTTGCGTAGTTAAAGGGAAATTGAAGACACATTGATAGTGATGTGGATGATAGCTCAAACTTTGAGGTCGCACGAGTGAAGATTTATTGTATTTGGAAGCCAACAGTTTTATGTAATTTTGGTGTAGCGTGTGGAAACTTTTATTTTATAATTGTATGCCGACTCATTTATAATTATTTGAGTGTGGTATAAAAGAAGGAATGTATTTCCTTCTTGTAATATAGTTGTAATATGAAAATTTTGTAATTATGATATGGTAGCAGCGGTTGTGATGCTGTATGCATGAAGTGAAGAAAAGAGCTAAGTATGAAAGTGAATTTGTGAAGGAAGACATGTGAAGTACAAAGATCTAAAATTGAGATCTAATGTAATAGTGAGTGTGGTTTGGTATAGTCAGAGAAGAGGTAACATATTATTATGTTGAGTAATGCAAAGATTATTTGGACAGTGTGTTCAGTGATCTTCCCCTGAATTTGTTTGGGCAGTGGGTCCTTCTGTCTTCCATAACTCTTAACCGGGTTAGAATCTTTTAACAGGGATTCAAAATCTCCTAACAGGGATTCATATGTAATTAATGTATTTCATAAAATTCCTAATAGATTCCATCCTCTCACAAGGAATATTTATATTAGTGCATCTTTTGTGGGCATCATTCCCACCGGGGTTTACTCTTTGATCCAGAGGTTCGCTAGTCAACATATCTTGTGTCATTGTGTTATTGTGTATGAATATCTTTCTATGGCTGGTAATTATATTGCTTATATGGTTTAATGTTGTTGAAGATGATAAAATTTATAATTATCTAATAACTGATTCACCCCCCCCCCCCCCCCTCTCAGTTATCTTGGTGGACTTTACTTTCTAACAGTATTATCCTTGACTATTTTTTTCACAAGTGCATACTTATAGTCATCTTGACTTTCCTTATGTCTTGATGCAAGTATAATCTTTCCATATTAAACTTAGGAAATCTCATTGCACTAGTCATCTTGACCTACATGTCTTTGGTGCCTAGGTGAGATTCCCACATTCTATTTGATATAGATCATATTCAGATTCACATAGTCATACTAGTGTGCATTGTATGATCTTGTGACACTACTAATAATGCTCGACGATGAATATTAAAGTCTAAAAGCTTTTTGACCTTGCAAGTAAACCAATTTTCATCATAGCTTGCATTCTTAGGTTCATGCTTAGTTTAGTTTTGCATCTTGCATATGGAGAGAGCTCTCCTTTCATCTTTTGTGGACTTGTCGGTCAACTACACTCACCTTTCATTTTCTTGATCATGTCTTTCACTCCTTGTCTTTTTTTCATCACATTCTTTTACTGTCATCACAAAGGGTTAATCTTATCATTATATCTATACCCTAAAGAGATAATTTTTTAGAAACATGAGTCTATACCATAAACATGAGAACTAAACATACATGTATGAGAGAGATTATACATGAGCATATATATCATACATTTTGAGCAATATGACAAGATAATATAAAACTGAAACATCCATCACAAGTGGGACAAATACACAAGATATATCACAAATCCAATAAATCTCATATATATATGATGAATGTCATGATACAAATACAATGTCAAATCCCAAATCTAGATAATGTCTCAGGGTATGTCTCTATACATCTATCATCCTAAACCTAAGTTGACTCCCTCCATCACATGGTGGTGGTGGAGGTGGTGTTGCTGCTCTGTTAGGTACCATGTCAGATCTCCCAGCCCTCTTAGAGTAGAGTGGCACTCTTTGTCCCTTAGGTGTAGCTTGTATGTAGAGACCATGATAGTATGTAGCTCATTCTACCTCCCTCTGAATCTCTGTAGCGTCAGCCTATGCTGCCCCCTCCCGTCGATCTATCTCAGCTCACAGATCAGTCAGCTGCTAATCTCTCATAGCAATGGTAATCCTTAGCTATTGCATCTCTATCTCCAAAGCCTAGATCCTCACCCTGAGATCCTCTTCTCCTCCCCCTGCAAGTTGATCCTGACCAACATCCACTTGTCAGTGGGCTAGTCTCCTCGCATCATCTCCCTCATCATTTGAAGCCTATCTCTATGACTGTTTCCAGCCACTAGATCGAGACCCTTGTCCTGTCTCCCTAACTCTCCCTCCTCCTCCTCCATCTCCTCCATCTCCATCTCCCCCATCTCCATCATCTCCATCACCACCTTATGCTACCAGTTGTACATTAGGTACAGTAAACCATGGGAAAGGATATCTATGCCACTCTTCCCTATAGGTTGCATCTACACCTACATCTCCCATGTCTAGGAGATAGTCCCATGGCTCCCTGCGTATCACTATGTTGTCCTATATTTCTTGTTGGTGGTCCAGCATTGGCAGCCATCCCTATCCCTCCTCATCCCTAACCCGAGCATAGGTAGTGGTCTTTGTGGGCACCCTCTGCTATCACCCAAACTATCTCCAAACCTGAGTGATCATGAAGTGCTCTACTATCTCAAAGTGTCGACCTACTAGTGGCCAGTTGCATAACATGTATCCTAGCTCTTGCTCTCGATCACCCCACTACTCACAAGCCTTGTATGGTCTCCACTGAAATGATGTGAGCTCATCCAATAGTCTATAGTAATATGTCACATCTCTGCTATGTGTCTATAAAAGGAATCTTGTGTATCTATAAATATAGGGGCGTCTCTGCTCCTTAGGCTGCACATGTGGGCACACAATGGCAATGTGCTCCCATGCCCATACCTGTGCTAAAACCACACCGCATGCCCATGTCTTGCTCTCCTTGTAGACAATCTCATGGAGCTCATGGTACATGTTAGCTAGGATGGCTGGGCCCCATGCCATCTGTTGTGGGTGTGCTATCAAATTTGTAACCAACCTACCCCAGCCTAGTGGGAACCCTCTCTAGCTCCTGTCGATAATTAGTGCATGTGCTACTATAGAGCACACTATACATAGAACTGGGAAATCTTTTTCATACTCCTCCATCAGCCGATCCCAGCTGAGGTATCTATCAATAAAGGTGACATCCTGGAACATGTCCTACATGATTTGTCATCCCTCAGTCGGATCTTGATCATAGTATACCTGTGCCATACAAATCATGTTAGTTTCTATCATATGGAAACTTTACATCTATGAACATCTATAAACATGATTATACTCACTAGATCTCCATGGCTAGGCACTCGAAGGATTCAATAGACATACTCCAAGGTAATTGTGGCCTCTCTGATCGACAAGTGAAAGGTGTTATGCTCACTGTGCCACCTCTCATCCAATGTTGTCAATAGCCCATGATCTATCTAAATATGGGGCATCTGCAACAAGTACCCAAAACCCATATCCCCCAAGTCTGCTCATCCCAGATCATCAAGATCTCAGACATAGCGTAACCTGGTCACTCTCGACACTCTGATGATCAGTGCTGGAAAGACCTTCTGCAAGCCATAACCCCAAGCCAGATGTTAGAACATATCATGATGGATGTATAAAATCAGTATAAATAATCTTAAATGCCAAACATTGTCTAGACCCATGTCATATTGCTCAAAAATTTAAAACATGTCATATTCCTTACACTAGTGAAATACTATTTTTTGATAAAGTATAATGCGATATTTTCCTCAATAGTAGTGCGATAATATTTTTGAGTGTGATAGTTTGCATAGGATCGCCCGATGTTTCATTCGGTATCGTGCAATATTGGATTCAACATCTTTGCAATACTATGTGGACTTACGAACTATCGCATGATGAATATTATCAAAGGGGTGCGATACTTTATAAGTATCGTACGAACCTTCACATGAGTAAAATTTGAAATATTTAAAAACAATTAAAACATGTTTTAAAATGTAATAAATGCTCATTAATGACTCAAAAGGGTGAGCTTTTCTCAAAACTTATCGGGGCACCATACTGTAGAGGTCGATTGTGCAACTGGGCGCACTTGAATCGATGCCTATGTACCAGAATCGCATCTTGCTAGCCAATTTTCTCTCTCTAAGCTCTAAAAATTCTCAAATCACAATAAGACAAATGATTTTGAAAGTGACTGTTTTACCCCCTTTTATAGCAATTTGACTTTTTTTGACCAATTTTCAAAACACCTTAGAATTTTGTGAAAATTGCACCCCTAGCTAATTTCGACGTTCTGGATCCATTTTCGGGATCAAAATTGAAATCCAAGTTCATATTGATAGTCCAAATCACATTTCAAAATTTCTCCTTCTTCTATGCAGTTGGCTGACCATTTGAGGCATGATCCTTTGATCTTCGTTGGGGCATCTTCATTTCTTCATCCCCATCTCTTTCAACCTTCTAGTCTTTCATTCATTTTCATTCAACTCATCTCTCTAAGGTTTGAATTCATCTTTCTTAGTCAAACTTAGTCAAACTTGGGCATATCTTCACTGCTTGATGGTTATCCTATCATCTTTCACCTTCGATTGTCATTTCTAGTGATTTGATCAAATTTTATCAATTTAATATTTCTCCTCTATTTGATTTTAATTTTGATTCTATGGGGGTAGTACCTATCATCTTTAATCCTTGATTTAGCTTATCAATCAACCTTGCTTGACATTCTTATCTCTTATTTTAGACTTGATGATCTCTTATTTTTCAAGTGTGTTGGTCTTGTCTTCCAGCTTATCTTTGTTAGCTTATGCTTATCTTTGTCCTGATGTGTTCCCATTCGTTGAACACACATCTGGGTTGTTTTGTGATCCCAAATTGATCTCACACTTCAATTCCATTCTTTGACTGCATGTGATCCCAAATCGATCTCACATTAGTTAAAGAGGGGCAAATGTATGCACCCTAAAATGGTCGCCTAGACTTTGGGCCCTCATTCAACAATTTATCAACTTCTTGAATCAGCATCTTCAGCTCAATACCAGCTTCCTTGATCAAATCTTAGTTCTATCATTTATTCAATTATTTTCTATGGGCTAACTATTTTATCCTAAGTCTTTATTTAATTGAAAGGAATTTCCTCCCTTTTTATTAAATAAAAAGCCCCCACTTTTCATCTTATCCTAAGTTGCACAAATAAAGCATTATTCTTATTTTATTAAAAAGAAGAAAAGGTTTTTTTGTCTCATATGGACACAAAATTCAACTCTTATTTTCTCATTGGAAGAGATTTGTGCACATGGATTGCTCCTCTTTCAAGCTCCACCCTTGATTAAGTCTTTTGCCTCTTAATCTTCATAGTCCATTCCTTTTCAATTCCTTTAAAAAGAGAGCTATTTTCTCATTCTAGGACCCCCAACTTTGAATACTAATCTTATGCTATAGGATTTCTTGGAGACTTTGGAACTTTGAAGATCATTTTTTCATTCTACTTTCATTCTTGAATCTTAGCTTCATGTTTATACTTTCTAGCTTAGTTTCTTTTATGCTCTAGATTAGCTCACATAGCTTAATTAGCAAGGGTTTGTAATACTTTCATTTCCATAGCTTAGCTTGCATCTTCATTGTTAGTATAGTTTCATTGCATTTTCATTCTTGATTCTTGAAGATATTGGCATTCTTGCCCTTGTCTCTTTGAATCTCCCATTGTGTGGTTTACTAGCAAGGATGCATGCTTCAATAGCTCTAGCTGAGAGCACTATCAAACATCCTTATGACTCCATGCTTAAGGAGCTATAGGTCGCTTTCTCAAGATTTCCCATTCATGGATTCCCTTGGAAGTAATGACTTAAAGAAGTACACTATTTAGTGTGTACACTTACCTCGTGTATTTTCCAAGATCATATATCACTTATTTGATGTTATTGTCAAAGTTGTCTGGGAGAGATAGGGGTAGCACATACTACAACAATTATAAACTAATCATGTCATTCTTTTCTCACATAATACAATGAAAAGTACATATAGTTTACAAATATATTGTCAATACAAAAGAACATGACTTGACTTGATGAAGGTATGCCAATCACACATTTTCAATCCTGGCCCAAATTTAATTTTCTTTGGTATGAGATTGCTTATGTTCACAAGAAATCCTATGGGAAATCAAATTTTTCATATGAATTATTTTATGGCATCACTTTGCTGCTCCATTAATAACTAAGGAAGGGCACTTATATCAATCCGATCTCCATTTCTATTTCATTCAATGAAATTTTTCATTGCATGATTGGATTCATGAATGTCACTACAAATTTTGACAATTTTTCTTTGTCATGCCTTCCATCCAATATTTTTCACAATGTCTCTGTTACATTCTTTCCAATATGCATAGTATCAAAAAATGAACAATTTGTAGCTACTCGTAGTAGGGCAATCTACTAAATTATCTGGGATAACTTTTTAGTCTCTTTGGAAGGTGCTCAGTAGTATTGCATTGATGACCTTCATGATCATCAATTACATAATTACCAAAAAAAACACAATATAAATATATAAATTCCAAACATAAATCATTAGGTGGAACGGTAGTACCTTGATGATTAATTCTATTATATACCAACTTCCATAGGCAATTTGACATTTTTTGTGGCTTTGATGTAGTCTCTTCTTTCCCATTAAAAAGATATTTTTTGGTAGTTCGATACTTATGATTTCTATGGAAGAAGTTCCTATTGTAATACCTAAAATGTAGTGTTAAGGAATGCAATGTAAACTAAACATTCAACAAAACAAATGAGATAAACACCTATGATTAGACCTACAAAATGAAGACAAAGACACTCAAAAGCAATAAAAAACTTCAAGCAAACCTTCAAGATGTAGAACATTTGTCCAAAAGATGGAATGTGTGCTCAATGATCTATGCTTCAAGCTTCAATAGAGAAAATGGCATGGTAACTTTTCTTCAATGGTGGATGAAAATGAAGGAGGAGAGCTTCTTTTTTATAGAAAAATGGGTGAAACGGACGGTCAAGATTAAGGGGCAAAAGGGATATGAGCAATAGTGGAGCTACATCCAAGGGAGAGCACATGGATTGTGCTTTCTCAAATGCATAGCATTGTGACAAGTGTCACAATGGGGAAGGATGAGAGGAGAGGCACCTTTGGAAGGTGTGAGAGGGGACAAGTGGATAAGAGGTGTAAGAGGCTTTTGATTTCTTATTGGAGGATGTGGAGGTGATGTCATAAGGGGTTGACTTTGGGGTGGATTAGCATTCTTTAATCTTGGATTATGATTGTGCACATGCTTAGGAGGTGATTAGGCTTGGCAAGTGGAGGATTAGGGAGATTTGATGGGAGGAGAGAAAATGAGTGGAGGATTATTAGCTAAGCATGGATTATTAGCTAATGGGAGGGAATTAGAATTAAATATTTTATTTAATTCCAAGTGGGAGGAAAAGGAGATTTATGAATTAATTTATTTAGATAAAATTATCCATTTAAATTAATAGAGGAATAGGGATTTAATTAATTATCAGACTATAGATTTGTCATTTTGATAATTAATTGAGCTATAGTTAATTAATTAAATTAATTAACTAGGGGATGACATAAATTAATTAAATAAATAATATTTAATTAACAAGATGTCCTAGGAAAAGACTAAATATGATTACTAAATTATGTAAGCAAATTTAGGTGTCTACATTTTGCCCTTCTTCGACGTAGTGTTAAAATAACACTATTTCAAAGAAGTTTTTAACAAAAAAGACAGCACGAAAAATGGACTAGGCAACAAAGTTGCCCCAGTTATGGGTCAAGATGTGGCTGGATGATGCCCCCTCGAGAGGACAGCGGGCAAAGAAAAAGGGGCCCGGGCAGTGGCTTGAAAGGAAAAAGGGGGGGGAGAAAGGAAGAGTGCTACAGGCGAAGGAGTCGCAAGAATGAAGGATAGAAGGGTGAAAAAAAAGGTCATGAGGAGTGAAAACAGGAAGGATGGGAAGACATGGGAGGAATCAGGGCATCAAGGAGTGAAAATGGGGGTTCGGGGAGGCCTATATAAGGGCTTGAGGGGTCAAAATCAATTCATTTGCACACCTAGAGCCTAGAAATCGTGACTTCAAAGCTCTGATATGCGAGGATAAGATGGCACAGTGAGGGTGACTGACACACTAGATAGACATTGTGAGACATGTGATGTGGAGTGGAGGGCCTGACTGATAGGTAGGATCAAAAAACCAAATTTTTCATTGTGTTTTGGTGCATTTATTGCATGTTTTATCTTAGAAAAGTGCATTCCCACATAATGCGCACCTGGCAGGAACACTCCTACCCTGGCGGGAATGTGTTCCCACAAAACTTGGCTGGGGTACAAAATTCAGGAGGGTCAAGGGTTTTTCGCGGGATCGTGAAAATCCTGGGAGGGGTTGTGGGAGCGCGGTCTCGCAAGAATTTCTTGTGAGATCACGTTCTCACGAGATGGTAGCGGGAGGCTAAAAATGACATTCCCACGGGGGGAAAGGAAAAAGGCTAAGCGGCACGAGAATGCATTCCTGCATCGCTTGGGGTTTGGTGGGAATGAAGGGAGGGTTTCCTTGTGGGAACGTGAGGACATAGATTTTTTTAGGAATGCAGGGAGAACCGAAGCTGTGGGAACGTGGGGAAAAGAAACTCCACGAGGACACAGGAAAAAGGTTGTTTAGGCTTAGCTAGAGCAAGAAACTGACATGCTGACTTGGCTTGGATGTAGTGGTCAGTGGATTGACTGATGAGTCAAGAGAGATGGGCAACGGTGCTGATTATCTTAGAGCAGTTCACGGTGGCAAACTGGGCTCAGGTGGATGCATTGGGCTTGGGATATCTGGTGCGGATGCCACATAGATGGACATACATGACACTGGTGATAACATTGTGTGAGCGCTGGCATTTGGAGATGGGGACATTTCATCTACCCACTGGGGAGATGATGGTGACCTTGGAGGATGTATATCACATCTTCCAGTTATCAATGTGATGGGTATCGGTGGTAGCAGGTGTGTACTAGGGCCAGGAGTAGTGTCGATCTTGGCACATGGGCAGTTGGCATTAGCACAACATGTCATAGCAACACTAGCAGGACAACAGGTCCATTACTATGTTCTGAGATTAGTGTCGGGGTATCTCTCCCTAGACATAGGTGGGAGGAGTGTCACACTATCATTGATTCCCATGATTGTGCAGATTGTGGATGCAGGGGTACCGATAGCATGGGGTACACTGATGTTGGTGGAGATGTACCATGACCTTCATTAGATAGTCTATCATGGAGCGAGGATGATGGGTAGGAGCTTTGGATTTTCTTCCCTCCTACAAGTTTGGGCTTGGGAGCACATAGTAGTGTTGCGGCCTTTAGGCCGAGTGGATAGACAGGCGGAGGAGCCTGTGACATATAGCTGGGGAGACTTAGTGACATATCATGAGCTTAGGGACACTGACTTCTAGTGGGAGACACTAGACAAGATTAGGGATGGGATCACATGGTGTCCATACCTTGGATAGGTGCCATGGGCTGGGGATGCATGAGAGATGTCATTCACTGTGATGCCCACACACCTTACAAGGTGATGGGACTATATTATGGAGTAGTATAGACCGGATAGGACATCTCTTCAGTTTGGATTTAGGCAAGATATGCCACATGGGGAGTGATGGTACTAGTAGGCCACCTGTGAGAGGATATCAAAGTTTGGGCCACCAGTGGATAGGGGAGGACTAATAGCCACCTATCAGGCCATGCAGCCATTTTAGTGGGATTGGGTTGGAGGGGTGGCAGATCCAGGGACCACACCAATATATGATGCTTGGCTCCAGCCACCTAGGGCGGTAGGGAGATCAAGGCTACTAGACGGTGAGGGAGGGGCACCAGCCATGTATAGAGGCTAGAGAGGAGGGGGGAGAGGAGGAGGGGGAAATAAGGTGAGGATTGGAGGGAGGGATAGAGGAGGGAGAGGAGGAGATGGGGATGGGGACAGAGATAGAGATGAGATGGATGTGGATGGAGGGGGAGTGGATGGGCCACAGATATCGGTAGGTCTGACACCAAGATCACCACTCCGAGCAGGACCACCACCAGCAGCAGGATCTGGATCATCTAGGGGTGGGGGAGATGATGCAATAGCATGCTTAGCCTCACTGCAGGCCACACATGATACCACTATGTAGATGCTTTGAGACACATAGGTGGAGTGAGATGCTCTAAGAGTAGAAAGGGATGGGTTGTTGGGGGAGAGGGATGGGCTATAGATAGAGAGGGATAGCCTAATTGCACGCTTAGTGCAATCCATACAGGATGGACTAATGATGGTGGATGAGAGGGAGCATCTGAGGAGGGAGAGGGATGCCCTGATTGCAAAGAGAGATGGTCTATGGGCGGAGAGGGATGGGCTATGATTAGAGCATGACCGGCTACTAGGAGAGAGGGATACCACTACATGGGGATCTCATGAGTATTTGGGAGAGGTATCTCACCTCCAGGGATAGTTGGTGTGGTTGGGAGAGCAAGTTGGCTTCTACCGAGGGTTATATCTTGCAACTATGCCACCTAAGTAAGCACATCACTACAGAGAGCCGAGCCAATCATTACTGATGGGCTCAAGTGGTAGTAGGAGGATAGGGTCTAGTGGGAGTCACAAATCCAAGACCAATGGGAGCCACAGGGCAGGCGAGGGGAGTCGTCAGTTGGGCCACACACAGAGTTAGCAGCACTCAGCTGGTGGTTCGGTATAGATGGCAGAGGTGGGGGGATCTAAGTCAAGGGTGTATGTACCCTAAAATGGTCACCTAGACTTTGGGCCCCCATTCAGTAATTTATTAAATCTCTGGATCAATATTTTCAAAAATTAACATTTTCAGCTCAATTATATCAATTTCTTTGATCAAATCCTATTTTATCATTTTCGATTATTTGCCTTGTTCTAACCATTTTATCCTAAAGTCTTTATTTATTTAAAAGGAATTTCCTCCCTTTTTATTAAATAAAAAGCCCCCACTTTTCCTCTTATCCTAAGTTGCGCAAATAAAGCATTATTCTTATTTTTTTAAAAGGAAAAAACACTTTTTGTCTCATATGGGTACAAAATTCAACTCATAAAGACTCATTGGAGGATACTTGTGCACATGGATTTCTCCTCTTTAATGCTCCACCATCGATTAAATCTTTTGTCTCTTAATCTCCATCATTCGTTGTTTCTCGTTTCCTATAAAAGAAGAGCTTTCTTCCTCATTTGCATATGCATTTTTTAATACTATTGTTATGATGCAGGTTTTCTAGGTCACTTTGGAGCTTTTGAAGATTTGGAGCATTCTTGGCTTTTGCATCTACATTCCATTCTTAGTTTCATTCATGCATAGTAGCTTCATATTTATGCTTTCATAGTTTAGATTTCCTTTCAAAGCTTTAGAGTAACTCATCTAGTTTAACTAGGAAGGCTTGGTAATACTTGTACTTTCTTTTTCATAGCATAACTTGTACTTTCATTTTCATAGCTTAGCTTGCACCTCTCATTTCTAGCTTGCATATTCATCTTAATCTAGTTTACATTTTCATTTCATAGTGATTCTTGAGGATATTGGCATTCTTTCCCTTGTCTTCATTTGAATCTCTCATTGTGTGGTTGACTAGCAAGATCATTAGCTTAATAGCTCTAGCTGAGACCAAATTTTAAATAATCTTGCAACTTCATGCATAGAGAGCTCTAGGTCACTTTTTAAGGTTTCCTATTCATGGATTCCCTTGGATATAATAACTTAGAGAAGTGCACCATTTGAGGTGTACATTTTTGGCACCCACCGTGGAGCAGAGCATTATTGTTTTGTCCTTAATTTTTTGCATTTCGGTCAAATTTTCATCAAATTTTAGCTTCATTTTTGGCTCTCGAGTTTTTCAATCTCAGATTATCACATGATAGTTTTCCAGTATCACATGATAGTTCACGTATGGTGGCGCAATACTTTACTAGTTAAAGTATCACTCCATTTGAGACATTATGTCATGCTATTTGAGAGATTCTATCACCCGCCAGTATAGTAAAGTATCACCCAGAAATATATTATCACCTCAGTATAGTGTAAAGTATCGCATGATATTTCTAGTGACTGTAGTATCACCTATACCTGGTAGTGAGTTGTTTCTTGGTTCTTTCTTGCCGAATTTGGATCTAGTTGGCTTGTTGGTTTAGTTTGTTGTGGTTAGATAGATTTAATTTGCAGATTTCATTTGGGTTTTGATTTTGCTAACCATTGTGGGGATAACAAGTTGTGCTTGTAGGTGCTCTCATTGCTTGATTATTTGATTAAAAGAATGCATGTCAAAGCTTCAAATGCACAAGGGATACTAACGGTTTTTGTAGGGCTGCCCAAAGCATAAAAACCCAATCAAGTGCTTGTTGTTTATTTTATTTTCAAGTGTGGCAATTACTAGTTGTTTCATTTCATAGGAACATAATATCTTGTTGTAGGGATTCTTGGGTGGTAGGAGAAGTATGTTCTTCACCCTTGTGGTGAACCAAAAAATCTTGACCCATCTTTAGATTTTGAAAGCAAGAGGGTAATTGAACATTTTCTTGGTGTGTTTGGGAAAAAACTTTGAGATAGGGGAGTATGCTCTTCACCCTTGTGGTGAAACAAAAACCTTGAACCTCATAAGTTGATCCACTCTTTGTTTAGCCTTTTAGAATCCTTTAGTGGGCCTGCTCTTGAGCAATCAAGAGGAACGACCCAAGTGGGGACAAGCTAATACCAAACTATTCTAACCCACTATAAACTCAAGGCTATCAAGGACACAAAACCTTGGTAGATGTAGTACTTGTCTTCACTTGATGTGAGTACTTGTGGGATTGTGACCATGAGGAAAATGTTGAGCAAAACTGCTTAAGGTACTCTTGTGGCCACGAGGTTTTTTACTTGCCACAAGGTAAGGAGTCCCTTTGGGGAGCAAGAGGGGTGCTACGAATGGAAGCCCTTATTAAGAACCATAGATAGAGGCCACCCTATTTTTCCACTTAGCTTCTTGGTGCAAGGATTGATCCAAGTGGAATAACTTGGATCACCCTAAGATTTCTCACCATCTGTGTTCCTTTTGTTTTGCCATTGGCACTTCCATGACAAAGCCAATATCTATTATGGGCAACCACTTTGTGTGAGGCAATGGAGCATCAAGTGCGGGCCAAGTTGTTAAGTATTGAGCCATTGACTTTTTAGGCTAGTAAAGTACTTGAAATGTTCTCACTGTGATCTACCCGTGTAAATGTTCTCAAACATCAAACATCACAGTAGCATTCATAGGATTTTATTGCTTTGATATCACAATTGCTTGTCTTGGAAAGGTTTCTTTTACCCTTGTTTCAAGTGTTTTATGACATGTTTGATCACCTAATCTTTGCAAACTTGTCAATTTACTGCTGTCACTGTGATTGAGATCAAAAAAACTAACTCTCAAACTAAAATTTGGACCAAATTGCCCTTAAAACTAATATTTTTAACACTCACTGGTCAATAATCATACAACACTAGAATAGTATCGCTCCCTGTCCTAAATATCGTGTGATAGTTTGCCACTAGAAGACTATCACACCATTTTCTTGGAAAGTATCGCACCAACTACTTAGAAACTATTGTAGTACCTTATGTGAAATATCACCTAGAGAAATTATATCGCTCTATTAGCCTAGAAACTATCACACATAGTCCTTTTTCTATCTCACTACTACTTGCAATCTGAAGTTGATTTGTGTCACTTCCAATCTTCCTTGGTCAGTCTAGGTCAGATCTTAAGTGCTATGACATGTCACTCAATATCCAAATGAATTTCAATGGTATCAAATTGCAAAAAATGACTCAGTCTTCTTTCTTCCACTTCTTCCATGTCTTTCTAGTCTTCCATTTTCATCCTTTCTCTTCTTTCTTCATGATTCTTCCAAAATTCTTCATGTCTTCTTGATTCTTTTCCTCTTATTATCTAGTCTACCTTCTTCTATTTCATCTCTTCCATTCATTTCTTCCATGCTTGATTCCTTCTCTTCTAAAACCATGAGTTTCAACTATCTTGCTATAGAACCTCTCTTGAAAATGGATGATCTTGATCTCCTTGCTCAATTTGAAAAGTATCATTCCTCCAAAACTCTTATTGATGATAAATTTATGACAAAAATACAAAAGAAAGAAAGTGAATCACCCGCCTTTGCTAGGATCATAGACATGATCTTGTTACGACCTTCTTCTTCCAAAAAATCTCCATCTTCTAAGTCCTCTCATTCTTCTTCATCTTCCAAGTCTTATCATAACTCTTCTAGACACCATTTTAATTCTTCACCTTCCAAGTCTTATCATAACTCTTCTAGACATAATTTGAATTCTTCATCTTCCAAGTCTCGCCATGATTCTTCTAGATATTATTCGCATTCTTCATTATCCAAGTCTTCTTCCTCCACTAGGTCTTCATTTTCCTCTTCTTCGCAATCTCGTTCCTCTTCTACTTCTCCCAAGAGTCTTACTCCTCAATATGAGCAATATAGTAATCCTTGTGATACCTCTCCCATGAAGATTGACACACCCACCTTTGATGACTATGATGACTATTATGATGGCTATGATGATGACCCATATAGTCATACCTATGAAACCTCTATTCCTAAGAGTCCTCCTCGTCATGTGCTCATGCTTACTAAAGGGTCATCCTATTGGATAGATCATGATGGTGATCCATATGATTTTGATTTTGAAAGAAACTTTGATGATTTTTGTGAACAATACCTTGATTATGAGCCATTTACTACTAATGAGGACTATAAAATGCACCGTGCTAATTTGAAATATAAATATTACAAGTATCCTTCCTCTAAGAACTCTCATGCTGAAAATAAAGATGAAACTCTCGAGCAAGATCATGTTGATGATGAACCTTTGTCTTGTGATGGTCCCCTTCCATCCTCTACTTCCTCCAATACTCATACATTTTATAAAGCTTCCAAGTCTTCCAAACCTTTCACATATCCTTCATCCAATGAAAGTCCTAATACTTTTCATGCAGTTCCCTATAGTTATCCCCAAGGCCTACCTCTTAATGAAACTCAAGCTAACCTTCAATTGGCTGCAAATACTTTTAGTGATGCTAAAACTAAAAAGCTTAAGTCTTTATGTGCTATAATGCCTACTTTAGCTAGTCCTTCAGCATCTCTTCCAAAGTCTTCCATACAATCTCAACATGCTTCCTTGTCCTTAGAAGTGGCTCCATGTCAAGAGCACTCTAAAAATAAAGAGAAGAACATAAAGAAAGATCAAGATCAAGAACCCTCCATATCATCCAATCCTTTTCATGATGTCTCTTATCCATTTCATGGTTCTTTTGATCATCTACACCCTTTCTCATTCATTCCACCATTTCTTAAGTCTTATCCTATGCAAGATCAAGCTACTACTTACGTTGTTGAGCTTACCGATAATCAAAATAACCTTACTTCACTTGTGCCTTCCAAAGATGATACTTCCATTAAGGTTATTAAAAATAGTGTTGTTACTTCCAATGATAATCCTATTAAAAATCAAGAGAAAGCTTATACGCTTATGCTATCCAAAGATCCTTGTCAAGATCAAAGTCTTCCATCTTGTTCTACCACCCCATGTTCACTTCCTCTTTCTACTCTTCCTACGTCTTTGCAAGCTTTGAACAATCCTATCAAAGAAGTTTCTCCTATTCAAGATGTTCATGATCCTATTGCAAATTCTAATGCTCATCCAAAAGATGATGATGTCCTTGGTTGTCATATGGATGCTGATGAACTTATTGATTATCCTTTTGCATCTTCCACTTCCATCATTGGACCTCTTCCACCACTACTAAGGGCTTCACATCTTCCTTCCATCTTGGGTCCTTATGTCCCTCCATCTCCTATCTTTCCTCAAGATCAACATAGATGCATACCCTTGAATCCTTTTCATCCACCCACCCATCTAAACCAGTCATATCCTCCTTCTTCCACAAGTCTTAAGTCTTTTGAAAGTAACTTGAATGTTCAATACAAGAAAAAGAAGCAATATAAGATTCCATCAAAAAAAGAAGATCACCATGTCTCTTTTAATTGACATGGAAGCATAAATTCAAAAGAGATATCTAAGAAGAAAACAACAAGACAAGTATGGGTTCCAAAATCCATCATTGAAGATATTCTCTATAAATCATCAAAAAGAAATGAAAAGCCTTTGGCTATATGGATTCCAAAGTCTCTCTTGAAAGAGTCTGGTGTTGAGAAAAAAAGTGAAGTTGACAATCAAGCTTCCAAAAGCTTCAACTTCATCTTCTTCCAAAAACATTCTTTCATTCCATGCACCTAAACCGCAACCTCTGCTATCCATTCACCATATTCCTTCACGTATTTCTTCATTCACATTTCCTCCATCCTCTCACCACCCTTCAAGGTGTGTGTTGATGTTGATCTTTCCTTCCTTTCCATCTACCCTTTCACAATCCTTCCATTCATTATCCTCCTACCTTCTATCTTTTTTCCTCATTTTCCTATTCCTCCTATCTTCCAACCTCACTCGCTTTACATAAAACTTTATCCTCCATTTTTTTCTTCCATCTTCCTATCCCTATCATCATCTTTGAGAATATCATTTTTAATCCTTGGCATATCATGGTTTATCCTTTCAAGGAGTATTATCTGAAAAGCTTGCCTTCTTCCAAAAAGAAAAAAAATTTTAAAATTTTTTTTAAAATGGTGAAAAAATTGAAAATGTGCCTTGGTGGAAACTTGGAAACAATTGCCTTGGTAGAAAAAGTAAAGAGAAATAAATTCATCCTATGGTGAAAACCACTCCCTTGTGGCACCTTGAATAAGTACCGTGATGAAAACCTAGCAATCAGGCATCATGCGTAATTCTTCTACATATTTCAACCATTCTGTCTTCTCTCATTGATCTTGACAATGTTGACCTATACATGAACATTTGGCTATCTTGTGAGCTATCTTATGATGATCTTGCTTTCATTCCATTAGTGTTTAGCCTTCATATTTATTTTCCTCCATTCATTCTAGCCTTTTTCTATCTTTTTCCCCTTGGTCTTGATCTAATAAAAAAAAGAGTAAAAAATGATGCTATGAAGCCTCTTGACATGTCTACTCCTTTGGACTACATCCTTTCCTTCTTTTTCATTATGCTTTTGTGACTTATCCTATGTTGGCCTTTCATTGCTTGTCCAAATGTGCTTTACATGACAATTTCTCCCTAACTTGAGTACTCTTGAAGAGTTTACCTTTGAGGATTTCTTCCCTTCATTCTCCTTCATTCTCTTATCTTTCATCTCTTCCACTAGCTTTCTCATCCCTCTTATTCTCCACCTTGCTAGACATTGGGACTACACGATGTGATATTGCTTGGGAATGTGATGTCGGTTCTATCTGGGGGCATCCTTGTACATATTTATTGATCCTAAAAAAAATTTTAAAAAAAATTCATATATGATGCTGAAAAAATCCTTAAAAGCATACAAAGTCCTAAAAAAATATAAAAAATTCAAAAAAAAAAGAAAAAGTGCTTTGGTGAAAACCTAGAAACAGGCACCTTGGTAGCAAAAATATAAAAAAATTCAAAAATGCAAAAAATTCAAAAAAATAGAAAAAGTGCCTTGGTGAAAACTTGGAAACATGTGCCTTGGTAGCAAAAATACAAAAAAATTGAAAAAATTAAAAAAATCTCTAAGTGGTGAAAACCTGGAAACATGCACTATTTGAGGCCTTTGCACCCTTGTCTTTTAGCATGCATCCTCGACACTTAGCCTCTCTCCATCATGCCTTGACCTTGTTGCCTTGGTTTGGAATTGGTCTTTGTCTTTATCTAGGGGGCATAACCATGTTAGCTTTTGATGCAGGAGCATCCTGGGTGTAAGAGCAATCTTGCATCACCCAAAAATATTTCTATTTTTATATTCAATAAGGGCTATTTTAGTGCAGAGCTGCTATTTATGGAAAGTTACTATTTTTGGTAATTTTTGTATGTGCTCAGAATGATCTGATTTCTTTCTTGGAGGTTCATGTTGGTCATATAAGTCTGCCAGTAAAGTTTCATTACCAGATCAAGTGTATATTGAAAGATATTGAAGATTTTCGGTATTGGCAGCAGGGTACAGAAACTTTGAACTCAGTTTTGAAGGCTTTAGAGGCCCCGAATGAGGTCAAAAATTTGAGTGACGAGTGCTTACATGGGTCAAGCTTGTAGAGCGCTCCGTGGCATTTCCGAAATGGGGTTATAATAGCCGATCGGGTCAACTGGTGATGACTTATGGTCTTCGGAAGTTGGGCCACCCGAAATGGCGAAAAATAATTTTCTTCAAAATTTATGTTCGAGTTTCAAAGGTTATCTTGAGCCGACTATGATGTAATAAAATGTAAAATAAAATAATTCTAAGTTTGGTCGGCCTTATTGGCCAAAATTCTGGAACCTTCCCAAGCGGTGGAAAGTTGCCTATATATGGAAAGCTGTATTATTGTCTTAGGCAGTTCGGAATAATTCTGGGTAGTAGATCTGGGTATTGATTCGAGGCTTTGTCCTACAGAATATTGTAAGGGAATGCCCATGTGGCTTTGCATATTGTAATTCTGAAAGTTTGTAATT
Organism: Chamaecyparis obtusa; assembly: GCA_027943335.1. Taxonomy (NCBI): domain Eukaryota; kingdom Viridiplantae; phylum Streptophyta; class Pinopsida; order Cupressales; family Cupressaceae; genus Chamaecyparis; species Chamaecyparis obtusa. The sequence continues at coordinate 1,661,646 of BSBK01002548.1, forward strand.
CCACATTTGTGGAGATAATAAGAAGCCAATTTTTCTGTTCTTGCATATTATTGTTATTGTTTCTCTTCTTCTGTTATGTGTTTGTGGTATTAAGGGGAGCACCCTTCATCAAGTGGTATCAGAGCAGGAGTTCTTGAGTGTGTAAACAGATCACCGACCGTGAGGCAGTTTGCACCAGGACCGTGGCTAGGGTTTCAGCGTGCATCGCGAAAATGCCTCCACGAAGGGAACGTGGTGGAAGAGCTGGTGTTGTAACACCTGAGGTTAGAGAGCTGCAGAGACAAGTGCGAGCATTGCAAGAAGAGATTCACAGAGGAATGAATCTTAATGTCAGAGATGAAAGCGAGGATGAAGCCAAAGAAGAATATCAAGAAGGAGACGCTGAAATTGTGAACCAGGAGGAAGAAAGACTTTTTCGGGCGATTTCCAAGATTGGAAAAAGACCTAAGATTGAGGTTCCCACATTTTCTAGAAATCTTAACCCAGAGGAATTGATCGACTGGATCAATGAATGTGAAGAATATTTTGAGTATGAAGATGTTGAGGATCCTGATAGGGTCAAATTTGCAAAGGCCAGACTGAAAGGCCATGCAAAGATATGGTGGCAAGAGGTTCAGTTAGAGCGAAATAGAAGGGGAAAGGAGAAAATCACGAGATGGGATCGGATGGTGGATAAATTGAAGCGACAGTTCATTCCTGTTGATTATGAGCTTGACCTACTGAAGAAAATGTAGAGTTTGAAGCAAGCAGGAAGATCTGTTCAGGAGTATACAGAGGAGTTCTATCGACTTCTCATCAGAACAGGCCATCCAGAAGCTGATAAGGAGAAAGTTGCCCGATACCTTAATGGGTTAAGGCCAAGCATTCAGGAGGAGCTGAATCTGGTTCGAATGAACAGTATTGAAGAGGCATACCAGTTTGCCCTAAAAGTAGAGGAAAAGCTGAACAAGAAGTTTGAGAGCAAACAAAACGGAAGAGGTCGCGGTGGACGATCTGGTGTACGGTCATATGGTGGCCGAAATGAAGATCCGAAAAAGAAGGATGAGGCCAGTAGCAGTTAGAATCAAAGAGGAAACAATTCCAATCACTTCCAGGATCAGAATAATAGAGATCAAAGAGGAAGGGGAAGAGGACAAGGATCTGGAAGAGGTGGCTTCCGTGGAACATGTTTTCACTGTGGAGAAGAAGGTCATAGGGCATTTGAATGTCCTCAGCACCAAGGCAGAACAGACAGGAGAAATGAAGGCCAGGCCAGAGTTGCACATGTAGATGAAGATGCCAGATCATCAAATTCTAAAGATGCTGAAAGAGGAGAAATGTTGATTAACAGAAGAGTCCTGTTGAGTGGTGAGAATGAACCTGAGCAAAGGAGGAGCCTATTTCACACTAGATGCAAGTGTGAAGGTAAATGTTGTGATGTGATTATTGATGGTGGAAGCACTGACAATTTGGTGTCAGAAGAGATGGTGACAAAGTTGAAGCTCAAGAGACAGAAACACCCACATCCATATCGGATTGTCTGGGTACAGGATGACCACAAGGTCATGGTCAATGAACAATGCCTGGTGAAGTTCAAGATTGGCGGATACCAAGATGAGGTATTGTGTGATATCATATCTATGGATGCATGTCATATGTTGTTGGGTAGACCATGGCAGTTTGACAGATGTGTTGTACATGATGGTCGTGCGAATACCTATTCCCTGACAAAGGATGGAGTGTGACATAAGCTAAAGCCATTGAAGGAGACCGAAGAAAAGGTATGTGGTAATGCAAGAATAACATTTGTTGATGGGAGGAAATTCCTAGATGGTATGAGGCATGAGCATGTATGTTTTGCTTTAATTCTAAAAGCTGGTAAAGAGGAAGTAGAAGATGTTCCTGTAGAAGTTGCAGATTTGTCGAATGAGTTTCAGGATATTGTATCTGATAACGTGCCTGATGGATTACCACCAGTCAGAAAGATCATTCATCAGATGGACATGATCCCAGGAGCGAGTTTGCTGAATAAGGCAGCACATAGAATGACACCTGCAGAAAGTGAGGAGTTGAACAGACAAGTACATGAACTGTTACAGAAGGGGTTGATTCGAGAGAGTCTGAGTCCCTGTGCTGTACCAGCGGTATTAGCACCAAAGAAGAATGGAGAATGGAGGATGTGTATAGATTCTAAGGCAATAAACAAGATCACAATCAAGTACAGGTTTCCATTGCCATGAATGGATGATATTATGGACTGTTTGAGTGGAGCTATGTATTTTTCAAAGATAGATCTGAAAAGTGGATATCATCAGATTCGAATCAGAGAAGGAGATGAATGGAAGACTGCCTTCAAGACAAATGAAGGACTGTATGAGTGGTTAGTCATGCTTTTTGGGCTAACCAATGCACCGAGCACTTTCATGCGGCTCATGAACGAGGTTCTGAAAGAATTTTTGGTTTCAGGAGAATGTCTAAAAATGGACCCAGAGAAGGTACAGGCTATCTTTGAATGGCCTAACCCAAGGAGTGCTACTGAGGTAAGATCTTTTCATGGTCTAGCTAGCTTTTACAGAAAGTTTATCAGAAATTTTAGCAGTACTTGTGGTCCCTTGACTGAAACAATGAGAGGGGATAGAAAAGAGTTTAAGTGGACTAATGGGGCAGAAAAGAGTTTTCAATTGTTGAAACAAAAAGTTACAGAACAACCTATTTTAGCACTTCCAGATTTTAATAAGGTGTTTCAAGTAGATTGTGATGCTAGTGGTACTGCAATAGGAGCTGTTATGAGCCAAGAAGGTAAACCTGTTGCTTATTTCAGTGAGAAGTTAAATGATGCCAAGAGGAAATATTATGTTTATGATCAGGAATTTTATGCTATAGTTCAGGCATTAAAGAAGTGGAGACATTATCTACTTCCTAAGGAGTTTGTTTTGTATACTGATCATCAAGCTTTGCAATATTTGAATAGTCAAGGAAAGTTGAATCAGAGGCATTTGAAATGGGTTGAGTTTTTGCAGAGTTATACATTTGTTTTGAAACACAGGAGTGGAAAGTCTAATAGGGTTGCAGATGCTCTTAGCAGAAGGCAACTATTGCTGACAGAAATGCAGATTGAAGTGGTTGGGTTCAAGGAACTCAAGAATTTGTATCCAGAGGATCCTGATTTTGGTGAAGCTTGGAAGGCTTGTACAGAACCTGTCACTCTAGACAGGACGAAGTGGCTGGATTTTATCATCCAAAATGATATGCTATTCAGAGGGAGTCAGTTGTGCATTCCACGAAGTTCTATGAGGGAGAATCTCATCAAGGAGAAGCATAGTGGAGGATTGGCTGGACATTTTGGTCATGATAAAACCCTTGGTTTGGTTAGTGAGAATTATTATTGGCCACAGTTGCAGCAAGATGTGAAGAAGTTTGTACAGAGTTGTAGAGTATGTCAGATGGCGAAAGGAGTGAAGCAGAATTTCGAAGATGGCACACAGTGGGGACATGATTCAATTTTTGTAGTAGTTGATAGATTTTCGAAGATGGCACATTTCATTCCCTGCAAGAAGACTAATGATGCTATTCATGTAGCAGAATTGTTTTTCAGAGAAGTAGTGAGGCTTCATGGTTTGCCAGAGACCATAGTTTCAGATCGGGACACTAAGTTTGTTGGATATTTGTAGCATACATTGTGGAAGAAGTTGAAGATAGATTTGAAGTTCAGTTCATCACATCATCCACAGACTGATGGACAGACAGAGGTGGTGAATAGAAGTTTGGGAAATTTGCTGAGATGTTTGGTTGGAGATAAGCCAATAGGATGGGATTTGATTTTACCACAGGCAGAATTTGCATACAATAATTCTGTCAATAGGAGCACTGGTAAATCACCATTCCAGATTGTATATGGAAGTAGTCCAAGAAATGCATCTGAGTTGAGAAAGATAGATAAAGGAGAAATAAGTAGTGCTGAAGCTAAGGATTTTGCAGAACACTTGAAGAACATCCATGGGGAGGTGAGGAAGCATATTACCAAGATGAACACACAGTATAAGGCTAAGGCAGATGAGAAAAGGAGGTATAAGGAATTTCAAGTTGGTGATGAAGTCATGGTTCATTTGCGGAAGGAGCGGTTTCCAGTTGGTATATATAACAAGCTGAAAATGAAGAAGTTTGGACCATGTAGAATACTGAAGAAACATGATTCAGAAAATGCATATGAGGTAGAATTGCCTACTGAGCTAAATATTTCACCAGTGTTTAACATTTCAAATTTGACAGAGTATCATGAAGGAGGTGTTGAAGATGAGATCACAGCGGCACAGTGGAGTATTCCAGCAACTAGTTCAGACACTAAGGAGATCGACGATATACTGGACAGTCGTGTTGGCAGAAGCACAAGGAACAGGACATATGAAGAATATCTGGTCAAGTGGAAAGGATGACCTGTTGAAGATTCATCATGGCTGACAAAGGAGGAGGTTAGCCGTCTTGGTTTTCCTCTGCACACCTGAGTCGTGACAGGGTCACTTCTCAAATTACCCTGGGTGTCTGATGCAGGAGCATCCTGGGTGTAAGAGCAATCTTGCATCACCCAAAAATATTTCTATTTTTATATTCAGTAAGGGCTATTTTAGTGCAGAGTTGTTATTTATGGAAAGTTACTATTTTTGGTAATTTTCGTATGTGCTCAGAATGATCTGATTTCTTTCTTGGAGGTTCATGTTGGTCATATAAGTCTGCCAGTAAAGTTTCACTGCCAGATCAAGTGTATATTGAAAGATATTGAAGATTTTCGGTATTGGCAGCAAGGTACAAAAACTTTGAACTCAGTTTTGAAGGCTTTAGAGGCCCCAGATGAGGTCAAAAATTTGGGTGATGGGCGCTTGTGTGGGTCAACCCTGTAGAGCGCTCCGTGGCATTTTCAAAATGGGGTTATAATAGCCGATCGGGTCAACTGGTGATGACTTATGGTCTTCGGAAGTTGGGCCACCCGAAATGGCGAAAAATAATTTTCTTCAAAATTTTTGTTCGGGTTTCAAAGGTTATCTTGAGCCGACTATGATGTAATAAAATGTAAAATAAAATAATTCTAAGTTTGGTCGGCCTTATTGGCCAAAATTCTGGAACCTTCCTAGGCGGTGGAAAGTTGCCTATATAAGGAAAGCTGTATTATTGTCTTAGGCAGTTCGGAATAATTCTGGGTAGTAGATCTGGGTATTGATTCAAGGCTTTGTCCTACAGAATATTGTAAGGGAATGCCCATGTGGCTTTGCATATTGTAATTCTGAAAGTTTGTAATTCCACATTTGTGGAGATAATAAGAAGCCAATTTTTCTGTTCTTGCATATTATTGTTATTGTTTCTCTTCTTCTGTTATGTGTTTGTGGTATTAAGGGGAGCACCCTTCATCAGCTTTGGTCTCTAGGATGTGTTGGTCTTTCGGACATCTTGCAAACGGTGTTTTTCAACACCACCTAAATAGTGTTTTTTAACACTACCCTAGCTTCAAGTGTTTCTCAACACTTATCAGTTATCCTACCCTACAGTTTAGCATGATATGATATTTTCACTAGCAGATGCGATACTCAAAGATTGATTCTATGACCTACACACATGTACTTAAACACTTGACTCGCTGAGATTTGTTTGACCTTGTTTTTCTTATGTGCTGTGTATGATGATTTTTTTGATGAGTGTTCTCTCCCTATGATAATTTTCAATGATGCATAGCTAGAAGACTGAGGGCATGAGGACATGTTTTATTGCTTTTTCTGCTTGTGGGTATATTTTGGTGGTTCTCACTGTCATTAGCATTTATGCTTGTTCCACTTGATAATAGGATCTACAAGGTATTATCCTTGACTATTTATGCAAGTGCATGCTTATAGCCATCTTGACCTTCTTATGTCCTGATGCAAGCATAATCTCGCTATAGAAAACTTAGGTAATCTCACTGCACTAGTCATCTTGACCTATATGTCTTTGGTGCCTAGGTGGGATTCCCACATTCTATCTAATATAGATCATATTCATATACCCATAGTCATACTAGTGTGTATTGTATGATCTTACGACACTACCAATAAAGCTCGATGATGATTATTAGATGTCTATTGGTGTTGTGACCTTGCAAGTCAACCACTTTCATAGTAGCTTACATTTTTAGATTCATATTAGTTTAGTTTTGCATCTTGCATATGGAGAGAGCTCTCCTTTCATCTTTCATAGACTTATCAGTCAAACTGCACTCACCTTTCACTTCTTCTAATCATGTCTTTTTCTTCTTATCTTTAATATCACATCCTTTACTATGATTTAGATCCATTTTCTGACTCGAAATCAAAATTCGAGTTAATCTTGATAGTCAAAATTGCATTTCAAATTTTTTTCCCTCTTCTGTGTAGTTGGTTGACCCTTGGAGGCCTGATCCTTCAATCTTTGTTGGGGCACCTTCATTTCTTCATCCTCATCTCTTTCCAAACTTCTAGTCTTTCATTCATTTTCATTCATCTTCATCTCTCTAAGGTTTGACTTCATCTTTATCCTATATCTTTCCCAGTCACACCTAATCCCCCTGGGGCATCTCTTCATTGCTTGATGGTTATCCTATCATTATTCACCTTTGATTGTGATTTCTAGTGACTTGATCAAGTTTATCAATTTTCTATTCTCCTCTACCTAATTTTGATTTTGATTCTGAGGGGGCAGTACCTATCAGCTTTAATCTTTAATTTAGTTTTATCATTCAGTTCAGCTTGAGATTCTTATTTTGAGACTTGATTATCACTTAACAGCAACGGTGTTGGTCTTATCTTTTGATTCTTATCTCTTATTTTCAGACTTGATTATCACTCAATAGCAACGGTGTTGATCTTGTCTTTCAGTCGGCTTATGCTTGTCCTAATGTGTTCCCATCCGTCAAACACACATCTGAGTTGTCTTGTGATCCCAAATCGATCTCACATTTTGATTCTTCTTTGGCCACATGTGACCCCAAATCGATCTCACATTACCCAAAGAGGGGCAAATGTATGCACCCTAAAATGGTTGCCTAGACTTTGGGCCCCCATTCAATAATTTATCAAATCCCTGAATCAATATTTTCAAAAATCAACATTTTCAGCTCAATTATATCAATTTCCTTGATCAAATCCTATTTTATCATTTTCAATTATTTTCCTTGGGCTAACCATTTTATCCTAAAGTCTTTATTTATTTAAAAGGAATTTCCTCCCCTTTTATTAAATAAAAATCCCCCACTTTTCCTCTTATCCTAAGTTGCACAAATAAAGCATTATTCTTATTTTTAAAAAGGGAAAAAGCACTTTTTGTCTCATATGGGTACAAAAGTCAACTCTTATTTTCTCATTGGAGGATACTTGTGCACATGGATTACTCCTCTTTGATGCTCCACTGTTGATTAAATCTTTTGCCTCTTAATCCCCATCATTCATTATTTCTCATTTCCTATAAAAGAAGAGCTATCTTCCTCATTTGCATATGCATTTTTGAATACTAATGTTATGCTACAGGTTTTCTAGGTCACTTTGGAGCTTTTGAAGATTTGGAGTATTCTTGGCTTTTGCATCTACATTCCATTTTTAGTTTCATTCATGCATAGTAGCTTCATGTTTATGCTTTCATAGTTTAGATTTCTTTTCAAAGCTTTAGAGTAACTCATCTAGTTTAACTAGGAAGGCTTGGTAATACTTGTACTTTCCTTTTCATAGCATAGCTTGTACTTTTATTTTCATAGCTTAGCTTGCACCTCTCATTTCTAGCTTGCATATTCATCTTAATCTAGTTTGCATTTGCATTTCATAGTGATTCTTGGGGATATTGGCATTCTTGCCCTTGTCTTCATTTGAATCTCTCATTGTGTGGTTGACTAGCAAGGTCATTAGTTTAATAGCTCTAGCTGAGAGAAAATTTTAAATAATCTTGCAACTCCGTGCATAGAGAGCTCTAGGTCACTTTCTAAGGTTTTCTATTCATGGATTCCCTTGGATATAATGACTTAGAGAAGTGCACCATTTGAGGTGTACAAGGGGTAGGGATGGACATGGATATAGGTGTTGTTCTGATATCCAGAGAGGTTCGGAGTATGGAGATACAGGGTATAGATGGACAGGGTTCAGTGAGCCAGCCACCCATCCTACAGGTACCACCAGAGAAAGACCCATTAGCTAGAGATTTTGATATGCAGCCTCCCTCAGGAGAGGCAGATAGGCAGTGATATGCTATAGTTTTGATTATGTATATGTATGATTCATTTATTGATGGAGGGAATAGTCCCGATTGTATATTCATATCTGTACTATTGGTATTATCATGGACTCAAATAGACATTTATTGTTTCATGCTTTTGGGTTGGCACATGTGCTTTTATTCTTTGCGATGATTTTTGGTATATATATGATGAGCTGGGTGGGATATGATGTGTTATGGATGAATGTATATATGCTTATGATGTACTAACATGGATGATGCAGGATGTGATTTTATTTCTATATGTTATGCTTTATGAGATGTTTATTATGAGATGTATGTGTTGACAGTTTGTGGATACAGGATGTGATGTAAAATGTTGTTAATATGTAATGCATGTATATTATGATGAAATGCATGTGTATGGATATGTAACATGTGTTAACAATGCAAGATAATAAACTACTTAACAATGCAATATAATTTAAATGAATCTAAGATAACTTAATAAGAAATGAACCTAAAATGAACTCTTAACTATGCAAGATGAAAATGAACCTAAATGATACGAATGAGATGGTAAATGGGATGAATGCACCTAAAATGAACCCTAACAATGCAAGATTAAAATGAATCAAATGAGATGAAATGTGATGGTAAATGGGATGAATGCACCTAAAATGAATGCTAACAATGCAAGATGAAAATGAACCTAAATGATACGAAATGAGATGGTAAATGGGATGAATGCACCTAAAATTAACCCTAACAATGCAAGATTAAAATTAATCTAAAGGAGATGAATGAAAAGATGATGTGAAACTAAAATGAATGCACCCTAACAATGCAAGATTAAAATGAATGTAGGATGAGATGACATAGTGCAACCAAGGGTAGGAGTGGGAAATGAAATGCATGCATGAATGTAGATGAGAGTGTGAGGGTGAGGGTATATGGAATGGTCACAACATATCACTGCCTAACTACACCCTCACTGAGATAGGGAGGGGACAATAGTTGAAGGGGGATATATGCACAATCACAATCCAAAGGTCAAGAACGTGAGAGGGATGCAAGAGAGAAGCTCAGTGGGGGGGGGAGTTTGTTGTTTGGGATGATGCTTTGATATTGCATAGGGATGATAGGAGCTTTGTTTAGATCTTTGATAGGGTGGAGGATGTTTCATGAAGCTTGAGTGTGGGATGTTCTGAGGGAACACCACCGTGTAGTTTTGAGCACTTATTTTGATATAGCAATAGAAGAGACGAACCATAGTTACTAGGAACATGAGGTCATGTCATGAGCATTGCATAGGAATAACATGAAAAAGATATGCAAGGATTACCCCAGCATCACACATGCATCCTGAAGGACACATGGTGGGAACGATGTGAGGGAATCCACAAACAAGCAACATTTCCCAAGTGCACCAAGTAACCCAAAAGATCACAAGTGGAACGTGCAAGGGTAATGTCCAACTGACTCATAGGTAGAAGCCAAAAGATTGCAAAAGACTATGCCCCAGACTAACACCTCCTGTGGCAACACACCATGATATAAAGGATTGTGGCGGCCTTAATGGGAGTAGTCAACTGAGATCACAAAATCAACTGAAAAAGATAGAACAAGCAAACTGAAATCAATGCAATAAGACCAAAAGATGTCCTTTCCAAAAGAGATTGACTAACTATGGATGTTGAGATTAGGTCAGACATGGAGGAAGGATGCATCCTACAAGGACCTGGCTAATGGGTATTGACTGCATTGGGAATATTGCTGGGCAAACGAACAACTTTCAGAGAATCATAGTGACACAGGATACTTGCTGAGGGAATATTGTTGATATTGAGATCATTTGGGTCATGTGCTTTGCGAGAAAAAGGCACTGCTAAGACGGTATGTACAAGATGGAGACACTATATACAACGGATATGTACAACATTACAGGAAATGGAATAGTGAATCTCGTGTGCTGGCACAATGGGGATGATACCTTGGGAACAAGGGATGGGTGAATCATAAATGAAAAGTGGCCAATGGATTTGGGGGGTGGTGGGCTTTTGATAGATAATGATATGGTCCACTATGTATGGTGCCTATTTGCCATGTTTTCACCAACATACTTGCCCAAGGTGCTTGAATTGCCAAGTTTTCACCATTGGATGGTATTTTTCTCTTTACTCTATTCCATTTTTTTGATTTTTTTGATTCATCAAGGAGCCTATTTACCAGGTTTTCACCGGGATGATGATTTTTTTAGGACATTTTATAATTTTTAGGATTTTTTTTAGGATCATATTTGATTTTTAGGATTTTTTCAAGATCATATTTGATTTTTAGGATTTTTTTCAAGATCATATTTGATTTTTAGGATTTTTTTCAAGATCATATTTGATGGGTCAAGCATAGAACCACTTTAGATGTATGATATTAATAGGATCAAGAAGAGGCTCCCCTTTAGGTGTAGACAACTAATAAGCTCTAGAACTGAAGCAAGTTGTCACCATGAATGGACCTAACCAAGTGGGTTCAAACTTTTCTTTCTTCTCATGGTTTGCTTGTACTTTCTAGTTCTCTTTCAGGACTAGGTCTCCCACTTCAAACTGTCGAGGGTGTACCTTTTTATTGAAGCTCCTTTTGAGATGATTTTGGTACATGATTAGGTGATCATAGGCCCATTGCCTCTTTTCATCTAGCAAGTCTAGCTGGGTCAGGCGCACCACGTGGTAGTCTTCATTTGTGATGTAGTCCTTCATGGATATGCATAGTCAAGGGATTTCGATCTCAATTGGCAGAATAGCTTCAGCACCATATACCAAGGAGTATGGGGTGGTGCCTGTGGGGGTACAAAATGAGGTATGATAGGCCTAGAGGGTAGGATTGATTTGCAAATGCTAGTTTCAACCAGAATCATTGACAACTTTTTGTAGGATTTTGAGGATAGTTTTGTTAGTTGCCTCAACTTGGTCATTCCCTTGTGGAAGTACGGGCTAGAAAAGCATTGGTGGATGTGGAATCGGTCATAGAGCTCTGTAACATGCTAGTTTTCAAATGGAGATCTGTGATCTATGAAGATGGTGGAGGGAATGCTGAAATGACAAATGATATGGTAGAGGATGAATTTGGAGATCTGGACACCAATAGTTAAGTTGAGCGAAATTGCTTCTACCCACTTTGTAAAGTTCTCAATGGCTGTAATGATATAATTGTGTCCGTCAGAAGAATGAGGGTGGATCATGCCAACAAGGTCAAAACCCCAACACGAGAAAGGCCACAGAGGTGCAATGGGTTGTAAGTCCTGCACGAGTGCATGGATCAAATTGGCATGATGTTGGCACTGTAGGCACTTCTTCATGAACTCGTAGGCATCATGCTCCATGGTCGGACAATAATACCCAACTATAGCTACTTTTCAAGGATGATACTGCTTGTGTGAGCACCACAAATACTAGCGTGAACCTCTTGTAAAGCCACAGTGGCCTCATTTGAGTGTAGACATTAGGACAGGATGTTATGATACCCACGACAATATAGGGTGTTGGCTACAAGAGTGTAGCGGGATGCTCTGCGAATAAGGTTCTAGCATTAGGTGTTTGTGAGATGAGGAGATATGATACCATTCTTTAGATAAGCATGAATGTCATGGTACCATGGGGACTAGGGACCAACCAAGATGCATACCATATCAGTGTCAACATTCTCGTAAGTGGGCGTGTGTAGTTGCTCGACTAGAAACTCATATTGTGCAGTGTCACGGGGGATTTCTAATAGTGATCTGATGGTGGCCATGGTGTTTGTTTCCTTATTCTGAAGTCTTGGTACTTGTGTGAACTGTATGCTAACAAAATGTTCTTTGAGTTTATCTACAAGCTCTTTGTAGGGTAATAGCTTGTTGTCCTTTGTTTGATATTCGTCGAGGACCTGCTTGATGATCAATTGGGATTCTCTGAAGACTTGGAGTTTCATGATATTCTAGTGAATGGTAGTTTTAAGACCTGCCATAGCTTCATATTTTGAGATGTTGTTTGTACACATAAATCCTAGCTTGAAGGATTTTGGGATGTAGTCTCCTTGAGGGGTCACAAATAGTATGCCTGCCCCTGATCCATGTGATGTATATGAGCCATCAAAATATAATTTCCAGTGGGGTTTTCCTTCGATCATACAAAGATGCTTGTTTGGGAACTCCATTTTGAGAGGGTATGCCTCGACTAAGGGAGCTTCTGCAAGCTGATCAGAAATAACTTGTCCCTTGATGGCTTTTCAGTCAACATACTAGATGTCGAATTCACTAAGAAGCATAACCCATTTTTCCATTCACCCTGTAAGTGTGGCCTTTGATAGCAAGTATTTGAGTGGGTTGACCTTGGAGATTAAATTTACTATGTGACTGAGCATATAGTGGAAAATTTTTTGAGTGGCGAAAACCACTGCCAAGCAGGATTTTTCCATTGGAGAATAGTTTAGCTCATAGCCAACCAGTGTACGACTGATATAATAAACAATCCGCTCTTTTCCGTCATCATCAAGTTGTGCTAAGAGTGCCCCCAGTGTTGTAGTAGTTGCAGATATGTACAAAATGAGGGGCCTTCTTGGTGTTGGTGGAACAAGAATAGGTGCATTTTCCAGATATTCCATGAGTTTTTCAAAGCTGCACTGACAGATGGGATCCCACTTGAAGGAGGTATCTTTTCATAATAGATGTGTGAATGGCTGGCACTTATCTACTAGTTAGGAGATGAATCATCGAACTAATTGCAACTTTCCTTATAAGATTCTTAACTATCTGAGCATTTTGGGAGGAGGCATTTCCATGATGGCCTTCACCTTTTTGGGATCAATCTCTATTGCATGCCTAGACACAATGAACCCTAGAATTTTTCCAGATGTCACACCAAATACACATTTCTTTGGATTCAATTTCAAGCCATACTTGCACAGGTGATCAAACACATCTTTGAGGACATCAAGGTGTTCATAGTATGTTCTAGATTTTTCTAGAATGTCATCGACATAGTCCTCGAGGATCTTATGAATCATGTCATGAAAAATTGTGGTCATCACTCTTTGATAGGTAGCTCCCACATTTTTGAGCCCAAACAACATCATGTTGTAGAAAAACATGCCCCATGGTGTGGTGAAAGTAGTTTTGTGCTAGTTTGCTTTTGCGATTCTGATCTGATTATACCCTGAGAAGCCATCCATGAGTGACAACATCTCATTCCCTATAGTGAGGTGTATGATCATGTCTATGTTGGGCAATGGAAAATCATCTTTCGGACATGCCTTGTTGAGATCTTGAAAGTCAGTACAAATTCTTATATCACCTGAGGGTTTGATGATAGGCACCATGTTAGAGATCCAGTTTGAATAATCAATGGCTCTAATGATCTTAGCCTAAAGGAGCTTCTAAAGCTTTTCTTTTACTAGCAAGGCTACTTTTGGATGCATTCTCCTTAACTTTTTCTTGAATGGTTTGGTATCAGGATTGACTGCCAGATGATGAACAATGAGATCAGGACCGAGTCTAGGCATATGAGCATATGACCATGCAAATTTTCCTATTGATTCCTGAAGGAGGGCCTCCAGGGCTGTCTCTTCTACTTCACTTAGAGCTGCTACAATGTATGTGATCTGAGGGATTTCCTCTATTCCTAGATTGATCAGCTTGGTCTCTTCAATGACTATGGATGATTATTCTGACTGGTAATCCTAGATAAGAGGAAGAGGCAAGTCTCCATCCTCCAGCACCTTAGAGAGGTTTTCACTGTCGAATATGGCCTTTGTTTTTACTATTTTTGAATTAGGATGTGCCCCAGAGGGGTTTTCACATGAGGACTCTTTATTTTATTTTTTGTTTTTATTTTTGCAGCTAGAGACTTCCTCTTCCCCAAAGTACCCCTTTGGGTTGAGTTGGTATACTTTGATCAATTCCTACCCCCATTCTGATTGCTAATTATGGTGCCCATGAATCTTAGGAGCACTTCCTCACTTTGAAACTCATCGATATGTACTACACTCGGTTGGTCCTAGTCTATGAGGTCAGGATGAATGAGGGGGAGGTCAATGAGGTTGATGGCAAGTTGGCAAAGGAAAAAATTTCCTAGGAAGGTTTCGTCATCAAAGATATCATTGTAGGACCATTTTTCTTCCTCTTTCAAAACATCTTCGACTTCCACGAGTTCATCTTGGATTCTCAAAAGGGTTACATTGGGCGAATTGGTGCCCCCAGTTATGGTGTCGGGTCCTCGTATGTGCAGGCGAGGGGGATTAAAGCTGAGGCCTTGAGTCTTTGGATTTTTAGAGGCCTCCATGGGGTCTGTCATTCCAGCCTCATTAGGTCCTAGACCTCCTCCTTGATAGTCCCATTGTTCAGTTTCCCATTTGTGCGGTATGTGATATTTATCTTTAAAGTATCCAAGGACCTTAGTATCTGGAGGTGGAGGATCTTTATACAGCCATTGGTTGATATCTGGGGCCAACTCCTGACCATATAGGATTCCATTGGAAACAAAAGAAGATGTTCCCATGGTCTTTATTTTGGGACCCTCCTGAGGAGCCTTGGTTTGGTGGGAGGGTCATCCTTGTGTGTGTGGATCCAGGGGAAGAGCCCCTACTGCAAAATCATTGGTGAGACTGTATTCTCAATAGCCCTTGTTGTTGATCTTGACAGAGGAGAAGGTGGAGGTGAGGGTTGTTTCTGGATTGCAGTGGGATCAGGAAGAGCTTGAAAAAGACATGCCAATGTCAATTCTAGGACAATGAGTGGAGTGGGGAAATGAGGCCTCAATCACATGACAGTATGCGAAAGGTTGGGGATCTGCATGGATGGTGATTTTAGTGCCTTGATAAGGGAATTTGATGCACTGATGATAGGTGGAAGGGATTGCTTGGATGGAGTGGATCCAGGGATGACCCAGGAGGATGTTGTAAGGGAGATCAAGATAAAAAATGTGGCACACTATGTCTTGTGTGACAGGACCAATTTTGATTGGCAACAAAATGGTACCTTCAGAGGTACACTCTAGATTATCATAGGCCTTGATGGTGATCACCTCATGGGAGATGTCTATTTCTATGAGGCTAATCTGTCAAACAAATTTTAACATGCAAAGATTGAGGGTTGAACCATTATCTATCATGACCAGTTTGATGGCAAAGTCATTGATCATGACGGCAATGCAGAGTGGGAGATTATGATCTGGGTCAATGGATGGCATGTCAGATAGTTGAAAAGAGAGAGTGGATGGTGTGAATAGGTGCCCCACAAGGTTCTTGAATTGGATGGCATTGATGTCTATAGGGACGTGGACCTCTTGGAGGGCTTTGTTGAGGACTTCTTGATGGAGGGGTAATGTACGAAGGAGATCAAGAATGGAGATTTGTGCAGGTGTGTTCCCAAGGTGTTCCAGGAGGTTATATTGTGCATTGGGGATGGTGGTAGTATTAGCACCGGCTACAGATATCTGGCCTCTTCAAGTAGTAACAACACATTGATTGTCAGCACCTTTGACATGGACCGCGTCCACATTAGGCTCAACCTGGGAGATACAACCAACAAATTTATCATAGTTTATGTAGGTAGTGGTATAGTCTTTTCCATCACCATGGTCACCTTGTTTACCCTTATCTTGGCCAGCGGGAGGGGTAGCATTAACTTGAGCCTTTCCAACATTATGTTAAGGAAACACATTTTGGTAGATTTGCAGGTTGGCATTGGGTGATGCTTGGGTAGGAGCATCGACTGTGATCTCCTTTTTATCTATAAGATCCTAGACATAGCTCTTGAGCTTCATACATTTAACGGTAGTGTGTCCCTTAACATGGTGGTATTCATAGTATTCATTGTCTTTGTACCAGGCTGGCTTGGGTGTTGATTCATCATAGGGCTGGGTTTGTGGATACACAACCAGGTTGGCGCTCACCATCTTGTGAAAAATGTTGTCCAAGGGTTCTCCAAGGGTGTGAAGATGCACTTTGGGTCATTTTGAACACAGGGCTTATTTCATCCTTGGGTAACAGATATAGCATTGGTTTGATTCACAAGAGGCTGATAGGGTGGTTGTTGGTAGGCAAGCGCTTGCTATTGGTATATAGGCATTGGTTGCTGATACATGAGTGTTTTCTATTGATATGTTGGAGGAGTGGGATTAGGACCTACAACCACAACTTGGACATTCCTAGTGTTAGTGGCTCCATCAGTGACCACATTCTTATTCTTGTTCTAATATTGAGAATGGTCATTGTTTGGTTTGTCCTGAGAGCTTTCTTTATAGTGTTTGATGCTACCATCATCCAAAAGAGCTCGCTCAATATCCATGCCTTTCCCTTTAATGTCTTGGTAGGTCTGAATGTAGTTCATCTTCATAGAATGGGATAGCTTTGGGTGCAGATTATCAATGAATATCTTGGCAAGATATTTTTTTGGTGGTTGGTATGACAATCTCATGGTGAGATTCTACCATCGTTGTAAGTAATTGGCCAGAGTTTCACCTCCTTTTTGTTTGGTATTGCACAAGTCCAATAGGGTGAGCTCGTTCTCAATGTTGTGTGCATATTGAGTGACAAACTTTTTTGAAAGCGCTGGAAGTGTGGAAACAGACCCATAAGGTATTTTGTAGAACAATTCAAGGGTGGGCCCTCCCAAGCTCTTGGGGAAGAGTCACATGAGAAATATGTCATTAAATGCCACCTCCTGGCGTGCCATGTAGAACTCTTTGACATGGTTAACTGGATCACCCTTCCCTCGATACTTGTCAAACTTTGGTGTTTCAAAATGTTTAGGGAAGGGGATTGCTATGATTGATCTGTTGAATGGATATGGACAAACCTCCTCAAACTTGAATGTCTTAGTCTCAGTACCAATCTTAAGCTCTTTGATGGCATTTCTCATTTCTTCCCACTCTAACTTGGCAGGTGCTGGAGTGGGTACTCCCAGCGAGAATGGGTCGAATGGCGTGAGTGAATACGAAGGGATGTGTGGAAGATATGGTGAGCTAGGGAATGGGGATTGCCCGACTGAAAAGGCCATCTGAAAAGGGTTTTGACTAGCTTTCTGAGTGACGTATTGCTAATGCAAGGTGGGTGCGTGTTGTGGCAAGGCTTGCTGCTATGAGATGAGAGGGTTGGCTTGCAGAGCTGGGAAGTATTGTTGCTACTAGGGAGGTTGGTATAATGGTTGTGACGAGTGATGGGTTTGACCACTATAAGATGGGTGCATACCCGCATTGCTGAGAGTGGGGATGGTGGCCTGGGTGTGCACTATTGGTGGTTTCATATGGGAGTTAGTGGGATGGGTAGTGCCGAGTTGCTGTGATTGTGGAAGTTTGGTTTGTTGAGTGGCGGATGGCATAGACAAATAGTTGGTAAATGCAAGTGGAGGTGCTACTTGTGGGAAGGTTTGTTGTTGATGAGCCTTTTGGTAAAGTTGGCCATGTGTGGGTATGCTTATGGCATTCATTTGTGCTTAGCTAAGGCTCTAGGTGGTGTTGACTCCTGATAGGGTTTGCGATGTAGAGTTGGCCACAAATGTGGGGGCTGGTATGGGAGTTTGTTGTGTTGGGGGAGGATTGTGGGATGGCACATGTGGCATTCCTGTTGTAAAGGTGGCTTGTTAGGTTTGTGTTCCAGCCTTAAAGGTGAGAGGCACTTGCGTGGAGTGAGATTATGGGGTGGATATAGGTGGGGTGGTTTGTGAGACTCCTAGAAAAAGAGGTGTTGATGTAGCGGGAGGTGGCATTGCTTGAGTAGAGGCTTGGGTGAATGCTGGCACTTGAGTGACTATCTGCGAAGAGGTAGGGGGTGGTGGTCCCATGATGGAAAGTGGTGTGCTTGCGGGGATCGCCATACAAGGTTGCAGGAGATGTGGGATAGGTGAGGCCATATGGGATACTTAAATGGTTGGATCATGGACTTGCTAGATGACAAATGAATCACTGTTGGTGGAGATGTGGAAGGGGTTTGTGGGGTCAAAAGAGCATAACTAAGGTGGGATGGGAGTACTCTCTTGCACATAGTTTGCCAATATAGCCAGATGATTTTGTCTGATGATTGCGCTTACCATTTGTGCATGTCTTGGGAGGCACATGAAAGCCTCCATGGAGTTAGTAGTAGGTGTCTCACTAGGATCTTCCGATATGTTCTAAACTATCAACGTCGGAGGGTCATACATCACCATTTCACCTATGGAATCATTTGGATCAGCCGAAGTGGTGGCCTGGTTAGAATCCATCCCTTTTCTTTTCTTTGATCATGTCACAGCAGGCATGAAAGTGAAATGTCCTAAGATGAGGGAAAATGCAGATGTAGCGGAATGATGCTAAGGATGGGAATTTGGATTTTGAGATGAAGTAGGTGATGATCTAAATGTAGGATTCTTAGTGATATGCTATTGGGAAGAGGATTGAGATGGGTTACCTTTCCTGATGGGGGGATCAAAATGCATGGATTGTCATCCTCGGATAGACTTGTGATCTTCAGACGATAGGATCCTTACTAGTGTGGGCCGATCTCTGGATCAAGATGATGAGGTCCACAAAAGAAAGTACTAGCTACCCTAGATAATGCTTAGTTGAATGGGTGAAGCTTCAAAATTTTGATTTGTGTAAACAAGGATAGGATAACTCAAGGCGAGTTCTTGGATAGGATATGGATCTAGGATAGTGACTTCAAATAATGATGCTCAATGATGCTTTGAAAGGGAATGATGAAAATGCACATATTAGATCACCTAAGATGGGGGATGTTGTGA
Source organism: Chamaecyparis obtusa (assembly GCA_027943335.1). Lineage (NCBI taxonomy): Eukaryota > Viridiplantae > Streptophyta > Pinopsida > Cupressales > Cupressaceae > Chamaecyparis > Chamaecyparis obtusa. The sequence continues at coordinate 1,680,574 of BSBK01002548.1, forward strand.
CAATTTTCGCATTTTTGAAAGAGGAGGAGGTTATGCCAACTAATCTTCACTCTCCAATCTGATAAAGAGGTGATCAACTTGGATTTGAAAAGAAAACTATTTAACCCTTGCGTTGTATTGTATGTTATCCAATCAATTTTGGTACTTTTCTTCTTTGTGGGCCGCAGTGACAATATGCTGACAATCTTTGAGCTTTCTATCTGTAACTTTCTTTTCTTGATATGCATGCAGGATGGGTAACTTAGCTTTCTTATGCTTCACAGTCTGGGTTATAGGTCAACAAAAGTAACTGTTCACAGGATTGGGTCAAGCTAGGAAGTGACTGCAGTAAGTATACCTTGGCTTGGTTCTTAACAAACTTGAATTAACTTTCAGGATAATGTCTTGACAAATAATCCTCACAAGAGACAAAGCAATCTTGGAGGATACAAGCAGATGATCTCTTTTGGAAAAAGAACTTTGTAATTCTGATAATTGTGTATGTTCAACAAATGTTTTTACTAGGTCAAGTCACTTTCGAGAACACATACAAGCACTTTCTACCTACAAGATAGGCTAGTATCACAACCTTTACCCACAGCTTGATATCCCAAAAGAGGAATACATATGGTGAGTAATCTTCAGGCGACCTGGGAAACCACTTGGGTCATTCCTTGCATAAAGATTATGATACCTTCAGGAGTAGATCAAGTAGGCTTCTAATTAATGGCTTCTAGTAAGGTTCGTGGTGTCCCCCCAGTCAGTTTGTACGTGTGTGACTCACTTAAGAGCCTAGTTGACCATGTTGAAATCATAGGGATATTCACCTACCTTGAGCTACCATCAACACGCCTCACCTGAGCTTGCAGGGATAAGGTGAGAGTTTGCTCAGCACCTTGTTTATATACCGGTCGGGGTATTATGGGTTTGAGGTCATTCTCTAAAGAGGAAGCGCTTCTCTCCAGATAGGCCTCGCTAGAAGTGATGTCAATCAAACTTTATCTTTCTCTTCACCCAAAATCCATGAAGGCAAGGGGAGAGGATACAGATACAAGTGGATTGCTTCCACATCACTTACTTTAACAAGGTTTATGCAAAAAATGAAAAGCTCTAAGGAAGTGTTGAAAAACATTCCTTCAAACATGCCAAGAAGTATTCATTCCAAATTGAACCTATTAAGACTAAGTGTTTTCTATTCTAGAAATTCAAACACTTGTGTTTAGCATGCAAGGTTCTTTGTTTTGAAATGTAAATAACAATGTTTGAAAAAAATAGAGATTTGATTTGCAAAAACAAGAAAAGTTTTACTCTATTTAGTATTCAAGATAGTGTTTGATCAATTTTTTTAAGCACCAAAAGAAGTGTTCATCACATTGATTCTTTGTCCCTTAAGCATTCAAGATTGAGCAAGTTGATTTTAAGCACCAAAAAGAAGTGTGATGTTTGTCTTGTTCAATTTTAACCTTTGTTCATTTTAAACCCAAATAAAAAATATGAGGTGTTGTTTGGCATACACTATTTTTTTTAATGCACTGAAAATAAAAATGAGTCAATTTTGTTTTAAAATATTAACCCGCATTCTCGTAAAAACCTGCAATCCTACAGCAGAAAATAGCATTCCCGCAGAGTCATACAGGAATTCCTGCAATACTGTTAGATAAATTGAAATGATAGAAAGATAGTAAAACATAGAAATAATACCTGCAAAGGTGTTCCCGCAAGTCAAACTGCATTCCCGCAGCTCAACTATCAATCCCGCGTTGCGGGAATGAAGGCAGAAAACTCAGGGAAAATAATGAAGTTGTACGGCTCATAGAAGGTACACAAGAAATCTCACAATAGTCAAACAGTAATACCACATTGCGGGAATGAAGGTGAAAATTATTAAAAAAAAATAGTGAATGCCTTATGGCTTACAAAAACATACACAGGCAATCCCGCCTAGTCAATGCGTAATCCCATGTTGTGGGAATGCAATCCTACAAAAAGGGGTATAGTCAATCATTGGTGAAGTAGGACAGAGAGCAGAAAAAGATGAGAAATCAAAAAATATCATGACAGGAATGCGTTCTCATGAGCCGTACAGGCATTCTCGCAAAACTATAAATTTTCTAGAGGTGTTTGCTGTGTAAAATCTGAAAATGGGAACGTTTGCGCAAATGCCTCCTCTTCAGCCCTAAACCTGCAAAACACCCAAAAAACCCTTGTAAAGCACTCAAACAACAAAAAACTTTAGTATTTGGGTTATTTTTTGCAAGAAAATGATGAAAAGATGAACAAGAATGACCCTAGAAGTGGGTCCCATCGGGCGTGCCAAAATGTAAGTACCTAAAATGTAGTGTTAAGGAATGCAATGTAAACTAAACATTCAACAAAACAAATGAGATAAACACCTATGATTAGACCTACAAAATCAAGACAAAGACACTCAAAAGAAATAAAAACCTTCAAGCAAACCTTCAAGATGTAGAAGATTTGTCCAAAGGATGGAATGTGTGCTCAATGATCTATGCTTCAAGCTTCAATAGAGAAAATGGCATGGTAACTTTGCTTCAAAGGTGGATGAAGATGAAGGAGGACAGCTTCTCTTTTATAGAAAAATGGGTGAAACGAACGGTCAAGATTAAGGGGCAAAAGGGATATGAGAAACGGTGGAGATGCATCCAAGGGAGAGCACATGGATTGTGCTTTCTCAAATGCATAGCATTGTGACAAGTGTCACAATGGGGGAGGATGAGAGGAGAGGCACCTTTGGAAGGTGTGAGAGGGGACAAGTGTGTAAGAGGTGTAAGAGGCTTTTGATTTCTTATTGGAGGATGTGGAGGTGATGTCATAAGGGGTTGACTTTGGGGTGGATTAGCATTCTTTAATCTTGGATTATGATTGTGCACATGCTTATGAGGTGATTAGGCTTGGTAAGTGGAGGATTAGGGAGATGAGATGGGAGGAGAGAGAATGAGTGGAGGATTATTAGCTAAGCATGGATTATTAGCTAATAGGGGGAATTAGAATTAAATATTTTATTTAATTCCAAGTGGGAGGAAAAGGGGATTTATGAATTAATTTATTTAGATAAAAGTATCCATTTAAATTAATAGAAGAATAGAGATTTAATTAATTATCAGACTATAGGTTTGTCATTTTGATAATTAATTGGGCTATAGTTAATTAATTAAATTAATTAACTAGGGGATGACATAAATTAATTAAATAAATAATATTTAATTAACAAGATGTCCTAGGAAAAGACTAAATATGATTACTAAATTATGTAAGCAAATTTAGGTGTCTACAACTATACTCATCAAACACCTACTTTCCTAAACTTTTTCAATGATGAGATTTTGTCTTTGGACCACAAAATGGACATGCAAATTTTTCCTTTGTTTGAATACCTACAAGATAATGATATAATTGGACTAAATATGTTAATTTTTATAATTAGAATTATCATGTGCAACTTGAATTCACCATAACATATCAGAAAAATGTGTTAGCCCCGGGGCAGTGTATTGTCCATACAAGTATTGCATGGAATTGAAATTGTCTTTGTCCTATTGGTCTAGAGATGTCATACATAGTGATTCCATAACTCCAGCAACTCGTTGATAAGAGGCTCAATATATATATTCATATCTTTAACTTAGTACTTACCTAGTTGAATGAAAAATAACATTACATAATTATTGTGATCATTTTACTGCAAGATTTATAGTTACATGCAGATAACCATTAAATGATAAAATACCTAGAACAATCATTGCCAACATAATGTGCTCCCTCTTTATTGACATCCATGGAGGAATTTTATTGTTGATGAAAAAAACAAGCCAAACAAAGTAAACAAATCTCAGCTCTCCAAATCGATTGACATTGTCCGCTGCCAATGAAAGCTTGAGATTTCAAGGTTCTTCGATAAAGTGCGGCCACTTTTCCTCTCTATCCTTAAATGCCTAACCATCCAAAGGAATTTGAATAATTCATCTCAACTCCTATTTCATGCATGGTAATCCATAAATTGTGCCAAGCTACTACACTTGAAAAATCTTTGCAAACGTGGTATAATGGGGATCTAACTAAGAACCTTGCGAGACACATTTTTTGTTATTTGATCTGATCAATATCTACTCGTATGACATCCAGGGCATTCTGTTACAAATTCATGTTCTTTATGATAAACAATATGATCATTAGGACAAGCATCTATTTATTGATACTCCATTTCAATATCTTTCATAGTGGCACATAATCCTCAGTATGAGTGAGGGAGAATATTCAATGGTGGTAACAAAAACTTGCCTATCAATCTACAACAAAAAATATAAGTTGTTAATATTAATAATATTTATGGTACATTTTTCACCCATTATTGACTATAATGACGTATATGACATACCTTAGCATATGTGACATTTTTATATTGGATAAACCATTCATAACCTTTAAGTTCAACAACAACAATACAACAAAGAGAAGAGTTGTTTGGGAGCCTTCGTAAAGGGCCATGTTTTCCTTCTCAAGTAGAGGTATATCATGGATGACATCAACTTCATCATGATCATCATCATCAGTTGCACTAGTACCAAATGTGTCATAGATCAATGTATTAGTACCATCATTTTCAAATGTGTTATCAAGCACATGATCATCATCTTCCATGGGATCATAATCTTCAAATTCAATATTCACACCTCCATGATCCTCCACTTCCAAAACCATATTCTCCATATTTGTACCTCCATGGTCCATATCACATACTGCCCTGGGGAGGTCGACCTATATAAAAATGATGAACACAAATAAACCATGATAATGATCTCATCATCAAGTGTATTTCATAGGTATAATAATTATTAAAAATATATAATGAAAAACTTACGAATGGATGATAATCAAACCCCCCTTCAATGTGACCATTCTCCCTACAATGTCTCTTAGTGTTTTTATGAGAAATCTTCTAATGTTTAAGCCCTTACAAATTTTGCAGGGACTAAAATTTTCCATCATCTTTTCTTTTGAATTTAGTCCACAATCTAGTGATTGTCTCCCCATTTTGTTCTTCACTTAGATTATCTATCATGATCCTTCTTTACAATAAAAACATCGGGTCATGGAAACTTCGGTCTATAAATTTCACAAACTAAGCAAAATGATGTCAAAAGTACACAAATCTTATTAGACCTAATTATATATAGAAATTGAAAAGTTAGTTATGAAATGATGTTTTAGTGTAGTATACCAAATTGAAATACTTCTTCTATTGTAGTCTTCCACCTCAAACTTAGTCCTATTGTGGCAAGAAAGAAAGATATTCAGATAATATACTAGTTTGTAAATAAAAATAAAATATCATATATATTAAATACACAATATATCAGAAGTGCATAAGGGGTTAACCAAACTATTGGTTCTTTTCCCAATGCCTTCCAACCCAAATTCCTTCACAGAAGCAAATATTCACCAAATTCCTTAACTTGATATCCTAGCTTGAGGTTAATCTTAGTGAAGTATTATACATTATGGAGCCGATCCAAGAGGTCATTGATGTGCTAATGGGGGTATATGTATTTTTGACTTCACCATGGTCTAGTTGAGTGTGTGATAGTCAATGTAGAGGCACCATATGTCATATTTTTTTTGGCACAAGGACTACTGGGTTGCAACACGAAGAAGGGTTGGGTGGTCACAATCAACTTTCTGTAGTCAAATTAGGAAATTCAACCCAGAAGAACCTTTAGAGGAGACTATTTGTATTTTAAAAATTCTAGCAACTTAGAGGTGACTTGCTAAATTCAACCCAAAAGAAGACTTTAAAAGACTTAACGTTTGAGACAAGAAAATCTCGTGTCCATAGTTTGAAAACATGTAGTGAAGAATTGACAATCCAATGGTTGTGATTAAGGGAGATGTATATCAAGCATGATGAAGAAATACCTCAACATGGACAACTTTAGCATGCTATCAGAAGGAAACCTCCTGGCAGAATATCCTACCAAAATATAAGATTGTAGCTAGCAATAAGCATTATCCAACTCTAGAACATGCAATGCAATATCAAGTGATGCAAAAAAATACATACCTTGTCGAATATTTTGGGAACAAACGTCCAAGGATGGTTGGATGGGGGCACAATTGTTTGTCACTGTCAAATCTTCAAGCACCAGAAACTCTAAAGGGAACGAAGTATAAAATGTTTACATGCTTGAAAACAAATAATACTTCAATAAATACAAACAAAAATGTATAAGTCATATTTTTGTGGAAGAGAATGACATTGTAAATTCAAAGAAGAAAAAGAAGCGAAATTATTTGCTCACCACTAGTAGGAATCCCCAAGTAAAAATAGTGGTGGAGGTTGTTACTACACCCCCAGACAAGGATAAATTAGAGGTCACCCCCAAATATTAATGCATTAAGTATTTGAAAGAGCCTCTTATCCAACATGTATGCAAAAAGAAGCCTCTTATCAAACATGTATGCTAAATGAAGCCTCTAATCACACAACCAATGAATAAATAGAGGAATCTTATAAGGAAAAAATAGAAATTTCATAAAATATCAAATGCCAATTTCTTTAACAATCCAAATGTCTCAAGTAGACAAGATTCTCAATGAAAATGCTTTGATAACATATAGATACAAATAGGAGATTGGAGTTGATTGGCTTTCACCTGTGCATATACAACCTTCATCTATGTATATAAGAGTTGATCAGAGAAGGTATATGCATAGGTGATAAACATGAAAATTTGACCAAGCACTACTGGGAGCTAGACCCAACAACAAATGGACTTGTGATGATTTTCACAATAGTACATTTGTTGCAAGGTATAAGCTCCTAGTAGTGCTTAGACAAATCTCCATGTTCATCAACTATGCATATGCCTTCTCTAATCAACTCTTATATACAGGTGAAGGTTGTATATGTTGTGTGTGTGTGTGTGGCTTAGCATTGTGTCCTAGGTCCTCCAAAGTTTCTTACAAGCATTATAAGGACCTTTGTTTATAGTTTGGACAATTAAAATGTTGATAAGATGTAAAAAAATAAAAAGGGGGCCTTTATCATTGATCTCAAAATGACAAATATGTCTATCTAATGCTATTATGCCTTGTAAATTATTGTTTGAAAGAAAAATGGTGAAGAATAGTATGATATGATAAGCAATAATAAGGTGAATATTCACCAGATTCCTTAACTTGATATCCTAACTTGAGTTTAATCTTAGTGAATTATTGTACATTGTGGAGCCATTGCAAGAATTCATTGATGTACTGAGGGGGGTACCTATATTTTTTATTTCACCATGATCTAGCTGAGTGTGTGATAGTCAATGCAGAGGCATTAACATTTATAGTCTTTAATTTTTTGTTCTCAAAATTTAACTCAGACTGATATTTACTACAACATTTACAGAGATCATCAATTATTATAATTGCGGAGATTATCAAAATCGTATGCTTGTTGTGGTAATTACATATACATTGTTATTGATGATTTCCCACAACAAGCATATAATGATATATATGTAAGTAATATATTGAAAGGTTATGTCTACGTAGAGACATGACCATACATGGTTTATGCCATGTAGGGTCATGTCCCTACGTAGACATACCTTTAATCATTATTCATGCTTAACTATTGGTGATGCCGATATTTTAAAATATCATTAATCATTGTTCATGCCAACTATCAGTGATACTAATCATTAATGATATCAATGTTATTTGTTACGCATCATGGATAAGTGTTGGGTCACCCGATAGTAAATACAGTCCTTGAAACATGGTTATAGTAAATACAATCCTTAAATATAGGGGGGTACCTATATTTATGATTTCACCATCATCTAGTTGAGTGTGTGATAGTCAATGCAGAGGCATCAACATTTACAGTCTTTAATTTTCTATTTACAAAATTTATCTCAGACTAATTTTTTAATCTCATTGAACATGTCACTCATTTTTACATCTCCATATGATTGTGAGTGTTAAGTATTGTCTAGGGTTTGAGCTCCTACAAATTGTTTAATGCTCACTTGTCTTATCTAAGGACACCATACAAATAAAAGGACACCATATTAACCACTTCCAAGGATGATGTCATTTAATGGAAATCAAATAAGCACTAAAAAATATCAGGATACATAGCAATAATGAAAATAAAGTATTCATCTTATGAATATAATAACACTGAGAAAATGTTAAATAAACTAAACAAATGCATAAATAGCTAGTGAGTCTCTTTTGGATCTTCTTGAAACCTCACAACAATTCCAACTGCATTTGCAATATTTGGTCTGGTATGTATTAAATACTGTAATCCTCCAATCATGGATCTGTAATTTATTTGATAGAAACTTTTAGTTTCATCATTTGCAGTAAGCTTGCATCCAGTAATCATAGGTGTTCCTACAGGTTTGCAATCTTCCATGCCAAAAATTTTCAATAATTCCTTGAGATATTTGGTTGGAAAAATAAAAATGCCATGTTTACTTTGAGTAATTTAAAAACCAAGAAAGAACTGTATTTCACCAATCATAGACATTTCAAATTCATCTTTCATTTCTTTAGAAAAATTATTACTCATTTCATCATTTCCCCCAAAGATAATATCATCCACAAATAATTCTATGATTAGGATTCCATCCTTGCTAGTTCTTCAATATAAATTATTATTTGCACTACCTTTTCTGAAACCAAGATGTAATAAATACCTGTCAAGTTGTGTGTAACAAGCTCTAGGAGCTTTCTTCAATCCATACAAAGCCTTCTTCAATTTGAAAATGATGTCTATGTCATCTGACAAGGGAAAACCATCAAGTTTCTCAATGTAGACCTCTTATTCTAGATCACCATTCAAGAATGCAGATTTTACATCCATCTTATACACTTTGAAGTCCTTGTAGGAAGCAAAGGCAAGAAATAATCTTACTGCCTCCAACCTAGAAAGAAAAGGTTTCTTCAAAGTCTATTCCTTCTTGCTGCAAGTATCCCTTACAGACCAATCTTGCTTTGTTCCTTATGAAAAATCCTTCTTTGTTCATTTTATTTCTGAATACCCATTTAGTTCCAATGACATTCTTTCCTTTAAGTCTAGAAACCAGTTCCTAAGTTTTGTTCTTTATTATCTGATCTAGTTCTTCTTTCGTTGTGTTAACCCATGATTCATCTTTGCAGGCCTCATTAGTAGTTATAGTTTCCACTTGTGAAAGCAGACATAATTCCTCTCTAGTCTTAGACCTAGTTAACATGCTTCTATTCTTATTACCAATAATCTGATCTTTAGGATGATCTCTTAGTACATACCTTGGATTTTTAGGAGCTTTAGATTGTTTACTTATACATATTTATTTGTCTTTGTCAAATTCAACCAACTCTTTTGTTTCAATAGTCTTTTTTGAGTTTTGATCACATATTCTTTCTTAAACTTGAAACTTCTCATCAATTCTTACATTAATGCTCTCAACCATCTTTCTCAATCTCAAGTTGAAACATTTTCTTTTGGTAGAATAACCAAGAAAGATGTCTTCATCACTTCTTGAATCAAACTTACCTACCTCATCATCTCTTTGGATAAAACATTTTCTACCAAAGATTCTAAAATATCTCATAGTAGGAGCATAGCCAAACCAAAGTTCATAAGGTGTCTTAGTATTACCTTCCCCGATCTGAACTCTGTTCAAATTATAAACTACAGTACTGACTACTTCCCTCCAAAGTACATGTGATACATTTATTTCAAACATCATTGTTCTAGCAACATGCAGTATAGTTATATTCCTTCTTTCTACAATCCCATTCTATTGTAGATTCCTCAGAGTATAAGTATGCTTTCATATACCATGATCTTCACAGTATGCATTAAATGAAGTAGATTTAAACTCTCCTCCTCTATCTAACCTCAAACATCTTATCTTCAGACTTGATTCAATCTTTAATTTTGCCTCGAAGATCTTAAACTTGTCAAATGTTTCTGATTTTTCTTTAAGAAAAGAAACCCATGTCATTCTAGAATGATCATCAACAAATAGTATGAAATACCTTGCACCATAAGAGGATCCATTCCTTGTAGGACCATGGAGATCTATATGCACCAGATCTAGCTTCCCTTTGGTAGTGTATGACTTTCTCTGGAAACTCCCCTTTGTTTTCTTTCCCATTACACATTCTCTACATATGGTTTTAGAGGGCTTCACAATTTTTGGTAAGTCCCTAACTGCGTTGATGTTACTTACCTTCACAATGTTATCAAAATTCACATGACAAAATCTTCTATGCCATAGCCAAATTTCATCAATTTGAGCAACAAAATATTTTGCATCAGCGGTATTCAACTGAAATACATTACCTCTTGTGTTTGTTCCTGATGCAATCAAGTTTCCCTTTTTTCTTATGATAGTGCATGATCCATTACTAAATTGTAAATGATAACCTTTATCCATAAGTTGTCCAACACTCAATAGGTTATACTTAAGTCCATCAACAAGCAATACATTATTAGTGTTAGTTTTTCCATCTAGAGCAATAGATCCTACTCCACCAATCAGTTTAGGAGTATTATCACCAAATCTAACAACTCCACCATCATACATTTTAAGCTAAAGAAACCTATCTTTATCACCATTCATGTGATGTTAGCATCCACTATCAATGATCCATTTAGGTTTCTTTTCAACATGTGATACTAAGGTTTTTTCTTCATAAATAGGTTCATTATCTTTTATATCTATAAACCCAATCTCATCTACCATTGAATCATCATTGGAAACACCTTCACTAGCATAATAGCATTCCTCATCATATAAATTTGTCCTAGTGAAGTTAGATTTGTATTTAGAGACTCTTGTAGGACATCTAGATGCAAAGTGACCAATTTTATTATAAGAAATACATTTTAAGGGTAATTCTCCTTCAAATTTACCCTTACCTCTTTTTTCCTTTCTTGGGATCAGAGCAACAAGTTTTTCCATCTTCCTATTTTCCTCATCAATTTACATTAGATCATGTCCATAGTCTCCAAACTCAGGATATTTGTTAACCCTACCAGTGCTCATAAGGCTTGATGAAGTCATTTTGTCATTATGAACAGTTTCCTTAAATGCAGTCTCTATATATGGTGTTGAATCCTATAATTTGATAGCCTCAAAGGTAGTTAACTTAGCTATCAATATCTCTCTATTGAATCCCTGAGTCAATGGAATGATATCTTTAATCTCTTGCACTTTGGTCTTGTAAACAGGTGTCAAAGATCTCATAATATTTGTGATGACCTCCTCTTCAATATAAATGCCTCCTGAATTTTTGATACCTGTAACAACTTCTGAAACCCTTTGGAAATAAGCTCTGACATTTTCATCTTCTCACATTTTTAGATTTTCCATCTTTTTCTTCCAGTTTTGTAACTTTGCCTTCTTGGTGTGCTTGTCTCCTTCATAAAGTTATTCAAGTATTCCCCAAATTTCATGAGTTGAATCAAGGTCCTTAACTTCAGTAAATTCTACTTCATATAGTGCACTTATCAAAGATTCCCTTGCAACCATATTGCAAGAAAAAAATTTCTTTTCATCATCAATAGCAATAGGAAAATCACTTTTTGCAAAAAAATTTTCCTTATTCTTTGTAATCATCCAATAGTCAATTCCCAGGTAGAACAAATGTGTCATCATCTTGTTCTTCTAGCTATCAAAGTTTTCAGCATTAAATTTAGAACTTTCCTTCCTGTAATAAGCCATCTTTAGATCACCTCAACCGGTTAAGATTTCTCTCTAAGGAGCAATAGCTCTGATACCAATTTTTGGATACAACTGAGAGGGGGGGTGAATCAATTGTATTTCATTAATATAAAACTTTATCTTTTCATGTCAAAATAATAAATGCAAAATAAAAACCTCAAATGCAACACAGATCAGAATACCAAGAATTATTTTTGAGGAAACTTTGTTAAGGGAAAACCCCCGATGGGGATGAAACCCACAAATAATGCACTAGTAATAAAGTATCTCAGTTACAAGATCTTGCCCTGTTAGGAGAAGATAAATACAACGAGTACAATGTCCCTGTTAAAGGATAGACTCCTTTCTTTGAGTTAGCAACCCTATTAGAAGTTGATAGGATGATCCTTTCTTCACTCAAAAAAACTTTCCCAATGTGAAGGTTAAATCCACCTTATGAAGATTAAACCCACCTTATGGAACCACTATCCAAATGAAAGTATATAAATATATTGATTACAGATAATGAACTAACTAATAGAAAGTCATTTTCTAAAATAGTTCCAATGAAGTACAATTATCACATTGCCTTCTCTACATTAGCATTCCTCACATCCACACATTCACATTTTACACCCACACTCTTCGCATCACTTAATTCACTCCTTTATACAAGATAAAAATGATTTATTAGGTCGGCACCAATTAGGACTTTCCTAATACAAATGATCTGCATAACCTCTTGTCAAGATACACATGAGACCTTGGACAAGCAAATAACAAACATCAGTCAGCCAGCATATTCCATAATCCATAATTTATCTTTGCATAAGGTCAAATACACCACATCCCATAGGTTGACACCAAATAAGACTTTGCAAGGTCACACACTATAGCTGACATCACCACAATCCCTACGACCTCATGTCCACATAAGGTGAAGTGCCACGTGTCTTATGTCATGTCTTAAGCTCACCATACATAACTCCATCTCACATACATGTTATACTTAAAATTATAGTAACCATTTCACTATTTTCCTCTGCACTGTCCTGTGACCAATCCATAGTGTTTCTATTGTAACTTACTTTAACCAACTAATCACATTCTATGATAAAAAATAACCATTCTAAACATTGTCCAGTACCAAAATACAAGCTCAAATACTCAAAGATGTAATACAAATCATCACATGCCTTTTGTACTCTTTCATGCACTTAGTGAAACATTCTTCTCAACATCTTCTTCACCAGTTATGTGATCCTTCACAATCATATGTTGACATCAATGACAACACATGAATGTCAACAACATTCCTAACAATCTACACCTCCACATGGATCTCCTATAAGTACTAAAGCTTGTATCTTTGATTCATTAGAGGAAATTCTAGCATTGACGACAATATTCACATGATCCCTCTCACTCGCTATAGTTGAGCTCTTAGATGAGGACCTCTCTACTACTTCATCCTTGGCTCTAGGTGTTGGTGGGGCACCTAGGGCTTCCTTAGTAGTCATACCATTGCAGTCTTAAGCTCCCTCCCTAAATGATCAAGATTGGGAGGACGATGACTTGCTGATGGATGACCTGTGAGGGTAGTACCCACTTCTATATTTGTAGACTAAAGCATATTTTTTATGTATTCCCTAGTGCTTGTATTTTAATGTTATTCCCTCTTGGAAGACCCTTGTACTTTATTGGTACCTGGAAATGGGGGGTTTTCTATCATGCACTTCTTCTATGTGTTCTCTATTTTATTCTATTTTTAGTAATCTTGATTTTTGACATTTGGGGACAATGCAAAGTGTAGGGGTCATTTAGGCACCCAAATTTGACCCAAATTTTTTTTTTTTTCTTCATGTGTCTTTCTTAAAATCTAAGTATAGGTTGTCAGTGATGAAATATCCCTTGAGAATAGATGTATGCCTATGCTTCTAGGTTCTGATGCCAATCCCTCATATCCCCATGTCCTTGTTTAGATGTTGTCGAAACATGTGTCACCCATTAGGAAGTGACATTCCATGAAAACATCTCATATGTTGGCATGCCACATCTTTTCCTTCCTTGGAATGGTCTATTCTCCCCTCTGAGCAACATAGTCCAACCCAAGGGGGCATTGTGTTATCTATGTATCTAATTTAATCTTTTACCTAACAATGTCTCTACACCACAAGTTTTTCTTATAATTTTTTTTAAATTTAGCATCATCTTCCTTTGTGGGGGCCAAGCCACTATTTCTACATCTTGGTCATTCCCTATCATACACATATCCATCTTAATGCTACGTGTATCAGCAATGATCTTAAGCCACCCTATCACATGCCTATCTATCTCAATGCTACGCATGTTGGTGCATAGTGTTTAAGTTGCCCTATCACATGTCTATCTAGCTCAGCGCTACACATGTTGCCGCAACTATCAAAGTCTCCCTATCACATGCCTATCTAGAATTCACTACGCATGTCAAAGCTTATAAAACATTGCCCTATCATATGGCTACTCAGTATAACACAACTTGCCAAGCCATATCAGCGTACCATTAGTGATCTCATATATAAAAATTTGTCTTCATCATCTAGCATGTTCATCTGCAACTTGTATGCTAGATCCATCTCATTAAAAAATCAGGAATTCCTAGCTAGGGGAAACCCCACGTGACAAAATTCTTGCAGGTAAGTTAGGTAAAGCTCTCTTACTTTAGCTTTGCATCTCTCTGCTAAGGATAATATACTTGCTAAAGTGGGGGAAAAATGTAATGGCATAAATTTTACACCCCTATGTGAAATGCCATTTATGCATTTGTCCACTTTAGCATAAGACTCAAGCTTACGACAACCCCCATCATTAGCCAACTCATCACCCGACTTGATTTTCCCTCCATGCAGTCTTAACAAATTTGGACAAGTGCACACCATGGAGATATTTGTGCATTGTACTTACATCTACAAATTTTTAGACATGCGGGTTATCGTTGGAGCATTATAAACTATCAAGTTGTATCTGTAATGCCCCTAAAGATGGCTCACCTACCCAGGATTTTGTTTGAGTTTATCAAATACCCTTTTTCAACCCTCATTTGGTCTTCTAGCAGCTTCTTACAACTTCTTGACTCTCATTAACAGCTACACATTTTGGCTCATCTTTCACATTCTCTTAGCTCTACAAATCCATTTTTGTTGTAGGTTTCCATTATTAGCTCACCAAGTTCTTGCATTTGGTTCTGTCTCACACATTTGGGCTCTCTATTCTCATAGGGGACTCTCCATTTTTTTTTTGTGTCTTTGCAAGCATATTATTGTTCTTATCCACTTTTTTATTTACATTATCATTTATCCATCCTATCTACTTGGTTATATATCACCAATTTTATGTGTCTAATGACTGCTATGGAGGTGGAGACACCAAAATAGGGACTTGACTGAAGCAAGTCTCCAAACAACCACCCCAACAATTTATTCTTCTTGTTTGTGTGTTGGTTTTCATCATGGATTCATGAGCCTCAACTTGGATCACACTATCAACCATTGAACCAGGTGCTCTCTCTCTCTCTCTCTCTCTCTCTCTCTCTCTCTCTCTCTCTCTCTCTCTCTCTCTCTCTCTCTCTCTCTCTCTCTCTCTCTCTCTCTCTCCATTTCATCATTCATAATGTGTATAATCTAGTTAGTATCTCATTCTATTAAGTTATTTCCATTTCATATTTAAAGTTGTTATCCTATCATTTTCCTTCATTTCGTACATATAAAATAGTTTTATTATATTAAATATGCATTCTATTATTCTTCTTTTCCACACATTTGTAGTTCAATAGCCTATTATTTATCTTTTAACTTTCTTTATGTTCGTCTGTACCATATATGTATGAGACACCAATGCGGCGCACTAGTGTCCAATATTTATACTGTAGTCCTAGACTCTTGTGTTTGTTTGATCCTGTGAGCTTGCAAAGCTTGGGGTCTATTCATTGCAATTAGTACTGTCGATTCTCATAATTAGAACATTTTTATCTATTAGTTGGTCTTATTTATAGACATCTTCTTTGCATATAATTAATTAAACCACTTTTGGACATCTACACTTAGACATTTAAACACATTAAGGTAGCCAAACAGTTTTATTTATCTTGTGTCCAATCTCCATAGCACTCCTAGCTAGCAACGTGAGGTGGTGCAAGGAAATTATGCATCCCTTGAGGTTTTAACTAGCTTCTCGGTAGGTGTATTATTTTCTTCCCCATAGTAGAATAATAAGTTTCACTCCTAATGTAGACAACAAAAATAGAATTATATTATTTATGCAACTTGAACTAAAATAATGCATGTTGATTTGATGTATTGCAAGTAATTCCTAGAAAATGTGCTAAGCTTTGGCTATAATAAGGTAATGCATTGATAATACTTATACATCACAAGAAGCCTAACATGTGTCTAGTTATGGTTATGGTGATATTAAAGGAGGTTGGAAAAAATTGATGTTTAAGTTTTAGTGCTATTGAAGGTTTTAAAGATGGGATTATTTGTTAAAGAGTAATGAGGATTTCCTAGTCGGGAGCAAAGAGTATCATTTGCCTAGGTTGATTAATTCAGATGAGTCATCCAATGTCATTATGAAATCTATGTGGTTTCATAAGAATAGTCAACTGTTGTTGGCCATCAAGCTTGACAAGAAGTTGAAGCCCTTACTGATTGATGGAAAGTGAAATGTTGAAATTTAGAGCATTTTTTTGCTCAATATCTACCTATTTACTAGCAATTGTACCTTGGCGTGTAGTGGGTACATTAAAGTGTTGGGAACATCTTGGCCTTGATTTTGTGTACATCTTTATTATACATGAGATCAATTTGTAAGATATAGGGATAAAGGGAGATGTGCAAAAAGAAATATGGAGAAGTAGAGATAGGAAGATAGAGGAAAATGAAGAGGGAGAATTAAAGATAGAATATAGATACCAAAAATTAAATATAATTATAATATTAAGTCTATAAAAAATAAATATATACTAAGCAATTAATATAATTACAATATTATCTTCAAATAAATCTACTTTATATAAAACAAATATTTAATATTTAATAAAATTATATACAAGATACATCAAATAGAATAGTTCATTTACATTGTTCAAATACATCACATATTTTGAATTGCATTATATTACCATACTTAAAATTTAAAATTTAATCCTAAAATTAAAATACTAATAATATAAATAATTATAAATTAAATTAATTGAAATAAATTTTAATTATTATTTAAAATAAATTTACTACATTTTGTATTACAACTTTTCTTACTTATATTTATATTACTACAATCAACATTAAGTTATAAAGTGATTAAAAAAGATGACTAGTTGTAGGCCGAATGATTTTCATTATATAAATATACAATATTATATCAAAATAGAGTTAAACAATAAATACATTTAATTATTTAATGTTTTTATCTTATACTAAACACATATTTAACTTTTATATTATATGAAAAGTACAGTAATAAATATATTTATAATATAAATTTTCTACAAACTAAAATAGATGATTTTTTTAATAATAAGTTAAATCTACTTGTTACTTTTGATCATTAAA
Source organism: Chamaecyparis obtusa (assembly GCA_027943335.1). NCBI lineage: Eukaryota > Viridiplantae > Streptophyta > Pinopsida > Cupressales > Cupressaceae > Chamaecyparis > Chamaecyparis obtusa. Next base: position 1,697,855 of record BSBK01002548.1, read on the forward strand.
TAGTACCCTTCTAAATATCATGTCTCCTTCACAATTTATTTCATATAAGATAAAATGATATCTATTAAAAAAAATCACTATCTATATTGTAAACTCTTTGTGATATTATTAAAAAATAATGAATTTGATTGGTTGAAAATGATTAGTTTAATCACTAGTTAAATTATGTTGATGTCTATAATTCTATAGCCTAATGAAGGAACTAATAATATTAAATACTACAACATGTTGAAGTTGAAATTAAAATGACATTTGTAATGGAAGATAACCAATTCAACTTTTAAATAATTTATAAAATTAGCATTATTGAATTATTCACAAATTTTAAAGGAAACCATGTTTATAAACTTTACAAAAATATGAAATTTGGAATTGTTGTGTGAATAAAAAACCTTTAATTCTAAAACTGCACATTTTTTTTTATCAATTTCATACATATATCCCTAACCTAAAATAGAAAATAAAAATAAAAATTTTGGCTATCTAGCCCTAATTAATAGAAATACAAACTTTGTAAAGAAAGAAAGAAAGAAGGGAAAGGTTAGAGAATCTAAGGGAAGGCCACATGCAACTATTTAGCTTATTTTGTCTAACAATCACTACTTATTTTGAAGCAATAATTTTAATTTCTTTTTAAAATATAAATTTTTTAATTCTTATTTTTTATCCTTAATTAAGAAAATAAAATTTGGTGGGAAAGAAATTTAGGGAGACACGTGGCAATTTTTTCAATAAGAAATTGTTTCCTATTTTTTAGCCCCTCACAATTTTCCATGGCTTATTTCATTTGCTAAATAATAGTTGCTACACATAAAAAGGAGAAGATTTTATATATCTTTTTTTAACAATTTTAATTTCCCATGACATGTAAGTACTTAATTTTAAGTAGAAAACACTCTTAAGCAGCAACATGGGAACACAAGGTAAGCTTTATTTTTCTGACTCCATTTATTATTAAGTAGACCAACCAGTTTGATTTTTAAATCTCTCTTGACATTACCCATATTATTTTAACTGGTGCAAGATTGTAAAATCTTTGAAGAATACTTGTAATGCAGCACAAATTGACTGGATAACTTGAATAGCTTAAACTACTAAAATATATTCTTCAAATTCACTTTCAAACTCATCAAATCCATGGATTAATTTTTGAAGTGAGAGAAAACATGCTTAGAAATGGAACATCACAAAAGAAAAAGATGATTGGGGCTACATAAATGATAAATGATATTGTATTGAATTCAATAGGTTTCCAACCCTTTTTATAAAGAGTTTCGAATTAAAATATATTAGTTTGTTAGAAAAGGGAATGCAAAAATTTATCCCTCCTAAAACATGGATGACACAAAACATAAAGAGAAGTTCAAAAGTCATTCGACTTGAACATTTGGCTTATATCTCTTTATTACATGGTAGTCAAGATGTGACATGCAAATGCATGTGACTTTTCCAAGCGTCTAGTGCAAATCAATGACTTGACTAGATAGGAAGAAGAACTTGCAGATGAGCCCTCTGTTGAATTACCAGTGAAGGTAGAGACTGAAATCATGGACAACACACTCATCATACCCAAGCCATCAATTTCATTGTTGTCAAGTTTGACCCCTGATTCAACAAGTTTAGACTCATGGGGAGAAGAAGACCTAATAAAAATAAGTGTGTTAGCAATGGAGAAAGCAAAGGAGAAACAAGTAATGAGGAATCCATTATTTGTTGAATCAGTAAGCATAATGAACAGTCTACTACCCAAGGACAAGAAAGTATCAAGTGTACATTCAGTGGATGATGTCAGCACCATCTTGACATGCTTCAAAGCAAATTTCTCAAGTCTTGAGGAATCAGCATCCAAGATTGCAGAAGAGAAATATCTTAAGAAGAGGCTGAATGAATTGACAAGTAACTTTGGACTTGACCTCAATTCTCTTAAGGTTGGTCAGGCTATGTTAAAGGAGATGGCAGCTAAAGGAAGGAAGATAATAGTTGATTGTATGAACAAAGAAAAACTCACTTCAGACCTTACCAAGAAGATTAAGGAAGTTGAATCCCTGATGGCAGCTATGAGAAAATCAGTAGAAGACCCCTCCCAAGATATCAACATGTGCAATAATGTCTATCAAGGTCAAGTAGACAAGATTGAGAAGGCAGAGAAAGAGATAGCTAAAATAAGGGCTAGACAAACACAATTAAGACATGCACTTGCGCCCTCATTGGATGTACTCAATCAGAATATCAAGGAGATTGATGCTACCATTATAAATATGATCAAGGCCCATGTACAGAGTTATAAAATATGGAGAAGTTAACTTATGCATTATGCGCCCATCTCCTGATAGTAGATGCACTCAAGGCATTTTGGCAGCAAGAGATCCAAAACCTCAAGATTGCATACCCAGATGTACTCACTGTGTAAGTACTTGAAGTTTCATTTTTTAGCACCTTTGTCATTAATTTCAAAGGGGGAGTAGAGTAATATGGATTATTAGAATGATAGAATAATATGGAGTAGTAGAAGGGAGATATAAGATAGAGTATATGATGTACAGAAAAAGATAAGAGTATATGTCAGAAAGTTTTTTGTAAAGATGTAGTTTAGCAACTTCGCCATATTCCTTTGTTTCCATTAATCAAAAAGGGGGAGATTGTTGGAAAGTTGACTATACTAGTGTATATGACTAAGATTAGTGTTGTCATTATGGAAAAAAAGTCATATGGAGTTTTGGTGTCAATGCAATAACTTAGATGATCAGAATTTGGCTAAGTATGGAAGACAGAACAGTCAGTGAAGCACCTGATGAACAGAGCATCAGGGCACATGTGTATGACCAAGTTTTGGTATGTGCCTTTGAAGATAATATTTTGAGTGTGTAATCATGCTAAGTCTAAGAATGCATGATCAGATGAGTTATTATGAAGAAGTTACAGTGAGTTGAAATGACATAGTCAATGAGTGGTAGAACAGAGCATGCAGTCGATAGGAATGATTTTGTTTAGCATGTATAATATTGTTTTGTTAAGGCTATGCACCTATTGTATTTATGTTTTAGACATGTTAGTATCAATGTATGTAAACACGCTTGAGCCAATTCATTTGGAAGCACTATATATAATAGGTTATAGGCCAACTTAATGAATAGTTTTGTTTGTGCCTATATATAAGACATGCACTTTTATATTAGAATATGAGATGGATAGCGAATATGAAATAGAAGAGAAGAAGTATGTGAAGTATGTGTTAAGAGTAGTAAGAATGTTATAGATCTTTACAAGAGGTTAAAGCATCAACGCACAAAAGGAACTGATCAGATAAGCAGTGTCATAGCAACAGTTCACCATTGCAGATATAGTGTGTATTTGATATCCAGAGGTTGTAGCCTTCCTTATTGAGCAGTGAGCCTTCCACCCTTAACAAAGTTTGTTACTTCAAGACTCCTAATAGGGTCCGACCCTTGACAAGGTCATTACACTAAAGCATTGTAATGACTGCTCCTAACAGGGCAAAGGAACTTTAACAGGTTCATAATACACAAGTACAATTATTAGTGGGCATTAATTTCCACCGGGGTTTTTCCTTTGGCCAAGGTTTCCCCATAATCATATCTAGTGTTATGTGTTATGGTTGTTTACTTTACTTTCTTTAATATTCAATTCAGCAATTAAGTTATTGAGTTAAGTTTCAAGTATTAGAAATTAATATTATAGAACACTGATTTACTCCCCCCCCCCCCTCCTCTCAGTGTTCCCATTCCTAACATATCTATCTCATTGAAAAATTGGGAATTCCTAGCTAGGGGAAACCCCACATGACATAATTCTTGCAGGTGTGTTAGGTAAAGTTCTCTTACTTTAGCTTTGCATCTCTCTACTAAGGATGATATGCTTGCTAAAGTGGGGGCAAAATTTAATGCCGTAAATATTACACCCCTATGTGAAATATCATTTATGCATTTGTCCACTTTAGCATAAGGCTCAAGCTTCCCACAATCCCCATCATTAGCCAACTCATCACCCAACTTAAGATTCCCTCCATGCAGTCCTAACGACTTTGGACAAGTGCACACCATGGAGATATTTGTGCATTGTGCTTGCATTCGTGAATTTTTAGATGTGCAGGTTATCGTTGGAGAATTATAAACTGTCAAGTTGCATTTGTAAGGCCGCTAAATATGGCTCACCTGTGTAGGATTTTGTCTAAGTTTATCAAATACCCTTTTCAACCTTCATTTGGTCCTCTAGCAGATTCTTACAACTTCTTGACTCTCTTTCACAGCTACACATTTTTGTTCATCTTTCACATTCTCTTGGCTCTACACATCCATTTTTATTGTAGGTTTCCATTATTATCTCACCAAGTTCTTGCATTTGGCTTTGAATTACACATTTGGGCTCTCTATTCTCATAGGGGAGTCTCCTTTCTCTTTTTGTGTCTTTGCAAGCATATTATTGTTCTTATCTACATCTTTGTTTATATTATCGTTTATCCATCCTATCTGCTCGGTTATTTATCATCAATTTTTTATGTCTAATGACTGCTATGGAGGTGGAGACACCAAAATAGGGACTTGAATGAGGAAAGTCTCCAAACAGCCACCCCAACAATTTCTTCTTGTTTGTGTGCAGGTTTTCATTCTAATTCATGAGCCTCAACTTGGATCACATTATCAACCATCAAACCAAGTGCTCTCTCTCTCTCTCTCTCTCTCTCTCTCTCTCTCTCTCTCTCTCTCTCTCTCTCTCTCTCTCTCTCTCTCTCTCTCTCTCTCTCTCTCTCTCTCTCCATCATTCATAATGTGTATAACCTAGTTAGTATTGCATTCTATTAAGTTATTTCCATTTCGCATTTAAATTTTTTATCCTATCATTTTCCTTCATTTCATACATATGAAATAGTTTTATTATGTTAAATCTACATTCTATTATTATGTTTTTCCATGTATTTGTAGTTCAATAATCTATTATTTATCTTTTAACTTTATTTCTTCTCATTCGTACCCTCTTTGTATGAGACACCAATGTGATGCATTGGTGTCTAACATTTACACTGTAGTCCTAGACTCTTGTGTTTGTCTAAGATGGTGAGCTTGTGAAGCATGGGGTCTATCCATTGTAATTAATCCTTTTGATTCTCATGATTAGAATATTTTTATCTATTTGTTTCTTAGTTATAGACATCTTCTTTGTGTATAATTAATTAAACCACTTTTGGACATCTATACTTAGACATTTAAACAATAACATTTAAATGCATTAAGGTAACCAAGCAGTTTTCTTTATCTCGTGTCCAATCTCCATAGCACTCCTAGCTAGCAACATGAGGTGGTGTGAGGAAATTGTGCATCCCTTGAGGTTTTAGCTGGCCTCTCAGTAGCTGCATTATTTTCTTCCCCATAGTAGAATAATAAGTTTCACTCCCACTGTAGACAACAAAAATGGAATTATATTATTTATGCAACTTGAACTAAAATAATGTATGTTGATTTGATGTGTTGCAAGTAATTCCTAGAAAACTTACTAAGATTTGGCTACCAAAAGGTGATGCATAGATAATACTTGTACATGATCACAAGAAGCCTAACATGTGTCTAGTTATGGTTATGGTGATATTAATGGGGGTTGGAAAATTTTGAGGTTTTAGTGCTATTGAAGGTTTTGAACATGGGATTATTCATTAAAGAATAATGAGGAGTTCCTAGTCATGAGCAAAGAGAATCATTTGCCTAGGTTGATTAATTCAGAGGAGCCATCCAATGTCATTATGCAATTTGTGTGGTTTCATAAGAATAGTCAATTGTTGTTGGCCATCAAGCTTGACAAGAAGTTGAAGCCCTTACTGATTGATGGAAAGTGAAATGTTGAAATTTAGAGCATTTTTTTGTTCAATATCTACCTATTTACTGGCAATTGTACCTTAGCGTGTAGTGGGTACGTTAAAGTGTTGGGAACATCTTGGCCTTTATTTTGTGTACATCTTTATTAGTACTTGTCGATAGGCTAGCAAGTACTATTGCATCACTTTTTGCATTTCTTCCATTAAGTAGCGATTAAAACCAATTCTTTGCACCAATTATAATTTAGTATTTTCTTATTTTGTTAAAAATAACACATATTCTATAGTTTAAATGTTAATTTTTTAAGTTTATAATTTGTAAAAATTATTTTTTGATGATATGATTTAATACATTTGAGCTCTTATTACTGGAGTGAACCAATTAAAATGTACCACGTTTGTTATTTATTGTACATGAAAATCGTGCATTCAAATAATACAATCTAATTTATATATCATCTGATTTTATTTGGTTTATGGTTTACAACTTTTTAGATACCTATTAAGAGATTGATAAGTTTTTCCTTATATTAAAATAATATTTCTATTTTTGTTGTATTATAAAATATTGAATTTTTTGGATTTATTTTAATATATATTATATAAATTTAGATTTAATAGAATAACATTACAATATTATTGAGAAAGAGTTATTTGGACTAAATAATTAATATTAAAATTAATTATAAGTAGAACTATTTTACAATTTAAATTAATTATAAATGATATTTTATAATTATTTATAAAATTTGGTTTATGGTTTACAACTTTTTAGATACAGATTGATAAGTTTTTCCTTATATTAAAATAATATTTCTATTTTTGTTGTATTATAAAATATTGAATTTTTGGATTTATTTTAATATATATTATATAAATTTAGATTTAATAGAATAACATTATAATATTGTTGAAAAAGAGTTATTTGGACTAAATAATTAATATTAAAATTAATTATAAGTAGAACTATTTTACAATTTAAATTAATTATAAATGATATTTTATAATTATTTATAAAATTAAAAATATTATTAGAACTATAATTATAGTACTTTTATAATTTTTTATAATTAAATAATTACTTTACATATAAATTAAAATTAAACTTAGTTATAAATTATTATAATTAAAAATTCACTTTACATATAAATCAAAATTAAAATAAAATTTATTTATAAAACTAAAGGCAAGTACTTGGCCACTATGTGGCACTTGTTATACATGAGATCAATTTGTAAAATATAGAGATAAAGGGAGATGTGCAAAAAGAAATATGGAGAGGTAGAAATGGGAAGATAGATGAAAATGAAGAGGGAGAATTAAAGATAGAATATAGAATACCAAATAGTATATATAATTATAATATTAATTATATAAAAAATAAATATACATTAAGCAATTAATATAAGTATAATATTATCTTAAAATAAATCTACATTATATAAAATAAATATATAATTAAGCTGATAGGCTTCCCTTTTGGGGAAGCCTGTGTACGGCCACGCCGGTTAATTCTCACGCATGTCGTGTTTGTCTCACACCAGCTGCCGTGAAAGAAGGGTTTCAAAATGTCGTGGCAACTCTGTTCTCTATCCACGCGACCTCTATCTCCTTGCAAAACATGCAACTTCATTTTTTCTCAAGTAAGCCCACGTTTTTCAGACCTGTGACAGCGCTCTCTGCATTTTCTCCTATGCGTACCAATTTGACAGTCAGAAAAGATTGAGAAATTAAAACAGACAATATGTATAGTGTTTGAAGCATTTTCGAGATGTCGGTATACAACATTAACAGACGGAGTATAATTTACTTAAGGTTGTAGTAATTAGTTTTACTTAAGGTATAATGTTGAAAATGTATAATGTTTACTCAAGCTGTGAAAGAGTATAATGTTGAAAATGAAAATATTAGTTTTGAACAATCATTTGAGATTAAAAATATATATAACAGCATTTGGGGGTAATAATTTAAGATAAAAAAATATTTTCTTTTAGTTTTTTTGGATGTTGACGATGAACCATATGTAGTGTGATACTTTATTTTATTTTCAACACTACTATATTATTATTAATTTATTTTTAATTTTTAATTTACGTTAAATAATAAAAAAATATATTAAAACTTAAATATATATTTACACAATTTTAATAATAAGTTATTTATTAAAATTAATATTTATCTTATATAATGTATATTTAAGTCATTTTAGGATATATATATTATATGAAAATGTTAATATTATTATTATTTAACTTTAAAAATATGAGAAAATAGTAAGTTTTTCATAAATATAATTATTTTTAAAATTATATATTTAATAACTTTTAATAAATAAATAAATAAATTCTATGTATCTTAATAAAACATATAATCTATTATTAAAATATATAAATATATAATTTCAAAATATATTTATTAAAAAATTATTATTATTTGCTTATATTTTTTTTTAAAGTTACATAATGCACTATTTAAATATTTTTTAAACATATATTTTACAAATCTTAAATTATATAATATAATATAAATATTATTAAAATAAGTAAAATTTGATAAAAGATCAATAAAATTTAAACATTAAATATTATTTAAAAAACTAAATACATAATTTACTATTCTATATTTATTTATTATTATTGTAATATATATAGTTAAATACTCATATTAAACTTATTTAATTTATTATCTCATTTAAAATCTTCAACAAGTGTTACATCTTATAATTATTTATATTAAATTTGATGTCATTAATTAATCAAATTAATACATTAAATTTTGAGTAGTTAATATATTATATACATATAAATAATACTTAATTTTAATTAATACTAACTTTTGTTTAGTAAAGTTTCTAAAATGTATCCTCTTTATCTTCAAAATATATTTCTTATAGTAAATATGAATTATATATTTCTAATTTTTCAAAAACATTGAACACTTATTGCCAGAACCATGCACCAACAAAAAATGCACTTTGCAATTTGCAAGTGAAATGTTGATTAAAATTTATATGCTTCTCACTTACTAGCAATATTGAGAGAAACAAATTCTTACAGTAAAAGAATTGTAAGAAATAAAATATTAACACATTTAGAATTTCTTGAGCATTATCAATAGTAAATATAGTGCTTGCATATATGGGATCTTCTTTTATCAGTTTAATGATATCATAAAGAATGCATGCAATTTGAAAATATCAAAAAGTTATGATCAAATGAGGAAGATAAATGGAATGTTTGTCTGTTTCGGCAATCCATTCTTTTGGGTTATCTTCCAATGCAACTGCACTATTTTTCACACTTCCTTTTAATATGTAAACCTTTAATTATGCTTGCTTTCACATCAAACACCTATTGGCTTATCCCTTGCACCTTCTTTCAAATAGAATAGTTCATTTCCATTATTCAAATATATCACATATTTTGAATTGCATTATATTATCATACTTAAAATTTAAAATTTAATCCTAAAATTAAATACAAATAATTATAAATTAAATTAATTGAAATAAATTTTAATTATTATTTAAAATAAATTTACTATATTTTGTATTACAACTTTCGTTACTTATATTTATATTAATACAATCAACATTGAGTTATAAAGTGATTAAAACAAGATGACTAGTTGTAGACCAAATGATTTTCATTATATAAAATATATAATATTATATCAAAATAGAATTAAACAATTAAATATATTAAATTATATAATATTTTTATCTTATGCTAAACACATTTAACTTTTATATTATATAAAAAGTACAATAATAAATATATTTATAAAATTAATTTTCTACAAATGAAAATAGATAATTTTTGAAATGTAATTTTTTTAATAATAAGTTAAATCTACTTGTTACTTTTGCTCATTAAATAATACCCTTTGAAATATCATGTCTCCTAAACAATTCATTTCATATAAAATAAAATGATATCTATTAAAAAAAATCACTATCTATATTGTAGACTCTTTGTGATATTATTAAAAAAAATGATGAATTTGATTGGTTGAAAATGATTAGTTTAATCACTAGTTAAATTATGTTGATGTCTATAGTTATATAGCCTACTGAAAGAACTAATAATTAAATACTACAATAATAAAATGACACTTGTAATGTAAGATAACCAATTCATCTTTTAAATAATTTATAAAATTAGCATTATTGAATTATTCACAAATTTCAAAGGGAACCATGTTTATGCACTTCACAAAAATATGAAATTTGGAATTGCTATGTGAATAAAAAACCTTTAAGTCTATTTCTGCACAATTTTTTTAATCAATTTCATACCTATATCCCTAACCTAAAATAGAAAATCAAAATCAAAATCAAAATTTTAGCTATCTAACCCTAACCTAATAGAAATACAAAATCTATAAAGAAAGCAAGAGAGAAAGGAAAGGTTAGAGAATCTAAGGGCAATGCCACGTGCAACTGCTTAGCTTATTTTGCCTAAGAGTCACTACTTATTTCTAAGCAGTGGTTTTAATTTTTTTTAAAATATAAATTATATTCTTAGTTAAAAAAAAAAGTTTGGTGGGAAAAAAATTTAGGGAGACACATGACAGTTTTTCAATAAGCAATGGCTTCCTATTTTCAGCCCCTCGCATTTTTCCACAACTTATTTCATTTGCTAAATAATAGATGCTCCACATAAATAAGAGAAGATTCTATATTATTCTGTTTTAAACAATTTTAATTTCCCATGGGAACACAAGGTAAGCTTTATTTTTCTGACTCCATTCATTATTCAGAAGGCCAACAAATTTGATTTTCAAATCTCTTTTTGACATGACCCATATTATTAGTACTTGTCCATAGGCTAGGCAAGTACTATGATTAAAAAGTCACATTTCTATCAATTAAAATTATTATTTTTATCAAATTTGTTACAAAATTAATAATTTGTATAGTATCAATTGGCTTAAAAATTTAGCCTCTTATACACGGATTTTGTGGAAGCACTACCTCTATTACAATTTTCGAGGCAATATTATAGGGGCAAATACTTTACCATGCCCTTAAAATAATTCATATTTATTTTTAAAAATAGATTATTTATTAGCTAATGTATATTAAATTGAATAATAAAATTTGTTATATGCATTATAATTAGATGTTATATATTTAGATTATATAACATAAATTATAATTATAATCTAAATATTAATAAACTTAACTTTTTCATTATTTATTTTATATTAATTAACTTATGAATTAGTGATAATAATATTTATTATTTATAATAAATAATTATAAGTTATATTTTAAAATACTAAATAATATGAACTATATAAAATATTATTAAAAGTGTTTCTAATTAATAAATAATTATAAGTTATATTTTAAAATACTAAATAATATGAACTATATAAAATATTATTAAAATTGTTTCTAGTTAATTAAATGATGTAATTTATTTTCATTTTAAAAAATTATATTATATTAGATTAATAATTTATGTGAAGTATTTAAATTTTGATTTATAGTTATATTTTTTAAATATCTTATAATATATTATATTTATTATTTATGTATAAATTATTTTATTTCAAAAATTAATAATTATATTTAAGAAAAATAATTTTATTGATATTTTTAATTATATATTTTTTAAATATTGATAATATATAAAATTAAAAAATTAAAAAATAATATAAAGATATTACTTGAAATCTTTTTAAAAATTAAAGATAATTTATGTACTTTATTAACATAGATATATTCACTTACATTTATAAGGATTAATTTTCTTTTGTTTTTATTAATTTGATTTAAACTATGATAATTAAATATCTTAAAATTGTAAAACAAAAGAGTAAAATATTTATAATTATTATATATTTATAATTCTAAATTAATATAAGACTTCACCTATTATATCAAATAGTCATAATATTAATTACATTGTGATTAATACCAATTATACTTGTACTTAGCACAAATTGACTCGATAACTTCAGTAGCTTAAACTGCTAAAATATATTCTTCAAATTCACTTTCAAACTCATCAAATTCATGGATCAATTTTTGAAGCGAGAGAAAACATGCTTAGAAATGGAAAACCGCAAAAGAAAAAGATGAGTGGAGCTACATAAATGATAAATGATATTGTATTCAATTCAATAGGTTTCCAACCCTTTTTATAAAGAGTTTCAAATTAAAATATATTAGTTTGTTAGAAAAGGGAATGCGAAAATTTATCCCTCCTAAAACATGGATGACACAAAACATAAAGAGAAGTTCAAAAGTCATTCAGCTTGAACATTTGGCTTATATCTCTTCATTACATGGTAGTCAAGATGTGAAATGCATGTGACTCTTCCAAGCGTCTAGTTGCCTTAAGCATCTTTCTAGAATATATGCCCATCCTACTAACATTCAACAAAGTTATCCAAAACTAGCCTAATTTACTTGGGATCTAGATGAACTAAATAAATGTCAGCCTGCATGAAACCTGTTTGGTGTTTTTCTACTCAACCAAATTGTTCTCAAATTCCTAACAAGAGGGTCACATTTTCATGATTTGAGTGATCAATGTTAAATCAAAAAATTAGCATCTTTAAGAGATTCTCTCTTGGCTGTCTCAAGCTAATCTTATAAAAAAAATCCTAAATTGTAAGTATGGTTTTCATCATCCAAATGACATCCAAGTACTGCAGAACTTTGCATATCATCAAGCACAACTTGGACCATGGCGTAAGTCATTCCGAATTTCTACCCGCAACTTTTCAAAATTCCATTCAGAATCTATATGCATCCCTCCACATCTCATGTAGATTACCAGACAGGGTTCCATACCATCCAAGATCCTTCCTCCACCAAAATCTAAAAGTCCAACTTTGCCATCTCCACAACTGAGGAATAAACATTATCAATACTCCCAATTCCTTACTGATTCCTGCCTCCAACATTAGTATTACATTTTTCTCTGTAGTGACTCTATCCCCCACACAAGCAATTTCCTCCATAACTTTATGGCCTAAAGATAGAAGCTCTGCATTCCATGCCTTTGTGGCCCTAACTATATTGCCCCGCTCTCCCACATCATCTTTTTCTATAGTTTGAACAAACTAAGAAGCGAGAGTTGCAAATGATGAATCAATAGTACCTATCAGATAAAGTATGAGTTATGATGTAAGATAAGAAACCTCATCTTATAATTCACGCTTAATCCTTTGTATTGTCAAGTCAATGGAGGACTGTATGGCTTGCTTTACCTTGTTCACTGATTGCTTTCTAAAAAGGCTATAGTGACCATGCAATATGTAGCCTACTATTCAACTTCCAACCTATAACTGAGTATTTGATTTGTGCCTTTCTCATTCCCTAAGCATCTATTGTAATAGCTAATCTTAGTTTAGCTCAATGAGGAGGTGGAGGCTTAGGAAACATGGAAACCAACCGTGTAAGATCATTCATAACTAGATCAATCGCTTTCTTTATTTTCTGGATGATTTAATCAAACTACACCAGAGTATCTTGAGAAGTTGATCCTTCCTATTGAGCCTTATACTTTTGTTATTGTTCCTCTTGCCCTTAGGAGATTTCTAGGGAGGCAGAGATGGTGCTCTGTCAAGAGAAGTGACTGGCAACCTCTTGGGTGTAGATGGTGTAGGAAATTTAGTGGAAGTTTTTGTGACAGCTCTCTTATGAGAATGGATGAGTGATATTGTAGGATATCCTTTGGAGGACTCCACTGGTGGAATAATGTCACCATTGTTAAACTTTATGGTCCATGTCACATATATTGATAAGTGTCACATAGTGTCTCAAGTCCTACCTTAGTAATTTCCTATTTTTTGTAATTGTCTGTTTTCTTATTTTAACTTTTTCTTTTATTGTTATTGTATTTATCTGTTTATGGTTGGCTTGCTCGCCTAGCATAGAAATAGCATGATTGTTCAAATAACATTATCCTGTAACAATTCGAACAAGTTGTAACAGATTAACAATGGCACATCTAGGACAGGTGTAGTGCGGTATTGAACAAAGGGTAGCGTATTCAGAAAAAAAAAAAACATAATCCTGTGACAATTTGAACAAGTGAAATCTTACAAAGGTAAATCAGAAATAAATTGAGCTACATGCCCACGCAGGCACTCTTCAAAATCACATGTAATTTAATTAGTTTGGGTCAGTTTTAGCACATATGTCCGCACATGCCCATTTTTGGATTTGACAATCTGGATATGTGTGTGTGTGTGTGTGTGTGAGAGAGTGCATTTGTGTGTTCAGTTAAATTCTGATGGAGAAAAACATTAATATTTAGTTAATTTTGAAGATTGATAGATAGCTGTCTAATATTTTGATCATCATTTAAATCATAATTTTTCACTTCTTATATATATATGTTGAAAGCAAAATGATGAAAACTAAACTGGGTTACTCGCAGAATTTGGTAGACCAGTCTCATTTACCATGGATTTGATACTGAAGTGCCATGGATTTGAACTGTGACACGTGGATTCGAACTAACAAGATGCAAACTTTTCAAAACTTTTCATCTTTATCTGTGATGTCTGATGCACTTGTAAGGACTATGGTGTTTATAAACACCTTAAGAACCAAATTGCTATGGATTGAAGTCAATATTCGCAGACAACATTCAAAGTGTGCAAGTGGCCTATATGAAGATGATGCAGATTCTGATTCATTTGTGATTTATAAACATATTAATACCAAATGTTGAGGATATAAACTCACATGATCAATACCAAAAGCTATGCACAATATTCATACCAATTACACTCAGTTTATTTGGTGTAGCTGCATTATACCAGTTCCATCTGTTGTCGTTAAGAGCAAAAATACCAGTCCAAGCTAATTTTGATCTCTATGTACATTTTGCATTGACAAGTCCCCAACACCTGGTCCGCCATCTTGATGCTGTTTTTCTATCAAATCATTTCTCAGATTTTAAGGGTACTTTAGGAGTCATCCTGTTAACATGCAATTCTATTGATGTATAACTATCTTCCTTGAAGCTTCTTAACAATTATTCAAACTAACAGTGTTTCTATATGAGATATGGTGAAACAATGTATGTGAACACAAATAACATGGATGTTAGGTAACATACAGTATACCTTAGATGAGATAAAACAACGCATACATGCAGAGATATAGACCAAAAAAATTGATTAGCATATATGTTTCTTGTTGTCCGTTTCAAGGAGTACAATTTATGTTGTAGACATCAATAATGGGCAAAGGTGTTTTAAGTTCTTTAGAAGGATCTCAATCCCCCAGCTGTTGAAAATCCCTAAAGAAAAGGTCAACAATAATTTGATTTCAGTTGATTCATCCAATGAGGAGGATATGCATGTTAATTGTCAAAAAATACTTCAGCTAAATTAAAATTTAAAACATAAACATAAAGCCATCCCCTCGAGTATTAAGGAAGGTGTGTCTTGTTTCCAAATCCTTCTGTTGCTGTTGATCCATCATTCCCATCATGAATCAGTCATTCCATCCTTTTTGAAGGATGAATTGTAAAGGTTCCTAGGACCTATTAAAGTCCCACAGATGTTTGAGGTGATTTCAGTTTGAAAGTGCTCCACATTGAACAGATACATGATATTCAAGCATTTAGTTTTGCCAACTCCATTAAAGTTTTCTCCAATTCCATCCTGAACATCCAATTTAGATTCTGCTGATCATCAATAATGCAGCATTTAACTTCAATGGTTGGCCTTCATGAAAAAATGACAAACAAACCAAAATCATCCTAATTGCCTTTTTATGGTATTTAAAACATTTCCTGTCAGCTGTATGCATAAAATGCTGCTATGAATTTAATATATGGCAGTTAACACATTTGATTCAAGTAACATAACACACGAGAAAACAGAGGAGAAATGTACAACTATCGACCATTCAAAATTTTACAATGGGTCTCTGATCATGGATAACAAGATAATGCCATCAGGTAAGATAGAACTCACAACAACACAGTATTCCCTATTGGCAGGGTTTATGATGCAGGAGCACCTAAACAAGGTATGGACAGCCATCAAAGCATAATGAAGAAAGAGTAGTTGACAGATATTCAAAATGAGGAATTAAAGCCAGCACAGGTGTAAGTTGTAACAATAGATTCCACAACCGTAACCATCATCATACGCATGATTTTGTAACGGAAGAGGACATGGGTAGAGGTGGCACAAACTAAATGAGAGTGGGCAGTGCATAAGGGAATAATAAAACCATTTTAAATATAGGCAGCTCCACATGAGAAATGGAGAGGATTTAACAGGGGACAAGTGGAAGTGTGGGGCTGGATAGAGATTTAAAACGGGCAACGCACAAAAAGAGGGGGTAGTGTGGGTCTGCGTAGAGTTAGAGGTTCCGGTAGGAATTAGGCTGCATGGTGTGAGGAAAAGCTTCAGGTTATGATTTGTTGGTGAGAGCAGAGGTTGAACTGCTGTTTAGGAATTTGCTTGAATAAAAATTGTTGTGTTGTGTTTCAATCTGAGTTTTGTTTTGGAGCAGAGTGTTTTTTTTTGCATTGTTAAAAAGTTGTGTTTTGAGAGCAAGAGGCACTTTTGTATTGCACCAGTTTATCTTTATTCATATCAATGTATTTACATCCCAAAAAAAAAATCTCATGTTTTTCCATCTTCTCATGCCTTATGTTCTCTCCTTACAATTACAATGCACCATATGTAATATGTAATGCCTAAAACTCAGTAAGATCAAAGGATACATAAGTCATAGTCATGACCCTACAACATTAAAGGTCTCTCAACATGACATAACTTTTGTGTGGTACAATTGAAACAATAGAAAGCTCTGTTCTCGTACCATGGTACTGCCAAGAGCTCCACAGCACATCTGTTGGCTATTTGTCTGCAACGAAATATATTATATAATGCTAATGAGCACCCTTCTAAGACTAGTAAAAGAATTGAAAACAAGAAATTAGGGAAAACGTTAAAATCAAAAAACATCACTTCCAGGACTACTATGTTGAGCTCTGAAAAGCTCATGTTAACAGATATTTTGTTTTCCTTTATCCGAGAGCCACAAAGCTACTACTCAATCTTAAATCACAACATCTAGATTTGAATATTATACTACACTACATTATACCTTTTGCAGACTACACAAGTTATCATTTTGCATGTGCCATGACATTCCTAGCCTAAGTTTTTTAAGAGCCTATGCAAGGGGAATCAAAGCAAGTGGCATTTAATACAACAAAACTTAAGTTTCCCAGATTATATGACTGTCTGATAAGAAATTCAATTGTGTATGAAATATTGAAATTCTGTTGCATCATTGAGCACAGTCTGATTGAAGTTACATATAACATTTGGTTTACATGAAGCCCCGTAATGTGAATAACCAGAAATGAAGCCTGTGCAACTGTGAAACACTATATACACGCATTCAGAGACATTGATTTGAATAAATAACTCAAGCTGAGTGACCAAAATCTCGGTATTTCTTACACACTGATATCTTTACAAGTTTATCACATAAATGATGACCTTGACAGTTGTCCTGGTTTCTTTAGCGCCCATAACCAGAGTTGAGCCAATATGATGGATATCTCCACATCTGTAAGATTGGATGAATTCCACAGGTTGATAGTAAAAGGACAGAACATCATGCTTCCAATGCATATCATGTGTCCTTTACCTCTTATAAACATCTTTTGATATTTTACTTAAAACACTCAATGGCTGAACTGCAGGAAATTTATTAGTATTATCACCTATGCCATAGTACCAAATGACAACAAAAGGCTTAGACCATCTAACTTCACAAAACTGTTTTTGTACAATGGATTTTTGACCCAAATTTGGATCTTGCTGAAGTGTGGTGTGATTCAGATTTAAAAAATCATATTGGCCTTTAAATATAATTGACTGTTTACTTCCCAACTCCAGTTCCATTTGAGGCAAACGTTTCTTTTGTAATCAAGTTTATCCCACGAACCCAAAGCTCGGCATTTGCATCATTTCTTGCTACAAAATGGAACTCTTTTTTCTTCGCAGTGACGATTCTAAATATTCCATCTTTATTAACATCATCTTTGCGGCGATTCTTACAAAATGTAGGACTAGGTCCCAAAATAGCTTCCCTGATGATAACGTTTCTTCTTCGTGATTTTCCCCATGAAAAGAAACCAGATTTAAGCATGCGGACCATTTTCATATGAGGGGAGCCTTTTCCCTGCCTTGTATGCTTGTTGAGTTGATCACCTGCAAGTACAAACTTCCTTGCATGATGATCCAATATGACACCCTCTGCAATTTTTGATCCATTTCTCCTGGCAAGCAGCAATGCAGTTTCACCTTTGTGATTCACAATACTACAATCAGCTCCCCCAAGAACCAGGATCTTGCAAGCATCTGCATGGCCTTCTCTTGCAGCAAGCATTAAAGGGGTGTAACCAGCCTCATCAAGACTGTTGACAGAATATCCTCTTTTCAGAAGTTGCCCTATTGCTTCTATATTCCCTCTCCGTGCAGCATAATGAAGAGCTTTAAACCCTTCTCCTTTTAAGCAATTTGCTACGGTAGCATCCAACAAGACCTTCTCAAAATGGTCTCTTTTCCCATGGGTAAGATATAAGCTAATGGCTGTCTCCCCCTTCTTATTCTTAAGCCCCAAATCAGCTCCAGCAAAAACAAGCACTTTAAAAGCCTCAATATGACCCTCTTTTGCAGCAATCATTGCAGCAGAAAAGCCATTCTTATCCTGTTCATTCAAGCTAAACCCTTGTTGCCTTATAAGTTTCTGAACAATGTTACCATCCCCAAAGCCTGCCACAAAATGAAGCGGAGAAAAGAGTTGGGAATTGCTGGAGTAAAGTTTTTTCCCAGCTATTATTGCTTCTGAAACAATTTGATAGACGGACAAAATACAATTGTTTGTTTCTGCCATGTTTACTGCACCCCGCCCTGCCAAATTTACTATTGCTAAATCAGCCCCTGAAAATAACAACTCTCTGAAGCATTCTAGATGGTTAGATTTTATGCTCAGCATAAGTGCAGTTTCACCACTTTCTGTCCTTGCATTCAAATCACATCCATGCTCTATCAACTGCTTTAAAATAACATGATAACCCATTCTTGATGCCATGTGAAGAGGTCGAAATTCATGTCCATTTGTCAATCTTACACAAAAGTCAGCATTAGCTCCAGCATCTAAAAGCACCTGAACAGCCCTTGCATTGCGGAAAAGGATTGCATGACAAATTAATGTTCTTCCTCTATGCTCACTATCAGGGCTTAATTGTTGCAGTAACAAACTGAGAATAGTGCCACTTGCTTCATAAAATTCAACAGCACACCATGCTTCATTATATGGTTCTGCTAGACCTGCCCCAACGCGCAACTCTTCACCTGAATTTGTATCCCAGGACCATGCTCCAAGGCTCACTTTACAGTCTGTATTTACACCCGCCTGCACGTTTCAAGGAACAAGCTTAAAGAAGGACTTGTTCTGTTAAAATTTATGGATTAAATGATACTGAAAACTGCACCCCAAACCAAACTACAAAACATTTACAGCTCTGGCTTGTTCGATAGCATGCATTTGAAAGTTTGATTTAACTTTTAAAATATGCAACCATAATTGTCATCCTTTGACTTCATTACCAGGGAGTTTTAAAGATTGGCAAACAACATTCTAATGCAACATTTATGGGCATGCTAAAAGTACAAGCAAATACCTTCAACAGATGCCTTACTACAGCAGCTTGTCGGCTAACAATAGCAGCGAACAGTGGTGTGCAGTTAGCATTCACATATAAAGCAGGCTTGGCAGAACGCAACAATGTCCTATCCCATGAATTTGCATCCACTCCACTCTGCAAACAGCCAAAACTATCAGAACTATGTCTCACATGCAACAAATCTAAAATGGCAAGCTTTCCATCTCTATCCTCAGTCAATACTTTAATGATGGTCAAGGGAGGATATCATAGAGGAGATTAAGAACTCATACTGTAGCAAGAATGACACTTGCTATCTATATGACAGTTGTTTCCAGATATATGTTTGATAGAATGTGGACCTATGAAAAGAATTTCCAAAATCCATGTTACCTATGAACTACAGGGAACATATAATGATTGGACTATGATAACTTATATTGCACATGCCTGGATTAATGTGGCAACGATGTCAACAAATCCTCGGCAGCTAGCATACACTAAAGCATGTACAGAGACAGCTGGCCTGATCATTTCTGAACTGATCAATAGCTCAGCAGATTTAGTCTGACCATAACGGCATGCTTCCAACAAGGCATCCTCACAAGCTGGTTGAGAAGCTCCTGCCTTCAATAGCATACCCAAGACTTGATGGTGGCCTTCTCGAGCAGCTGCTGTTGTTGCGTAACCTCTGAATAGTTTCTGGTTGACATCTGCGCCAGCTGACTGAAAACAAAAGGAGCAAGAAAATTAGCTGTTTCTCAGCACAAAATTCATATTTCTGAGTACGCATAAACAGAATTCCTGCATGTGAGAGCTAATCTAAACAAAGGAAAATCCAGTCCACATATGGATCAGAAATAGACAACCAGGATTATAGATAATAATTAAACTAAGGGCAGAAGAAAAAAAATGTATTCCAAGGAACAAGCTATATGATTATATCACCTTAGTAATTACTACTTTCAAAAAAGTTTCATCCCTGAGACAACTTTTAAACCCAGAGCCACATACACAGAAAAAACCTCTAATTTGAAAAGTCTGTGTTCCAAGGAAAATATTTACATCATTGCATAGATTGTCATCTTCAGCAATGTCCCAAAAGAAAATCCTTGCCAGCAACAAAATTCAATTCTTATTATTCCATATTCCTTGAAGTTTCTTCTTGTTAGAACAGGAGTTAAATATCAGAAAATATAAGAGAAAAGATACCGACATGAACCTTTTAATAATGATGCCCTCATAGAAGCAAGAATCAGAAATCAAAGGAAAAACTTCAAGTAAATAACCAAAAACGAAATCATTCAACAATTCACAGATAAAACATTTCCGCTCAGAGGCAATCCCATTCTATATTATTATATTGTCAAACCTAGCATTTCTCAATTTCTTAAACATGCGTAAATAAGAAAAAATTCATGTTCTCTCTTTCAAGCTTTCTGGAAGACAAAAACCAAAAGGGTATATGAAACGAATTATGGAATAGAGATTTGCATTAATTTAAACTACTGAACATATTTCTGCTCAACAAATGTTTCCCGTCTAGCCGTTTCAGCCCCTCCCCCAAAAGTTGGAAGCTAAGTTCGGCGTCCTAAAAACAATTAATTACAGGACATTTACATTGCTCGCTACAATTCGAACAAAAGCCATGGTTTCATTTCCAGCTGATGCGAAACAAAAAGTTGTTTACAGCCCTTACAAATAGAAAAGCACTAACCGACTTTGATGTAAATAGATTATGGAATTGTTTACTCTTACCAGAAGCCTGCGTATAAGGTCAACACGCCCTGCATGAGCAGCTACAAAAAGGGCTGTAACATCAGTTTTAAACTCCTCATAACCAAATTTAACTTCGTCCGGTGCTTCCTCGTGATGAATAATATCCGTGGACTTCACCCGGAAGCTAACAGTACCTCTGTAATTTACATCCACGAGAGGATTAGCAAGGCAATCAGCCACAGCCAAGATATCTCCTCTGTGGGCTGCTTCTACAAATCTCTGAGAGTCATGATCCACTTGAACCACCTGCCTCACCATCTTGTAGGCCAGAAGAATCTTATCTTCAAAAGAGAAATCAGCACAAGCCACAACATGCCACAGAAGGATCTCTCCTCTTCAGTTAGACGGTATTAAGCGACAATTTTGAAGCACTCTGGATGCTACTATTTGGAAAGACTCCGAAGACAGCGCTAATGATTTATGCCCTCTGGGACCAGAAATGGGGGGCGCCAGAATGAAATCCTGCCTGCTGTTGTAAAGGAAAATGCATCCTGAAATCGGTGGATGGTTACTTGTCAAATAGTCTTTCAAAACATCTGAGTTCCATTTACCTTTAAATCATTTATTCGGCTGATTGTTTGCATATAGTATTTCATTTTTGTTCCTGAAAAAATGAGGTATCTCGCTACCAATGATCCAAGGTTTTCATGCCACCCATCTCAACAATAACATCCAGCAAACTTGACAGACCGGCCCACAAACTGAACCTCCTTATGCTTCATGTTTTACCCATCAAATTTCCCTGTAACAGCCCCAACGCCATGAACCGAAATCAGAACATTTGATCCAACCTGTGAATGATGAACACCTACCCAACAGCACAGAACATGTATATAAATCATCAACACCCTTCACAATGACTCAAAATAGGTATGCAAATCATGATCACTCGCACAATAATACAAACTGGGTCTGTTAAACATGAACACCCATATTAGCAAAATGGGAAAGGGTATCCTAATCCACTCTCCACAATCATCATCATCACAACTCAAATGCTTTAAAACACTACCACCAACTACCCATTCCCTCCAATTTCTCTCTGCAACTTCGAGGATATACAATGGATTAATGAACACATATTCTTATATCACAAATCACACATCAACTACAGTACTTAAATCATTTTTTTTCCCCCATTTAACGTGATCATGTATATGTCTTCTTCCAGTCCATTACTGTTGATCAAAAAACTATGTCAAATCCCATACGTATCCCCAACTTTGACCCGGGAATGATTTATGAATATACATGGGGAATTTTTCTAACTACCATCTGGGCATTGGTTGTTTGCAACCCCCTGGTCACTGTAGACAGAGGGCCCAGCTATCCAATCCACCAAATCCTAACTAAATGTACCGAAAAAGATAATAATATATAATCTGGGTTGTTTTAAACACGCCTACAATTGTCAATGCATGCTGTAGGCCTACCTTTCATTAGACATAACCTAACAGCAAGCAGAGTTTTATTAAGTTAAAATCAAGTAAAATACTAATACCACCATTTGTACCTGCACGCTTGAGCTTATTTCTGCTTGTCGTTTTGTGTTCATGACTGCAAAACCAAGACATTCCAAATGTGAATGAATAGAGTTGGGCCGTCCTCCTCCATTCCCAACAACACTACACTATGAACTCATTCATTAAAAATTCAAAAGAAAACCGTCTTCTGCAGAATTGCATTTGAAGTGGATGATGATCATCTTACCAAGTCCAAGCTCTGCCTTTTCTCCTCTGTTTGTACCTGCTGTCCTTTCTGAGTTTTTTCGTTATAATTTTAGTAGTTTTGTTTTGTCTGTTGTTTCTTGGATTGTGCGTGACCTCCCTTAGCCCCCTGCCATATGGGCTCAGCTTTAAATTTTTTGATTTTATTTTATTTCATTCATGTGACCATCTGCTGCATTTATATGGATTGCTAGAATTTTTTTATTGAATGTTCAGCTCACTGTCACCTGCTTTAAATTTGTGGGGATTGCATGTGACCATTAGCTTCTTCTCAATTTAATGCACCCATTAGCTGTAGGGTTATATGCCTCTTCGATGAACCGGCATGTCACATTATTAATTGAGTATATTTGAGGAGATCTCTGTCTAATTTTTTAATTGTGATTTCTTAGTTTTATTTTATTGTGATGTAAAAATTTTGGTATTGATTGTGTTAAGATTTTAAATCAATTT
Source organism: Chamaecyparis obtusa (assembly GCA_027943335.1). Lineage (NCBI taxonomy): Eukaryota > Viridiplantae > Streptophyta > Pinopsida > Cupressales > Cupressaceae > Chamaecyparis > Chamaecyparis obtusa. Next base: position 1,721,314 of record BSBK01002548.1, read on the forward strand.
TTGGGATCACACTCTTGATGGGAAATAATTTAGTTACGTTTTTTATAGCCCACTACGATCAAGTCTTGTTGAGTACAAGACTCTCATATCTAATAGGGATATCCTTTAGCCCAAAGAGCTGTGATATCTAATAGAGATATCCTTTAGTCCAAAGAGGTTTGTCCTAAACGATAATTTCTATTTTAAAAAAAATACTTACTATTTTAAAACATATTATTATATATGTAAAAGTCTTAAGTAACTAAAAGCATTGCTAAATCTATATGTTAAAAGAATTATAAATTAACATAAATATAATTTAAAAGTGTCATACTATAAATGTTGAGAGGAACAAGCTCCTAAGATTCCTTAAGGATGGACACACCACCATGTTCGTCTATGAGATGAAGGATGGTTATTTAGTACTCTTTTGTGCAGCTATTTAGTACTCTTTTGTGCAGCTATTTTTTGTTGAGGCCTGGCCTCCTTGTACTAAACTCTTAAAAATATAAACTGTCAATCTATACAATGCAATAAATGGTCATCAAATTGTAGGACTATCATGAGACTCATTAATGCTATATTTCTATTATGAAATTTCTACTATAAGATCCCACAATTCATAAAGGTAACAATAGTTTTACATGAAGCTACTTGTCACTTTTTTAAATAAATCATTATTACTTATTTCTAACTTTTTTTCTCAAACTTTTTTAATAAAAAATTAAAAAATAATTTATATTAAATTTAATTAAAAATTTTACAATAAAATAATATATATATAATTACACATATCAAAATTTAAATAATTATTTAAAAACAATAATAAAATTATTTTCAAAATTAAAATATATTTCTTATCCTAATTTCTTTTATATTTATCTAAATTAAAATTTATTCAATATTGCTTGACTTCAAGTTCTCGTACATTTATTAATATCAAATATTAATCAATTTTCATTTTTTGAAGTAGATTTCGTGTTCAAAGATTATTTCTTGAAAAAAGAAACCCTTTCCTTAGAAAGTTGTGACCTGCGCATTAATTTTCATGTGCTATTGCTTTGACTTCCATATAAAAAGCACACATTCTCCTTCAACATGTCAAGGAATTTGACCACCAACCTATTCTAGGTCCACATGTCTCTCATTACATTCACTTTGTGAAAAAAAAAAGAGATTTTTTTAATGCAAAATTAAAGTCAAGTAGATGTATAAATTTAAGTAATTTCATTTATAAAAGTTTAAATTATATGAAGATGTGATTGGACCAAATTTAATCTTAGGAATGACTCTCAAACTAATTCTTCTAACAATTTCAACTAAAAGATATTTTCGAAATTGTACATTTAATTACTCATAATGGTTTCTTCTTATTTACATTTGATCAATGTCCTTTTGTCCTTTAATAGTGTCTAACTATATAAAAAATCATTTTTTAATCTATTATTTTTAACTTTGAATTTTCCTAAGAAAACATAATTGTTAATTATAATAATAATTCTATTGGTGGAACAATGATGAAGTCTATAATAGTTGGATATTTTATCATAAATTCCTTTTCTCCAACTTGACAATAAATAAATCTAAGGTAAGACAGATTGAACGTCTGATTAAATCGCAAGAATACCTTGACACAACAAGAGATAAATCTCTTTTCTCAAACAAAGTAAGAGATAAACATGGCCTGCAATCTTATTATCAGTATTTCTATGAAGAGACACCACACAAGATATTATCACCATTTTTTGTGATATTTTTGTCTAATATGTAGGTTGGTTTGTTTGTTCTGATAAGACTATATTTGCTATAGTAATGATGTTCCCCATTGAATTGTTTCTCCTTCACCTTGATTATGGGTCCATGGCCGCTATGGGCCTGCAATACAATCATATTACTATTTAAGTCTTGGTTTTATATGGGTTGTCATCGATTTTGGTGTAGCTTTTTGTCTCCTTTGCTTTGTAATGATTTCCTAGTGAAATAAACTTGGTCTATTTGTGGGTGGACATCTTCTCGTGGGGCTCCATGTATTATTATTTTATTTTTTTGGAAGCTTTAAACCTTTGATATAGTCAATGTCATGTATGTCAATTGCATAGTTTTTGTCATCGTTTGCTTGTGATTGTAAATTAGAATAGGTAATTTGAGAGAGTTTGATGAACTACATTATTATTGTTTTTATTTATTATTTAATAATATTAAATTTTAAAATAAAAAATGCCAGATAAATTTCTATTGTAAAATGACTTTTCAATGAAGAATGATGATTTTTATTATATTATTATGGTTGTTATTTGTAATAAAATATATTTTATATGTTTGAAAATTTTAGATTTGTAAGTTTTTTTAAATGATTGTATAAGATTTTTATTCATTTAGAATAGATTATAAAAAATGAGATTTGTTGTGACGAAAAGTTAGTTCATTTAGATGAACCATATTACATGGTATGATCGCTTGTTTATAAGTTTAGTTCTTTATTATCTATTTTTTTATGTAGCATTTCTTAAATATAATTATCTCATTTTAATAAAAAAATAGAAATTAGAAAAATATTGTTAAAATTGTCAAACAACAAATATATAAAGAAAGGGGAAATAAATATACTTTACAAACATATTTTTAAATGATTTTTTTTGAAGTATTATCTACACTAATTAATTAATAAAAATAATAGATGTTAGTTCATCTAGATGAACTATATTTCATGGTATGGTTACTTGTTTATAAGTTTAGTTCTTTATTATCTATTTTTTATTTAGCATTTCTTAAATATAATTATCTCATTTTAATAAAACATTAGAAATTAGAAAAATATTTGTTAAAATTGTCAAACAACAAATATATAAAGAAAGGGGGAATAAATGTACTTTACAAACATATTTCTAAATAAATTTTTTTGAAGTATTATCTACACTAATTAATTAATATAATAATGGATGGACAAATTAATTGAGAAAATAAGACTAAGGGTAATGAATATTAGAAAATAAAGATGTTAAATGTTAATTAATGGAAAATAAATCTAAATAAAAAAATTTATCTTTCTATAGTAAAGAAGAAGAATTATGATATGACACTGCAATTCAAATGTATAGAACTAGAAATACTACATAACCCACTAAATGTCATTGTGTAAATCTATCATCCAGAATGTGTGCTTTATGGAAGGCTACAAAACAAAGGAAAATGTATAGTGAGTAATTTTCATTTTACAAGTAAAAGTGTTTAAATAGCTACGGGTTGGAAAAATTTGCCTATATGGTGATAATATTCTATTTCATTGGAAAAATAAGTTGTATCAGGCAATAGTGTGTCATGCAATAATGATTAGTTTGATTGCAATAATGAGTATTTATGTAGACACCTACAACTCTTTACAATTTCAATATGGAAATGTTAGTGATTGAATATGTCACCCTTTCAATTCATTGCATCCATCAAGTGCAAGGAATTAGAGGAGAGATGAGAATAATACATGAAACACAAAAAGGTGAGTATGTGATCATTTAAAGTAATTCTTGAATTTTGCAACACAAGCACCTAGAATATCAAGCAAAAAATGAAGAGCACCTTCCATAAACAAGAGCCTCAAGAAAAATATGTTATATTCCTCAAAATAAAAATATACAGAATGAATGATACAATGCATAATGGCTTGATTTATAAAAAGCAACAATCCCTAAAAGTAGAAAAGAAAAGAAGCTAACTATAGCTCAACTAAGAGAACTTGAGCTAAAAAAAACATGCTTCTAAATATAGAATGCTCTTACACCCCCACCCCCTCAAGTGAAAGTTAGGGAGAAATAAAAACCTTTAAATGCATGAATGGGTCAAGTGACAACTAAAGGCCTGATGAGGTACCCAATGCAAAGATTATCTCTCAAAGAAGAGAAAAGGAAGCATTAGCACCAATAGTAGTGATGCATATTGAATTTTGAAACCTATTTATAAAATTAATTAACCCAAGCACAAGCCTACATCTACAAATTCACTCAATGATCAACTAATAGAGCTCAAAAATTATGAAATGCAAAACATGATAAACAAAGTAATACCAAAGTAATGACAACTTTCAGATCTGATTTGACTGTCGCATAAATGTCAAAAATAGAAAAGATTCTGGATCCGGAACTCTGATGCCTGTAACTTCTAATTGTGAAAATATTAGACCCAAAGGATTGTTTTAGAAAAGTTGACCTAGTCCATGATACTATCAGAAAATTTGACCTAGTCCTTTTTACTCTAAATCTGGTGAAACTTGCAGAGGACTTGTAACTATGACTGATATTCCCAAATTTGGCTTCGAAACTCCCAAAACCTGCTCCTACACACAAAAAAGAAGAGGAAGAAGGTTGTGGGGAGGGGTTTTCCATAGTCAAACCCCTATTTAGGAATCAACCTTGAAATTAAATAAACAAAATTGGAAGAAATCTCATGTAGTACTTGATGGATGAATGTAGATCTCCTCCCTTGATGTCAAACTCCTTTTCTTGGCCTCTAATGGGGAAAGAAGAAAGATCTAAGGAAGGAAATACCTTGCATGCATGAAGACTTGAAATGCTTGATGATGGATGCCTTCAAATGGATGCATGCTTGCACTTGAATCTCTTGAATACATAATGATTACACAATAATGTATAGCATGTAATGGATTTCTTTAATAAGTTATGGATATCAAAATTGAGGAGAACGGGTATCCTTTTATACACATTTCAGGGCTATGTTCTCATAGGTCAACCTCAATGAAAGGTCTAGAAGAAAAACCTTTGTATTGGACCCAAAACCAACTAAATCACAATGCCCTAGGACTAGACCAACTTAATTGATCTAGTCCCAACAAGATAAATTTTGTCTAGGATTTAGGGGAGTGTACCAAAAAGAGGCGGTGGAAACCTCAGTCAGCTAGGAAATCACGGTAAGTCCCAAAATTCAAAATTGAATGCATAGGACCTAGGTGAAAATTGAATTATGTAAATAGATGGAAGATGGGAAATCATGCATAGAAGTGAGAGCCAACCTCAAGTTTGAAGAAGGATGACCTATATTTGAATTAAGTTATGTATTTGAGTGAAATATGAGGTCCTACCATAAGAAACACACTAAAGTGAGCTCAAAATGGTCCAAAAATGAGCACAAATTAAATGGTTACTTTTTAGGTTATTATATTTAGCCCCCAATTTAGTGGAAGTATGACATAAGCTCATGCTCATAGTAAAGGAAAATATATAATAAAGAGAGAGAGATGATGATAGGTGAAATACAAATAGATAAGACAACACTAAGTTTAAGGATGTAAGCCCCCAAACCAAGGATCTTAACTCCACATCCATGCACAAGGGCACAAAAAAAAGTAGAACAAAAAGGAAAAGGAAAATTATGTTAGGATTAGGTAATACTGAGAGGGGGGTGAATTAGTATTACAAAACTTTGATTTCAACTTCAAACAATTATAAACAATCCAAAGTAATGTAGAAATGAAAAGAACATATAAGCATAACACATTACTCGTGACACCATGATTTGTTCTCAAGGAAACCCTGGCCAAAGGGAAAACCCCAGTGGGGATGGTACCCACAACTATGTACTAAAATATAATATCCATGTTAGGAGATCTAGCCATGTTAGGAGCTGATTGTTACAAAGTACATTTTCTTGTTAGAGGATTACAAAAACCATGTTAGGGGTATACAAAAACACCTGGTTAAAGGTGGTGGGCACACTACTCTTACAATCAATACTATCCCAAAATAGTTCTCAAAAGGGAAAATAATAAAAGAACTTATCTTGCTTAGATAGTTCCAATTGTAGCTCGGCCTCTTTCTGATCTCGCACCTGATCTCTGCTCTTATATTCACAAACTTACTCCATCATAATAAGTCATTCCATACTTCGCTTTCACAAAACCAATCTATACTTATACATAATTAGCCTTCCAGTCAGCCTCACAATTGTCATACAAAACATAACAGAAACTTATGCAAATGATATACATGGAGTCGGCGCTCTTATATTACCAAAGAGTCAGAAATATTCTTTATTTACTTGTCTTAGCACGTTACCATATCCATTATGCTTTCCTTAATGTTCGCAATTGTTCATGTACCTTGTTATACAATTTTATTGTCTTCGCATACCTTCTAAACACTGTATTTCACAAATATGGTATCCAAAAATTATGCGATCTTAACTAAAGCATGTGAATATCCCAAAATACCTCTAGTTAACTTCGCAAGCCATAATAGTCTGTATATCTCCATTGCTATCCAAAACTGTGGTATTGTACCCTATTATCCTGATTCTGGACTTAGTCATTTTCACGACTGTGACTCCAATGGCAATCTCCACAACATGTGATCACTCCATCATAAGTGTTTCCATAAATGACAACCCTTAAGTGATTCCTAGTACTCCAAAACAACTAGAGAAAGAGATCTCGATTAGGAATGTCCCATCCACTAATATCATGTCTAGAACACTATTTCAATAGCATAAGTGATCACATAGGAAGAAAAAGAGCATCTCCAAAGACAATACCAACTCCATCGTCTAACCTAATATCAAAGCCATGAGAGAGAGAGAGACAACATGAATCCCCCTAACTAGCAAGTTATGTTATGTTAGGTGATCCATGGGGATAGAAGAGAGAGGAAGGATAAATGATGGTCTATAAAATTATGTTATGCTATTCAACTCTACCTTAAGAAATTAATGCCTATGGGTAGCTTAAAAATATCTTTGCACATGGGGAAGCTTGAAAATATTTTGTATAATGTACAAGGGAGGATGTATGTATGCCCCCCTCCTTATGATGACACCATAGGAGACATCATAAGGAAGAGAATCAAGAATACCTACTTTTGAAAAAAAAAAGATATCCTTAAAACAACAATGTTTTCCATAAACTTAGCTAAGAGTGTTCACTCTTATGAGCTAAGAAAGTACATAATCATGAAAGGACATTCTGCTTGTGGGAAGATACTCTTGAAAGGAAGATATCTTGGCATCAAGACATATACCTTCAAGAAGAGTTCTGGAACAAAGATAACATCTTCAGGACAAAGAGGGGGAGGAGAACAATAATGCACCCATTTATCCCCCTCTCACTAGGTGAAACAGGGAGTCTTGATGAAGAATGAAAGACTTTGAAACCCAAAGTAAGGGAAGTTGTTTAAAATGAACATAGTTTTGTAAATAAAGAAGAGGTTGTGATCGAGGATATACACCTCTTGTATAAGAGAGAATATTGAATCAAAACAAGTAATTCTTTATAGGAAAAGAATGTCACATGATAAATAAATGCCACTATACTAAGGAAAGTATATCCTTAGAGAGAGTGATGCAGGACAGGTAAGGAGGATCCAATTAAGGACAGTCCAAACAAGCAACCAAACACCACAATGCAGAATTACACGACAAGACAATGTTTTCAACTAAATTTTCATTAACATGTCTGGTTGTAAGGCCTTCCGGGTTAGGACCAAATACAATCAAATTATTTCTGCAATCTTCTAGCTAGTCTAGTTTTGAAACAAATCAACAACTAATGGAAACCCTAAGGCAGATTTGAACTTGAGCTCGCAAGCCTCCAAGAATTCTCCTTGTCTCCAAGCATGCAAATCACTAGCTTTTCTATTACAAACTATCATATAACAATTTGATCTTCAAGATCTCGCAGGATCCAAATCTAATCACTGACTTCTACCCCAATCTGCTCTCTAAACAACTACCCAAATACTCCTTAAATACTAATTTTCAACCACAAGTCAGCTAGATGAAATAATTAACTCCTAAGCCAAGTCAGCTCCTATTACAAACAAATATTAAATGCAACAACAGTTGGCTCATAAATAGCCTTACAAACATTTAATTCTGCATGTCAGCCTCTAGATCTACATAGGATAATACAACAAAAGATACCAACAATAAATGCACCAAGTCGGCCAACAAAATCTCCAAGAACTCAAATCGGTAAACCAGAACAACCGAGCACCAGTGAAACAACCGACCAAGCCAAGAAACACCGAGCAACATAGGCATCACTCGAGCACAAGTTCCACCGAGCACAAAAGGTTTCACCAAGTTCCTTCAGCGATCGAGCTTCCTTCAATAACTGAGACCATCAGTTAAAGCTACAACTGAGTACCACAGAACCAAAATAACACACCTCCATGCAGATTCACCGAGTACCCTAGAATTCCCCTGCATTAGACACCCCAGGTTTGAAAAGATGTTCTCATAGACTGGAAGAACATCTTCTAGGATTCAGCACATAAACCCCGAACTGGTTCTTCACATACAAGTCCTCTAACTTTTCACCTTGCATACTCTTCCACTTTCATTTCCTCTATCTTTTCAATTCTTTCCTTGATAACACACAAGCTTGTTCTCCATATTGATCATCATTCCTCTTAGGATCCGACAACTCAACTCGGCTACCAATACTCAGACTCCTCCTACCGAGTGTTGTATCCAGCAAAGGCATCAGGGAAAACTTCCTATCATTATTCTCAATAGTAAACACTTTCTTGACACAATCATACATAGCTCTGCAATCATATTTCCAAGGTCTACCAAGCAATATATGACAACTATTCATCTCCATAATGTCACACAACACTAGATCCTTATACTGGCCAATCTAAAAATCAACAAAGCACTGCTCCCTTACTTCCAAAGCATGAACATTTTGTAACCAACCAATCCTATAAGGATGAGGATGTTTCATTCTCTTCAAACCAAGTTTCTGAACCATGTCCTCAGCAAAAAGGTTATCAGTACTACCACTATCAACAATTACATCACAAAGTTTACCGCTAAACTTGCACCAAGTTCTAAACAAGTTACTCCTCTTGCAAGGTTCCTCCTTTGCACAGAGCAATGTTCTCCGAACCAACAAGTTCTCAGATTTAGGTTCATTCTGAATGTTCTCATTTACTACAGTAGTTCGTCAGTCACCAAAATTCTTTTGGATGCACTCAAAAGAATGGTGTCCTTCTTCACCATAATTATAACAAGTACCCTTAAAGATAACCCTACATGTCTTCTTCGATTCTACAAGTTTTGGTTCATCTTCAACAGTCGGTTTATCCTTCACTGAGTGATCAATTTTCTCCTTCCCTTAGGGATTAATATATTGTCTCCTTTTCAACTTATCTTCTACCTTCAGAGAGTACTAATAAGCATCTTTAACTGAATCAATCTTCAGCATACCAAGCTCATCCTGAATATTAAATCTCAAACCATTCACATATCGAGCTACTTTTTCTTTACCAAGTTCTCTGTGTCCAGACCGAATAGTCAACTTATAAAACTCCTTGGTAGAGTCTTCCATAGTCAAATCTTTTTGCTTTAGATTATGCAACCTCTTAAACAAGTAAATCTCATAGTCAGCATGTATGAACTTAGCTTTCAATTTAGTCACCATCAACCTCCACCGATTGATCTTCATTTCACCTTCATCCTCTCTATCTCTTTGTAGTTCTTTCCACCAAAGAGAAGCATGTCCTTTCAACATAGTCTGTGCCAATCTTACTCGAAGAGGATCTTCAATTTCTTCAATCTCAAAGAAGTCTTCTAATTCACCAATCCAATCAATCAAGTCCTTGGGTCTCAAAGTACCAGAGAAAGTAGAAACTTCTATTCGGTAACTAGTACTTAACCGAGCTCCAGATCTATGTAATTAACCAGTTCTATCTTCACCAAATCTATCTCTCTAGTCATCTCCACTAGATATAACAACTTCAAAGTCTTCAGCAGCTTCCTCATAACCATCATTGTGTGCACAGATGTGTGATCACACTTCTATGAGTCCTTGTATGCGAGAGTGCTCAACAGTGAGTTCTCACAAAATGACCCATAGCTCTCTATCTGAGAAGAGCATGGTTTGAATGTGGCCCTCAGATCAGCCTATTTTACCCATGCAAATACAACTCAGAATGAGAGATTCGAGTTGATCTAAATGAAACTATTCTAAACGATTTGCCATGCAAACTAAGCTAAACTAATTTATTGAAAATGAAATTAAGCTATATGTAATGGATTTAAACTAAAATGATTTGCAATTAATCTAAAATGTAAATTAATCTAAAATGTGAATGTGCAAGTTGAAATGCTAAATGATTACAAGCTATGAAATTCTGCAGCATAAGTTTGATATCAAAATTCGGGATGATTGAATGAGCATGAGAGGTCTCCTTTTATAGGAAAAGTTGGATTCGAATGTGAAAGTAGAAGCAATGTGGGATAAATGAAAAAGAGGAAACAATCATCATTTTTAGAAGGTTTGTAATAAAATGGAATTACATTTTATTTTCTTTTATTTTTATTCAATTTGTTTCCTTTTTCATCACAGGAGATCTTTTGAGAGAATATTTCATTTATTTAATTTTAAAGAATAATATCTCTTTTAATTAAATAAGGTAATATTATATAATTTAGAAATGAATATTAATTCAATAAAATAAAACCATTTAATTAAAAGAGGATTTTAATTAAATAACATTATTTCATTCAAAGAATATTAATTTCAATTAAATAATATTATTTTATTTATTAAAAAGGGATATATTTCTTTTAATTAAAAATTGATGGGATATTCAAACTTTAGGGAAAATTGAAATATTTATGATTTGATCAATAAATTTGATTTGAATGTATGACAAATATTGATTCAGGAATTGATATCGATAGATTAAATAAATGGGGCCCAAAGTCTAGGCGACCATTTTATGGTGCATACATTTGCCCCTCTTTGACTAATGTGTGATCGATTTGGGAACACATGTAGTCAAAGAAGAATTGAAATGTGAGATCGATCTGGGATCACAAAACAACTTAGATGTGTGTTCGACGGATGGGAACACATCAGGACAAACATAAACTAAAGGTCTTTGAACATGAGGTCGATTTGGGATCATATCCAAAGTGAGAGATAAGAATCTCAATCAATGTTGCCCCAAGAGGAGCAATTGATAATTTGATAAAACTGAATCAAGGTTTGAAATTTGATAGGTACTGCCCCCTCGTGATCGAAATCGAAATGAGATAGAGGAGAAACAGTAAATTGATAAATTTGATCAAATCAAATGAAAGATAAGGTTCACAGCAAGAAAGATTATGCCCCAAGATTGAATTAGAAGAAAAGAAGTGGGGTGAATAGTGAATGGAAGATAGAAGTTTAGAAGAAATGGAAAGAAATGGAGAGAAGAAATAGAATCAATCAACTGTTTAAGATAGAGAATTTCGATTGAGATCACGAAAGAAAGTAAGGAAATGAAGATCAGATCGTGACCACAGTTGACGAAAAAATCCACAAGAAAGATGAGGAAAACTCTCTCAAACTCATAATGCAGCCTAAAAGTGCAAATGCTAACATGAAGCCTAAATAATGCAAGCTACATGAAAATGCAAAGATGTACTTGCATGGGTAACATAGGTATTTTGTGTTCATCATTCATTAGAGAATGTAAGAAAGCTTATTTTCATCACTGGGCCGTTATTATCGGACATCGGACAATCACACAACCATCACTAGTCACAAATGCAACTATGAAGATATGAATGTGATTTATATCGGTTTGGAATGTGGAAAGATTCTAACATGAGCATCAAAGACATAAAGGTCAAGATGACTACAATGTTAGCTTACCCAATTTAATTTAGCAAAACCATGCTCGCATCAAGGCATAAATGCCAGGAAAACCATGAGGACAGTTGTGCAAGAAACAGTCAAGGATGATGTCTCAAATATCCTAAGTGTGTCAAGGAGACAACAAAAAACACTCAAGAGGTTCAAGACAAACACCCACAAGCAGAAAGCAAATAAAAACATGCCCCATGCCACAAGTCCTCTAGCTATGCATCACGGAGAGACCTGTTTAGGCAAGGACACTCAACGAAAATCAATAACAGTCAGCACACAAAGAAAAGATCATGACATATCTCAGGCTGAAGTGTTTTAAAAAGTTTAAGTGTGTAAACTGATACTGAGTTTTGAGGGTAAAGGTCGAATGCTTGCTAATGGGTAAGATCACATGACCGAATTGGATAAGACCAAACTGATAAGTGTTGAGAAACACTCGATGTCGGGGGTTTTGTGTTGAAAAGCACAGTTGGGTTGGTGTTGAAAAACACCATTTGTGAGGTGTCCTAAAGACAGGCATATCCAAGAGACCAAAGCTAACACAATGATGCCCCCCCTAGACACAGACAAAGACTAATTCCAAACCAAGGCAACAAGGACAAGGCATGATGGAGAATGGCTAAGTGTCGACAGCGCATGCTAAGAAATAGGGGTGCAGAGGCCTCAAGTAGCGCCTATTTCTAGGTTTTCACCACTTGGAAGTTTTTTTTTTTTTTTTTTTTTTTTCAGGACTTTTTATATTTTTTTTGTACTTTTGCTACCAAGGCGCCTGTTTCCAGGTTTTCACCGAGGCACATTTTCTATTTTTTTTTTTTGTATTTTTTGAATTTTTTATTTTTTTGTATTTTTTTCAGGATCATATATCAAGTTTTTGGATTTTTTCAGGACCATAATTATATACAAAGGATGCCCCCAGACAGAACGGGCATCAAGGATAGAACTTCTTCAGGTGCTGAACATTGATAGGCGTAGGGAGCTGCTCCCCCTCTTCAGTAGATAGTAGATATGCACCTGAACCAAAAGCTGCTGTGATAATATAGGGTCCAAGCCAGTTAGGTTCGAATTTGCCCTTTTGTTCTCTGTGTTGTTGGTTCTTAGGATTCTCTCGCAGGACAAGATCTCCTACTTGGAATTCTCTAGGGCGAACCTTTTTGTTGAATGCTTTGGACATCCGCTTTTGGTAGACCCTCATATGGTCAAATGAAGCTTTACGCTTTTCATCCAGAAGTTCTAATTCCTATAATCTCATGGCGCGATAATCTTCATCTGTAATCAGACCTTTGAGAGAGACTCTTAGTGATGGAATCTCAACCTCTAAAGGTAACACTGCTTCAGCGCCATATGTGAGGGCAAAAGGAGTAGCCCCTGTTGGAGTACGAATACTCGTTCTATAGGCCCACAAGGCCGGATTTATCTGTAGGTGCCAGTCTCTACCATTCTTGTGAACTATTCTGTGTAGAATCTTGAGAATGGTTTTATTTGAAGCCTCTGCCTGACCATTTCCTTGCGGGAAGTAAATGGAGGACCAATGTTGTTTTATCCTGAATCTTTGGCAGAGTTGTGTAAGTCCTTGTTATTGAACTGACCTCCATTGTCAGTGATGATTTCAGATGGAACTCCATATCGACAGATGATATGGTTTAAGATGAATAGAGATACTGTCTTGCCTGAGGCAACAGAAAGTGGGACAGCCTCTACCCATTTTGTGAAATAGTCAGTAGCAGTGATAATGAATTTGTGCCCACCTGATGAGTTGGGATGAATCTGCCCAACAAGGTCAAAGGCCCATCGCTGAAATGGCCAGTGAGAGATAGAAGGAATTAACTCCCTACCTGGAGCATGTATCAGGTGTCCATGTTTCTGACATTTTTCACAAGATTTGGCAAATTTTATCGCGTCCATCTGCATTGTAGGCCAATAGTATCCCGCCCTAAGCAACCTTCTAGCCATGGAAAGACCATTAGAATGTCCCCCACATATGCCCTCGTGGATGTCAACTAGCGCTTGATCCGATTCCTCCTTTTCTAAACACCTAAAAAGTGTCCCATCTAGACCCCTCCTATACAAATCACCAGAGATGAGGGAATGGCGAGAGGCATTACGGATGAGGTTTCTTCTTTCAGACCGGTTGAAAGTGTCAGGGATGATGCCATCACGGAGATAGGAGTAAATGGCACCATAGCGGGAGGATTCATGGTTGATTATGGTACATATGACATGGCTTTCGGGTGAGTCAAATATGGGATAACGTAGCTCTTCCACTAGGAACTCATATCTGAACTCGTGTTCTGTTAACTGCAGAAGTGAAGCAAGGGTGGCCATAGCATCGGCTGCATTATTCTCAACTCTGGGGATTTGTTGAAAAGTGACAAAGGTAAAATACCGTCTTAATGAATCAACCATTTTTTTATAAGGTATCAACTTGTTATCTTTTGTTTGGTATTGCTCATTAACCTGATTAATGATTAGCTGAGAATCCCCATAGATATGTAGCTCTTTGATATTCCACTCTATAGCCATTTTGAGTCCATTTGTTAAAGCCTCATATTCAGCTATGTTGTTTGTGCATGGAAATAGTAACTTGTAGGATTTGGGAATAGTATACCCATGAGGAGAGACAAACAACACGCCAGCTCCAGAACCATTGTGCATGTAGGAACCATCAAAGAATAGCTTCCAGGATCTCTCAGTCATGTACATGAGATGTTCGTCTGGGAAGTTGACTTGAACCGGCATATTATCTTCAATTGGAAAGTTAGCCAGTTGATCTGCAATAGCCTGGCCTTTGATTGCCTTGCGTTCGATATACTCTATGTCAAATTCAGAAAGAATCATCATCCATTTAGCAAGTCTACCCGTGAGAGCAGCTTTACCGAGCAAGTATTTGAGGGGATCAATTTTTGCTATAAGATGAATGGTATGCGCAAGCATATAGTGTCGCAGCTTTTGAGAGGCAAACACTACTGCAAGGCAAGCTTTTTCAATACTTGTGTAATTGATCTCATAAGCCACTAGAGTGCGGCTAATATAGTATATGGCCCTTTCTTTCCCTTGTTCATCTAATTGAGCCAACAATGCCCCCAATGAAGATTCAGTAGCTGAGACATACAAAATAAGGGGTTTTCCTGGAATGGGAGGCATTAAGATAGGAGGATGTGCCAAATATTCCTTAATCTGATCCATGCTTTTCTGGCAATCTTCATTCCAGACACATTGAACCCCTTTATGCAGATTTTTGTTAAAGGGTTGTGCCCTATCAGCTAATTGTGAAATAAACCTCCTTATGGATTGAAGGCGTCCTTGAAGACTCCTCATTTGACTGACATTTTTAGGAGGTGGCATGTTTATAATGGCCTGAACCTTTTCAGGGTCCACTTCTATCCCTTTAGCTGAAATGATGAACCCCAATAGTTTGCCAGAAGTAACACCAAATGCACACTTTTTTGGATTTAACCTCAGTTGAAATTGTTCCATACGATCCAGAATTGCTTCTAAATCAGCCAGGTGTGTTCCTCTTTTCTTGGACTTAACGAGGGTGTCATCCACATAATCTTCCATATTTTTATGCATCATGTCATGGAAGATGGTTGTCATAGCTCTTTGATAAGTAGCTCCTGCATTTTTTAATCCAAAGGGCATGACGTTCCAACAGTAAGTACCCCACGCACATGTGAATGCAGTCTTTTCTTGATCCTCAGGAGAAATCTTGATCTGATTATACCCAGAAAAACCATCCATCAAGGAGTAGATCTCATAGCCCGCCGTCATGTCCACTATCATGTCTATGTTAGGAAGTGGAAAATCGTCCTTTGGGCATGCTCTATTAAGATCTCTAAAATCTGTGCAGATTCGGATGGATTTATCATGTTTGGAAACAGGTACAATGTTGGAAATCCAGTCAGCATAGTCTACTGCTCTAATGAATCCTGCACCAAGGAGCTTTTCTAATTCAGCTTTTACTAAAAGAGCTATATGAGGGTGCATTTTTCGTAACTTTTGTTTGACTGGTTTCACACCCGGAGCTATGGACAAATGATGCATAATGAGATTAGTGTCCAACCCTGGCATGTCCGTATATGTCCATGAAAAATTAATTTTCTTCTTTTGGAGGAACTCAGTGTAGGCTTTCTTTTCTTGAGGTGATAAAGATTTAGCCAAGTGTACAAGTTTTGGAGCCTGTTCTGTGGCCAAATTAACAGCATCTGTAGGCTCCACCAATACTGATGATCTGTCATGAAAATAACTTGGGAGACTATCAAGTACCTCATTCGTAGGTGCCTCAGAGAGGTTTTCACCTTTGGATATGTCTTTTATTTTTACTTTTTTTGGTTCTGACACCGCCACATAGTGGTTTTCGCCATCAGAACTCTTATTCTTTTTTTCTTTTCTTTTTATCTTGTGACTAAGGTACTTGATGTCTGATTCTGTCATGCTGGTAGCTGGTTCACTGGTGGAAGAGACTATAGGTTCAACAGCATTTAGCTAGCAAGTGATCTCATAGTCATTGGAAAATGTCAAGAGTTGAGGCTCTTGATGACGTTGAGACCAATCAATAAGGTTGGGATTAATGAGGGGTAGATTGATGTCTGGTTCAATATTAAGGATATAGGGGATGTCATCTCTGGTGACCGCAGAATCGGAGTCTGTCAAGTATCCCTCTAAGGTGTCTAAATCAAGATTCATCCCATCAAGTGAAGAATCGTCTACTAATGCGACATGTGGGTTTGAATCTTCTAATCTAACACATGACTCATTAGCTACGTTGGGTTGAGTACTATAAGCATGAACAACATCCATATCCAAATCAACTGTTGCATCTGAGAGTGAATCCCATTCATACTCATTTGAGTCTGTGTCTGAATCCTTGCTAGGATGTTTACACCAGCTGGGTTTCCTAAGCCTCGAGGTAGAAGCCTAGACATCTTCGAGAGTCACACCTTCTCGGATGAAATTTTCAGCATGTCCTTCAGTAGTGATTTGGTGTGTACTGGTAGTCATATTTTCTGAATCTCCCCAAAGGAGATTTGTTGAAGGAACCCAATCATCTGTCATGTCTTGTTGATTGGTCAAGTCTGGTACATATTCTGTGTCAGCTTTGCTATCCCGCTTATCAGGAATGGGGATAGCGTGCTTGTTTTTCTTCATAAAGCCTAGGCCAACCGGTTTCTTAGACTTACGTCCAAAAAGATCATGATTAAGTGGTTCGGCTCTAGCATCTAATCTGTGGTTAAGAGGGCCATATCCTGGATAACCCATCTTTTTGACAAGAGTATATCCTCTCCCATAAGGCTTAGGAGAGGGGGAGAAATTTTCATTGTGCTGGTATTTCTCCTCTTTGTACATCCAATCTCGAATAGCTACTTCCTCTTTTTCATCTTGTATTGGTACTGAGGATTCAACAAATGTGTCAAATAGTGTCATCGCTGAAGAAGACAGTTTCATTTCCTGTGAAGGTTTTCCATATGACCGAGGGGAAATTGGCATCTTTGCAAAAGAGTCAAGTTGATACCCCCCCATGCCAAGGTCTACTGATTTAAATTTGTTTTGACAGTCTGTTAAAGTTTCTTGATAATCCTCTGCATCTCGATTAAGAGGGACATGAACATTAGCTGAGATTGAATTAATTGATAAAGTGTTATCCCCTGGTATGCAAATTTCAACTCCATTGTAGGGGAACTTAACACATTGGTGGTAGGTAGACGGCACTGCCTGCATGTCATGAATCCATGGTCTACCTAGTAAAATATTGTATGCAAGGGGTCCAGTATCAACAATTTGGAACAAGATGTCTTTTTCAACTGGGCCAATCCTGACAGGAAGGACAGCTAACCCCTTGGAACTTCGTTCTGCCTCATCATAGGCCTTTATAGTGATCTTCTTTTGACTGTCGATCACCTCCTCTGAATAGCCCAAGGTTTTTAACAAACTTAATGTACAAATATTTAGCCCAGCACCCCCATCTATCAACACGCGCTTGACACGAGTTTTATGAATCATTACTTCAATGTGAAGGGTGAGATTGTGTGGGTGGCTTAGGGATTTGTCATCATCTTCTGAGAAAGAGAGGTAATGTGGGCTGGAAATGTGGTTAACCATGCCTTGAAATTGGTCTGTATCTATGTCGTTAGGGACATTTGCTGTGCGCAAAGCATCCTCAAGGATCTGCTTATGTCTAGGGGACAACTCTAGAAGCTCCAGTATTGATATTTGCGCTGGAGTTTTTTGTAGCTGATCTACAAGATTATAGTTTGGTTTGGGAGCAATGGTGGACTTAGTGACATTCTTGGATGCCACTTGCTTGGGTTTATTGGATGGACCTGAATTAGGACCTCTAAGAATGATAGGACCTTGACTCCTAGTAACAGTATTCAGGGCTTGGGAAGATGACCTAGAATGAGGACCTCTCAGCACCACAACAGGTTCTTTGTCAAAGATAGGGGGAGAGTCATAACCATGTGGGTCCTTACTCCTCATCATGTTAACACTTGGCTCCACAACTTCAAGCATGTTTATCACATTTTCTGCCGCTGTATACGTGTAGTTGATAGCAGCCTTGCCATCCTTTTGTTTAGAGGTTTCCCCCTTGTCATACTTAGGCAATGGTTCTTTAAATGCTTTGTGATCAGCATTGGTATTTAGTCCATCCACCTTAAGTTTTCCACTCTCAATGAGGTCTTGGATAATGTGCTTGAGTTTCCAACAATTTTCAATGGTATGCCCAATGCCATTATGAAATATGCAGAAAGCCTTCTCATCCCACCAATGTGGCTTAATGTCAGGGATGTAATGTTTTGCTGGATCTTGTGGATGCACAAGATTATTGGCAATGAGCGTTTTGAAAACATCCTCGTAAGAATCACCAAGCTTGGAAAATTGATGTTTTTCCTTTTTAGGCTTCTCTTGATACCGTGGCTTGCTCTCTTGTTGAGGAGGTGCATTGAGCTTCATAGCTTGAACTGCACTGGACAAGTGAAGAACGACTTGATCTTTAGGTTGGGGAGCGTCTACAACTCCGTCATTGACAACTTGTTTGTTTTTGTTCCAGTAGGTGTTCTTCCCTTTATCCTTGTTGTTGTGCTAACCATTGTTGCCATTGTTGCTATGTTTGGTCAAAATGCCTTGTTCTTTGAGAACATCTTCAATTCGACATGCAGTTTCAATCATGGTATCGAAGGAATTGAAGACTATCTTTTTGATCTCATATCTCATTTCAGGCACCAAGTTATTAACAAGGATGTCAATCTTTTCATCCTCATGGATGGTCCTAGGATACTGAGAGCACTTTATCCTCCACCTTTGCAAGAAGGTAACAAAGGGTTCTCCCTGATTTTGTTTCAAGTTGCATAGGTCCAACATAGTAACTGATCTTGATAGATTGTACGAGAAGTGTTGGACAAATCTATGAACAAGTTCTCTAAAAGTCTTGACAGGGGGAGTGATGTTGGTGAACCATTCCATTGCTTTTCCTTTAAGACTTCTAGGGAACAACCTCATCAAATAGGAATCATCCTGATGGAATTCAAAGCTCATGGTATAGAATTGACGCACATGGTCATGTGGGTCACCACTGCCGTCATATTTATCATATTGTGGGAATTCCACCCTCTTTGGAAAATCTTTCATACTCACACTTTTGTCAAATGGATTAGGACAAATAGAGTCTAGTGAGAATGAGCTCTTAGGTTGCATCATTTTTTCCATCATCTGCTTCATTTGACGGATTTCTTCCTCTTGAGAGGGACTTTGTTTTTGTATCTTGTTGTCTACATCAAAGTCATAAGGGACTCTGGCACCCTTGTTGATTAGACTTTCCAAGAACTTATCTTTGTTTTGTTCCAAATACCTATCTACATACTGTTGGAAAATAGGCTCTTGTTGCATTCGCATAAAGTCTTGAGTATCAAGGTCATAATGTGAGCTACCACCTCCATGTTGGGAACCATGATGTGCATGTTGGGAGTGTGGTCTTGAGTTTCTAGGAGGGGTTTGCCTCCTATAGTGAGCATACTGAGAGGCCCTTCTTCCTCTAGGACTAGGAGATCTAGAAGGGGTTCGTGACCTCCTTCGACTTCGTGGTGTTTTGGAAGGGGTGGAGGGAGAATTATTTCCACTGTTAGCACCCCTGTTGTTGAATTGAGTGTTTAATTGTTGGGCTAACAGCCTATCTTGCTCCTCTTGGAATGCTTTTCTCTCTATGTCCAACAAGGCTCGTTGTTCCTCTTCGAGAAGCCTAAGTTTTTCTTCTTTTGCAGCTCGTTCATTTTGTGCAACTTGTTTTTCCTTCTCAATTCTTTTTAGCCTCTCACTTGTATGCCTTGAGGCTGTTCGGAGTGGAGAGTTTGGTCTTGAATGTTTGTACAAATCATTGGTATACGTTGCATTGACATGAGCATCACCAGGTTCATTGTCTTGGTCTTCATGTTGTGACCATTGGTCTGGGTGAGCTCGTCTCTCATGCCTATCAGCTCGTTGATGTGCATCTAGGTACCTAGTGCTGATGGGGGGTGAACTAGGTTGAGCATCATGAGAGGAATTACCAAACAACATCTTGTCTCTGTGTCTTTCATAGATATCATCAAGGGTTTGATCCATAGCTTCCCTCTCCCGTCGAGTCATGGTATAACTCATATCCATACCTGAGTGTGAAGGTGCTGAGGGGGTACTCAAATCACTAAAATGGCTCTTTGGGTCAAACCAGGTGTCAGACTTACTCCTAGGTGACTGGTCAAATATTGGTTCCTTTTCCTTTCTCTTTTGACGAGTTTGAACTGGGGGTAGTTGGTTGAAGACTATCTGGGGTCACTTTCCTTGGCTCACTTGATATCTTGTTGTTACTGACATGAAAGGGAGAGTTCAAGAAAATAGACAATTCTAAGAAACGTCAATACCAAACTAGGATAGTGAAAGTTTTCTCTTGTCCGAGAGAGATGGTGAAAAGAAGTATTTGTAAATAGGTGCAAACCAACACTGCCACAGAGGTGCTCAATTCCTTTTGGGTGAATACCCTAGCACGTATGGATCAGGAGGATGACTTTGCACAAAGTGTATTTGAGTTTGATTGTATGAAAATGAGTGGACAAAGAGACTACTAACACTCTCCAAGTGTGTTAGCAAAAGAGTCTAAAAATTTATCTATTTGACAGAAACGATTCCTAACTTGCCAATCTCAAGCAAAATTGCTTATGAGATCAAGGATTACTATCTCAAAAAGGTCAAAGACACAAGGACCCTAAATACAGGACAAGTCAATCTTCTGGCTCAAGGTTGATGTAATGATGGTTTACTCGGAATCGATAAGCAAACTGTTTAATTCTTGCGTTATGGGCAATGTTCTCAAGTCTGGTTTGCTGTTTCTCTTCGGCTTGGGTTGCTTGGATGATGGATTGATAGCTCTTGAGGTTTCTTTTGGCAACTTTTTGCTCTTGGTAAACTTTTGATTTGGGTAACTTTTCTTTGGGATGCTTGAGCTAATTGGGCATCACTTGGAAAAGGCTTTGCACCTTAGTAGTCTAAAATTAGAAAACTTGAGTGAAAACAGGCTTCTAGGGCAAGGTAAGTCACTGATTTTATGACCAAATACGTTAAAAAGGCTTATGAAACACCTGAAACTGGGCATGCAACAAAATGATCTCAGGCGATAATATTCAGGCAAGCCGTGCGATGCTTGTTCTGGTGAAGGCAGGCGACACTATTACCAGATTATGTCCATGGGTTGCAAATTTTGGTGTTTTTGAGTTGTTTTAAGCACATGTGAAGCAAGCAGTAGTCATTAACAGACCTATCAAGGACAAAGAAACTTGATAGTATTAGGGGAGTCTTGTTTGAAGATGTTTTGGACAATGTTTAAGACTAAAAAAAAATAAGCACATAGTTATCCCTACCAAAGAAAATGGTGAGAAGTCAAAATCTTTGCCCCATTGCTTATGTGCATACGTGCACCTCACACAGCCGTGTCACCCCCTAGAGGGCGCCCGTGTTTTTGGTGTTTCCAAGGACTCAACAGTGTACGTTCAAAGGTTACCCTTGTAGCAGGGGCCAGTGTCGCAACCGCCTCCAAACGTCCAGGTGTATGCCTATGATGGGAATCTGTGTATGATAAACATACGGAGAGATTCTTCCCCCTCCTTGTGCAAAGATTATGACTCCTTTCGGAGATGAACTGGGTAGGCCACTAACTAAGAGGTTTTTACTTGGCTTCCGTTCACAATAACCTTCAGTGCCTCTGATACAGAGCTGGGGCCTCGCAGCCACACCAACACCTGAAAGTCGCACACCCCCGCAAGCAGGGCTCGGAGCAGCGCCGCTCAGTGCAACAAACAGAGCCTTTCCATGATGATAGTCAAAGTCATGAAAAGGAAGTTACTATGGTTTTGGAGTCTTTAGACTCAACAAAACTTGCTTTATTATAGTGAGGTGGAATCACCGGCAATAGGTGTGTACTCACTTGGGTCGTTCCCGGAGGTTCAACTTCCGGCAGGCCCTCTAAAGGTGACTCAGGACTTGGCTCAGATTCGGGTTTCTGATTTTCTGATTCTCCTAAAGGGAGAAGAGCATACTTCTCTAGCCCGTTTCTTTACCCAGACACACAAGACAAACTTAATCACCGAGTTAGTTTCACTCCACCAAATCCACACGCTTTTGGGTTTCTGGTTCTCTCTCAAGGAGAGAAGAGCATAATCCCCTGGCGAATAGAAATGCTAAAGATTCGCTAACTTTCTCCGCTTCCCTACGGATTCGTCATATTAGTAAGATCATTAGAATTCTAGGTTCATTCATGGTCATCACCTCCATGTAATGAAGAGCCAAAATTCCTACTCACTATCGAAATCCACAAGAAATTTTAACGGAGCCCTAATTAAACTATGTGAATAAAGCAGGAAAGCAAACACAATGTTTTAATGATCTTCGGCAAACGTCCTGCATTCACACCATTAGTATGTTTTTTTTATGTCTTTGTCAAATCGTCCTGCAGAAAACTGTTATGCTGCAGAAAACAAAATTATTTTATGCAACAGAAAATAGAAAACTTGTTAGGAAAATGAAACTGTAAAACAGAAAGCAGGAAATTTTAGTTCACTGCCCCAGAATCTCGCGCGAGGAAGTACCTTGAGCGCGCGAGAAAACACAGGGTCCGCGCGAGAAAACAACAGTCCCGCGCGAGGAAACGCCAGTCCCACGCGAGAAAACACACAGTATCGCGCGAGAAAACACAGAACCAGGGGCGAAATTTTGTACAGTCTCGCGCGAAGAAACGCTACAGGAGCAGAATCTCGCGCGGATATCTCTGCACTCTCGCGCGAAAATCTGTACACAGACAGTACGGACTCGCAGAAAAAAAAGATTTTGTTGTTTAGAGAACCTGTAAAAATTTTCCTAAAAACCTGTAAAAAAACAAAAAAAGGCCAAAAAAAATTTTTTTGAAACAAAAAATAACATCCTGTAGAGTATACCAGGACCCTTGAAACCCTTAGCCTCAGAGAAAGATAATTAATGAAAATGAAAGGAAACCCGTTTTCAGGGCCCCACGGTGGGCGCCAAAAATGTGTGCACAAATGTGTGATCACACTTCTATGAGTCCTTGTATGCGAGAGTGCTCAACAGTGAGTTCTCACAAAATGACCCATAGCTCTCTATCTGAGAAGAGCATGGTTTGAATGTGGCCCTCAGATCAGCCTATTTTACCCATGCAAATACAACTCAGAATGAGAGATTCGAGTTGATCTAAATGAAACTATTCTAAACGATTTGCCATGCAAACTAAGCTAAACTAATTTATTGAAAATGAAATTAAGCTATATGTAATGGATTTAAACTAAAATGATTTGCAATTAATCTAAAATGTAAATTAATCTAAAATGTGAATGTGCAAGTTGAAATGCTAAATGCTTACAAGCTATGAAATTCTGCAGCATAAGTTTGATATCAAAATTCGGGATGATTGAATGAGCATGAGAGGTCTCCTTTTATAGGAAAAGTTGGATTCGAATGTGAAAGTAGAAGCAATGTGGGATAAATGAAAAAGAGGAAACAATCATCATTTTTAGAAGGTTTGTAATAAAATGGAATTACATTTTATTTTCTTTTATTTTTATTCAATTTGTTTCCTTTTTCATCACAGGAGATCTTTTGAGAGAATATTTCATTTATTTAATTTTAAAGAATAATATCTCTTTTAATTAAATAAGGTAATATTATATAATTTAGAAATGAATATTAATTCAATAAAATAAAACCATTTAATTAAAAGAGGATTTTAATTAAATAACATTATTTCATTCAAAGAATATTAATTTCAATTAAATAATATTATTTTATTTATTAAAAAGGGATATATTTCTTTTAATTAAAAATTGATGGGATATTCAAACTTTAGGGAAAATTGAAATATTTATGATTTGATCAATAAATTTGATTTGAATGTATGACAAATATTGATTCAGGAATTGATATCGATAGATTAAATAAATGGGGCCCAAAGTCTAGGCGACCATTTTATGGTGCATACATTTATAATTAACCAGTTCTATCTTCACCAAATCTATCTCTCTAGTCATCTCCACTAGATATAACAACTTCAAAGTCTTCAGCAGCTTCCTCATAACCATCATCAATACCAAGATTTCTTGGCATACCAGTAATAGCTCTCATGACCTCAGTGATCATGTCATTCTTCATCAATTCCATCTCAGATCTGAAATCAACTTTAAATTTCTCTATAATCTTTGATTCCATAGAATCATAGAGATCTTCAATCACTCTAGGGTCCAATCTTCTTGGAGGCATCCTTCAAGATTTTCGAAAACCCAAAGCAATAAGTCACCAACAAGGTCCTAGTGCAAACAACCTCAATCAGAGATTGGTTTACACACTCAAGATCTTCAAGCTCTAATACCACCTGACACAGGAAAGGTAAGGTGGATCCAATTAAGGACAGTCCAAACAAGCAACCAAACACCACAATGTAGAATTACATAGCAAGACAATGTTTTCAACTAAATTTTCATTAACATGCCTAGTTGTAAGGCCTTCCGAGTTATGGCCAAATACAATCAAAGTATTTATGCAATCTTTCAGCTAGTCCAATTCTGAAACAAATCAGCAATTGATGGAAACCCTAAGGCAGATCTGAACTTGAGCTCTCAAGCCTCCAAGCAATCTCCTTGTCTCCAAGCATGCAAACCACTAGCTCTACTATTACAAACTATCAAATAACAATTTGATCTTCAATATCTCATAGGATCCAGATCTAATCACTAACTTCTACCCTAATCTACTCTCTAAACAACTACCCAAACACTCCTTAAATACTAATTTTTATCCACAATTCGGCTAGATGAAATAATTAACTCCTAAGCCAAGTCGGCTCCTACAAACAAATATTAAATGCAATAAAAGTCGGCTCATAAATAGCCTTACAAACATTTAATTCTCCATGTTGGCCTCTAGATTTATATAGGATAATACAACAAAAGATACCAACAATAAATGCACCAAATCATCCAAAAAAATCTCTAAGAACTTTAGTCGTTAAACCAGAACAACTGAGCACCAGAGAAACAACCGAGCACTAGTGAAACAACCGACCAAGTCAAGCAACACCAAGCAACATAGGCATCACCAAGCACAAGAGGTTTCACCGAGTTCCTTCAGCAACTGAGCTTCCTTCAATAACCAAGACCATCAGTTAAAGCTACAACCGTGTACCACATAACCAAAATAACACACCTCATGCAGATTCACCGAGTACCCTAGAATGCCCATGCGTCAGAGAGAGAGAGAGAGATAGAGAGAGAGAGTACAAATAACCTTTCCTCCCAAGTGTGAGGGAAAGACAAAATATATAATACAACCCCAATGATGGTTACTTCGTAATAGATATACAATTCCATGAAAAATAAGTTGTAAACTAGAGAGAACTCCTAATGTAAAACAAACATACTAACGCTATAAAATACATCACATCATAAAGTAAGCAAGTCATCAAGGAAAGAGATGAAATGATGATATGGATGATTATTAGATGAAAGACATGCCCCTTGAGGCATGAAAATAATTGTTAAGAAAAGATGTTAGGGTCTCGCATGAAACAAAGTATCTCACATTATGTATACTTAGTGGTCAACCCAATTAAACAAGATATTCATTTCCAAGCAAGGAAGAGAATATAAGGAGAATTATAATCTCATTAAGGAGAAAGAACCTAAATAACAAGTCCATACATGGGAGGACATCATAGTATAAAAGAGATGAACAACAAAGAGATAATGGATCCTATGAAAGGAGGAGGTATAAAGAAACAATAACCCAATACCCATCCTAAGTGTTAGATATTTCATAATAGATAAACATTTTCAAGCATAAGGTTGCAACTTGTGTGAAGGCAAAAAATTCATCCAAGAGAGGATAGGATACTATAAAAGATGCAAAGTCATAAGGGATATTGGATGCTTTTAATAAGAAGAGAAAGGAAAAAGAGAATACACATTAATCTCCCTAAGTGATTTCTCATGTATAAAAGATATGCACTCATAAGCAAACATAAGGTTACAACTCAAGATGTCAATATCCTTACATAAAACAAAATATGCATGCCTGAAAAGATGTCATTATATAAAAGAAATATGTTGTTAAAGGGAGAAAATGGATCCCTAAAAGAAGGAAGAAATAATGATCCCTTTCCCACTAGTTTAGAGAACAAGAGAGATGGAATCCTATTATGATGCCCTTAGTGCACATTATGAAAAGAAAATTGCATAATGGAGAGTAACATAATAGGAAATGAATGGCTAAGATATTTCTCTAAGATGAAGAAAATGTATAATATCTGGTGTTAAAAGAAGAAGACACATATCAACCAAATCTTGAACACATTGTCTAAATTCAACACAATCACAAATAGAATTCCAATTATAATAATGAAAGGAACAAGAAAATCTTCCATTTATGTGATTATGTGGGTTGAGACAGAATCTATAAGGAAATATTATCCCAAAATTATACTTGATATTTATATAAATTTATTTAGCCAAAGCTTCACAATCATTATAAGGTGAAGGATCATGATGTGGTGTTGGCAAGAGGATGTCAAGAGGCAGTTTTGGATGAGAGAAAATGTTATCTTGAGGTACAAGATATTCTTTATGATGATAAAGAGTAACCTTAGGGCTAAGGTCACTAAATCATTCATCATGTTGGATATGTTTTGATGGAGATTGTGGAGGTTTTGGAGTGGAAGGAAGAGAAGTATGGAGGGTTTCTATAGGAAAATCATCATCCTTATTATCCTTAGTTTGGGAGGAAGGAGTATTATCCCTTATTTTTTGAGAGAAAACATCTAGGAAATGTCTAACATCTGGATCATGAATAAGGTTTTGAATGTTTTGGTAATAATCACAAGCATTATCTTCTGCAAGATCACTAGGAGCTAGAATTTGAGGGATAAGATTAGGGAGATTAGCATTAGGTTCGTTAACAAAGGCCCTTATGTTATCTATGTATTTCATGCATTTAGTTACAATGTGAAGAAGAAACACACATGAAACATTGATAACATTTTTGAAATATACCTTAAAATGAAGAGATATATGAGTTATTCTCATTATGCCATATACAAGAATACCATGAAGGAATAAAAATACAATGAAATGTAAAAATATTTGATTCAATCCATGTGTTTGGTAAAGAGGTAAGAAGAAAGGAAATACCATAAGTAATTGCACACCAATCCAATTTAGAGAGGTCCATGTTAACTAACACACAACTAGATCTCAAAATAGGAATGTGGTAAAGAAAAAAACAATCTAACACCAAAAATTAGAATGGAAATGTTATAAGTTGGGTTCACCAAAATGTAATGATGAACCTATATGTCTAGATGCATACAATGTAATAAAGTTATGAATGTGGACAAGGAGATCTAGATACCAAATCAGAATAGGGATGTAATGTGTCAGGTTCACCAAAATGTAATGTGGGAAATTGTGAGCAATGCTAAGAGGTAGATTACTCACCAAGATCCTACATACATTGGAAGGGAAAAAACTCTAATAAAGTGAATACGGTTAGCACAAACAAAGAATAAGGGTGAAAATTTGTGATCTATATGTAATGTAGGGTTTTGGATTCCTTTAGTATAAAGGGACTATAAATGATGTACAAAATTAAGTGCAAGAGGAAAATAGGAAGCATGAACATGCCTTGAAAATAAGAAGAGGAAGATTAAATTTCAGATTTGATTTGATTGTTGTAGAACTTTCAGAATCAGAAAAGATTCTAAATCTAGAACTCTGATTGTGAAAATCTCAGACCCAAAGGACTATGTTAGAAAATTTGACCTAGTCCAGGACATTTTCAAAAAAGTCTACCTAGTCCTTTCTACTCTAAATCTGGTGAAACTTACAGAGGACCTATAACTGTGACTGATATTCCTGAATTTGACTCCAAAACTCCTGAAACCTACTCCTACATACATAAAAGAAGGGGAATAAGGTTGTAGGAAGGGGTTTTCCTTAGTCAAACCCATGTTTAGGAATCAACCTTGAAATGAAATAAATGAAATTGTAAGAAAGATCATGCAATAGATTTTGTAATTCACCACAATGTTAGACTGAAGAAGAAAGAGAAAAAAAAGACTTGATGGATGAATGTAGATATCCTCCCTTGATGTCAAAATCATTTTCTTGGCCTCAAATGGGGAAATAAGCTAGATCTATGGAAGGAAATATCTTGCATGCATGAAAACTTGAAATGCTTGATAATGGATGCTTGCTTGCACTTGAATCTCTTCAACACATGATAATTGCACAATATTGGATAGCATGTAATGTATTTCTTTCATAATTTATGGATATCAAAAGTGAGAGCAAGAGGTCTCCTTTTATACACATTTTAGGACTTAGATTTCACAGGTTGACCTCAATGAAAGGTATAGAAGAAAACCCCCACATTAGGCCTTGAACCAACTAAATTAAAATTTCCTAGGACTAGTCCAACTTAGTCGACCTAGTCCCGATAGGCTAAATTTTGTCTAAGATTTAGGGGAGTGTGCCAAAAAAAGGCATTGAAAATCTTAGTCTTCCAAGAAATCAAGGAAGTCTCAAAATCTAAAATTGAATGCTTAGGACCCAGGTGAAAAATGAATTATGTGAATGGATGGAAGATGGGAAATCATGCATATAAATTAGATCCAACCTCGAGTTTGACCTATATTTGACTTAAGTTATGCATTTGAGTGCAATACGAGGTCCTACCATAAGAAACACACTAAAGTAGGTTCAAAATGGTCCCAAAATGAGCACAAATTAAGTGCTTACTTTTTAGGACAATACATAAGCTATGATGTAAGATCGCAAGTAATAAAGTGTGTATGATTGCAATTGTGATTACAATTGTGATAAGAAAGTATTATCCAAAATTATCCTTAAGAAAAATGAGGAGAAAATTTGCTCTATTATAGAAGTCATCAAAAGAATAAAGGGTTAAGATTAAAAAAAGGTTAAAATAAGAGGGTAGATGGAAATTAATATGATTAAGAAGTTTATTTAAATGAAGGGATGAGAATGAGTTGTAGGTGAAAGGTAGGTATAAATGTTGACTTTGGTAACACATCTTTGAATTCAATAAACCTTGACATCTTGTGAAAAGAAAATGAAAAGGGTGAATTAATAGATGAGTGACATTTGTCATGTGCCTACAAAATTAGATTATGATCCATGTGAATGATATGGAGGGCTAATATTAGAAAGAAAATGATAATGAATTAATTAAATAAAACTATTTATTTGATTAATAGTAGAAAGAGGAGTGGAAAACATATAATTAAATAAATAAATATTTATTTAATTTTAGGAGAGAAAAGGCAAATAAATTAATTAAATTTAAATAAAAATATATATTTAAATAATAGAGGAAGATGCTAATGAATTGATTAAATAAATAATATATATATTTTAATTAATAAATGAAATATGGTGTTCATAAAGAAAATGGTGAAGTGTATAGATGGGTAAATCACTTCTCCATTTCATGAATTGCACATTTTGAAAGGAAGATGCCCCACTAGGTTTAAGAGGAGACTCAAACACTAAGTGGGATGGTAATCCTTCTCTAAAATATGTGATTATGAAAATGCAAATGATGAAATGAAGTAATGTAAATAATTAATTAGGTAATTTATTGAAAAACTATAAATAACAAACCAATACAAACAAACAGTAAGCTGAAATGCACAAAAATAGAAATAAGAAAGAAGATATGACTTGTGGCTGAGATATGGTCTCAAAATGCAAGGGACATGATGCAAATGGTGAAATTTACCTAGGACATGAGTGCAATGGTGACTTGTCCTTGGTGTTTTTGCCTAAATTTTTTAGAGATCGTCCAATTGTTCATGATCTTCACAGAAAAGTTCTAAAATGGGGAAAATGTTGTCTAAATGGGTTTGCCTTGGTCAAACACTTGTTTAGGAATCAACCTTGAAAATAAAATGAAATTGCATAAAGGAACCTATGTAAGAGGAAAATGATTGATTCACCTTTCATATACCCTGATGGACATTGTATAAATTATTCATACTGTTACAACTAGCAGTTGTTGTTGCACTGAAAGATTGACCTATTAATGCCTAATACAAACACTAGATTTATAGAAGACACAAGAGTTTGTTAAACCATGTCACAAATATCAAAGGGGGACATTGGTGGTTAGTCCAATAATCCCCCCTCAACATCACATGAGGGGATTAAAACCTATGACCAAGCTTTGATACCACTTTTTACAATTAGTGGTTGTCATTGCACCAAAAGATCGACTTGTTAATGCGTGATACAATCACTAGAATTATAGAAGACACATGAGGTTGTTAAACCATGTCATGAATCCTGAAGGGGGACATTGGCAGTTATTCCAATACATACCCATGAAGATGCTTGACTGTACTTGAAACCCAAAGAGTTGACCTTGGAATGTGATGTAGAATCAAGGATTCCCTCACAAATGCATAGATCTATGAATATCACTCCTAGATATTGAATGTAGATATGATTGATAATCTCTTGCAATAAAGGAGAGAGAATGTGGATGGAAGAATGGATCTTCTTGCTTGATTGAGAATTCCTCTACTTGGCCATTATGGGAGAAAATTGATTCAATTGGAGAATATTGCGTTTGACTTGAATAATCTTGAAGAATTGGAGACTTGGAGAAACTTGATCTTGGATGCTTGTCTTCAAATCTTGAATCCAACTGCTCAATTTCTCTTGATTGATTTAAAATATTGATTGCTTGATTACAAAATTCTTGAATATAGTTCTTGATAATAAGGAGAGATAGTGGTTTTTATACTCAATCCATCTTTTCAGGATTCAAAAATGATCCAGGTTGACCACAAAATGTTTTCTCTTGTCAATATCCTAACGTTGGGCTCTGAGTAAATTTTGGGCCCCAAACTCGAAGGACATGATTCCATTGGTGACATGTCCTATGAAGAATGGGCCAAAATTTAAATGGGATGAAAAGATTGGTGAGAAGGTGTAGGAAAAGAGGAATCAACTTTCTAAGATCAAGCATAACAGACATTAGATCTTGAAATCACCAAAATGGGGTCTAATAGGTCCTAATAAAGCATCCAATCATGGGTGATAACTTTTTAGGATGGTACATTTATCTCCCACTTTAGCAGGAGTATGAGAAAAATTCATGCTCATGATAAAGTAGATCAATGTATAAGAACAATCTTATTAAGGTCAAGGAGACAAAGAAACATCAATCCCCCAAGTGACTTAAGTCCTCATCAAATGTGAAACCAAGATAAAAGAGACATCTCTCTAAGAGAGAAGAAAGAGAAAAAGAGAGAGAGGCATGTTCACTAGCCTAGTAAGGTATTGCCTTACTTTGGATCACACAAAGAGAAAGTGCTACAAAATATGACATTGAAAGTCTAGCAAGTTGTATTAAACTAGTCAACCCATCAAAGAGGATCAATCCTTAAGGAAATCATTGTCTCTGTTAAGGGATCTGACAAGGGTGATCGGCCCTAAGGAAAACATTATCTCCAAAGGGATCAAAGAAGGAAAATCAATCCTTAACGAAAGCATTATCTCCATTAAGGGATCCAATGAAAGGATGAACATAAGGAAAACAATGTTTACTTAGCCATCCACAAGAGAGATTGCATTGAATTGTTTTGTATGTGTGTGAAAAATGTGAAATAAGGAGCGGAGTGTATGCCCCCATGTTAAATCGATTACAAACACCTCAATGAGAGAAATAGATTTAACAATACATACTGTAGACTAGGATTTGAGTGTGCACCTAAACCTGTTTTGAAGGCCAAAGACAAACAAACGTCATAGCATATAATCAAATCAAATTTAATGGTAAACAAACTAAAATCAAAGCCACCTCAGTTTAAGCCTAAAATGGATGCGCCCATGCACCGTTTGATATGCTTGGATATAGATGGATGTGGGTGTGCAAACTCAAGCACTTGGAGCATGCAAATTAGGATGATTTGAGGATCAAGAAGACCCAAAATGACACAAAAATAGGTATGAGGAACCTATTTTGCCTCAAAGGCCTCAAGATCACACAAATGTGCAAAAGCTAAAGATGAACTAAGATTGATTAAACAAGAAATGAATCTATGTTAATCCAATTAAGCTAATTTAGATGTGATTTAAGCTTGGAAATGATCTAAAATGATGAGTTTATGCTTATGCTAGAATGAAAATGGCATTATAACTTTGCTATTGAGTTTGAGAGTTGAAAGATGATTTGCCTTAGGAAGTGAGGGTATTTATAGGAAAAGGGAAGGGCTTGGTTTAAAAGGATGAGTCAGAGTTAGGGCTAAGGTTAGGGTTGAGTCAAGGACAAGTGTCCTGACAAGTGTCAAGGGAGGATTGAGTTGAAAGTTTGAGGGCATGTGCACAATTTGGTAAATGTGCCCAAGGCCAAGAGGTGGCAAGGAAGGGATAAGAAGGTCTTAAATGCATTTGAAGAGGTGGCCAAAGAGGTGTCCCTCTTTGTTGACCAAAAAGGATGACTAAGAGGAGGTTAGCATAAGTTTTGGTAAACCTTTTGCTAATGGAATGTGACAAGATTAGAAAGGGGATTAGGATTAGGATTAGGAGAAAGGGATGGGCAAGTGGCTTTTGGTGAGATTTAGATATTTATTAAAGGTAAATTTAATAAATATTAAATATCTAGGCTTAGGGTTTGAAGGGACTAGATTAGGGATTTGACCCATTTAGAGGAAGGTTTAGGACTTTCTAGAAGAGTTTAGTGCTCTTTAGAATTTTGGCCAACTTTGGGATAAAAAATAAATTAAAAATAAATTAATTTATTTTTGAAGTTTTTTGGTCAATTTATTAATTAAATAATTAATAAATTAGGGATAATGTCCAAATGACATTTTTAGGCTAGATTCCTTAATTAAAGATTTTTAATTAAGAGAGAGGGATTTAATGCCATAAAAATAAATTAATTAATTAAATAAATAATTAATTAATAAATGATGATGTCATCAAGGATTTTCAGAAAATAAAAATAATTTATTTTCTGAAGGATTTTTCGGTGTCTACATTTTGCCCCTCTTTGATGCGATACCGCAAGTGGCATGGCATCAAAGACAAGAAAACAAGATGCCAAGGCTAAAATCAGAAGAAGAGGGTATGACGCGCGGGGGGATTGGAAGAAAGAGGATACATGCCCCGGTGAGACAAAATCATGGAAGATGCACCCAGTGGGACAAGGAGAAAGAGGGATTACGCCCTGGGACAGAGTGTGCCCGGCGGGACGAGGAAGGAAGAGGGATTACACCCTGGGACAGCAAGAAGACAAAGAGTGCCCTGCTGGGACGAGGAAGGAAGGGCCTAGGAAGAAAGGGGAGATAAATAACCTCACTTCTATAAGCAAAAGGTGGATGAACGCAGAGTGAGATGATAAATGCAAAATGCAAGATGCAGCTATATGCAAAGATGCAAGATTAATCTATATGATAAATGCAAGGGACCAGATAGCTCCAAGTGCAAACGGGAGTGCACAACCTAGATTTAATATAGCTATGTTAGAGACCTGCCAAGGATACTGGGATCACGAGGCCTGTCAACAACATCGCAGAGGACTGACGAGGACTAACGCTAAACAAACACACAGGGTTGCC
Organism: Chamaecyparis obtusa; assembly: GCA_027943335.1. NCBI lineage: Eukaryota > Viridiplantae > Streptophyta > Pinopsida > Cupressales > Cupressaceae > Chamaecyparis > Chamaecyparis obtusa. Next base: position 1,755,096 of record BSBK01002548.1, read on the forward strand.
CCAACATCACACATGAAGCGCAGAGGCGACATGGCGGATCCGATGCTGAAGGAACCACAAACACACAACTGACTCACAGGCAGAAGCAAAAGATCAAAAGACCTTGCCCCAGATTATCCACACACGTAGCACACCATGATATAATGAATCGTGGTGACCCTGGTGGGATAATGAGAAGCCAAAAAAGATTAACAAGACCCAAAGGACAAAAATCCAAGATCAAAATGATAACTCCAAAAAGACATCCTTTGCCAAGGAGAGAGATTAGGTTTGATTGATGGTGGGAAGATTGGTTGGACAGGAGGAACGATATATCCTCAAGGACCAGGATGGAAGATTAGGTCAGACAGGAGGAACGATATATCCTCAAGGACCCATGGGTTGGTGAGAGAATAAGTGTAGTTGTTCGCTGGCAAAAGCTGAAGTTCAAGGAATAATCAGGATGAGCAAGGATAAGTCGACAATTGATGTTGCTGAAGCACAAGGCCCGAGTGGGACTAAAAGTTTTCTGAGGCTGGGGATGGGACAAGATATTTGATCAAATGCTGCTGCAGGACGGACAAAGGTTATGTACAACAAGGAGGAACGATATGCACAAGGGATATGTACAGAAGCTCAGGATTGGGGATAGGAAGATCACACTCAGCGGGACTCTCACTAGGACAGAGACAAGAAGGATAAATACAGGGAGGATTGCGCTGTACAGGAAAGGGATAAGGATATGGTACAAGATATGGTACAAAGCTTTGGAATAGGATATGGATTGCAGATGGGTTGGAGGAAGATGGAAGCTGAATGTTTGGAGGATAGGGGAGATGGAACTGCTGGGAGATCTATTAAGAGATTATGGATGGAGGAAGAGGACGGTAGCTGAAAGGACAACTGAATAGATAAATAGCTCAGTTTACTATGTTGGCGCCTGTTTGCCAGGTTTTCACCAACATACTTTTCCAAGGCGCTTGAATTGCCAAGTTTTCACCGTTGGACGATTATTTTCTCTTTCTCTTTTCTTTTTTTACTTTTTTGCTTTTTTGCTTTTTTGCTTTTTTGAATGTTTTTGCTTTTTTTGCTTTTTTGAATATTTTTGGATTTTCTGATATATGCAGGATCAGGTTTAGGCATAGAACCTCTTCAGATGGATGATGTTGATAGGATCATTCAAGGGCTCGCCTTCTGGTGTTGATAGCTGATAGGCTCCCGAGCCAAAGGATGCGGTGACAACATAGGGGCCCAACCAAGTAGGCTCAAACTTGCCTTTCTTTTCTCTATTTGCTAGGACCTTCTGATTTTCTTTAAGGACCATGTCACCGACCTGGAATTGTCTAGGATGGACCTTTTTGTTATAACTCCTTTTGAGTCAATTTTGGTATGCCACCAAATGATCATAAGCTTGCTGTCTCTTTTCATCTAGTAGATCTAGCTGTGTGAGCCGGGCCACACGATAGTCTTCATCAGTTGTATAGTTCTTCATGGAGACGCGCAAGGATGGAAGCTCGACCTCGATCCATAGAACGGCTTCAGCACCATATACAAGGGAGTATGGGGTGGTGCCTGTGGGAGTGCGATAAGAAGTGCGATAAGCCTAGAGGGCGGGATTAATTTGGAGATGCCAGTCATGACCAGAATCATTGACAATCTTCTTGAGAAGTTTCAAAAGTGTTTTGTTAGTTGCTTCAGCTTGGCCATTTCCTTGAGGGAAATATGGACTAGAGAAATGGTGATGGATGTGGAGTCTGGCACATAGATCATCCACATGCTGGTTTTCAAAAGGTGTGCCATGGTCTGTGAAGATGGTAGATGGTATGCCGAAGCGACAAATGATATGATAGAGGATGAACTTGGATATTTGGATGCCAGTAGTTAGCGTGAGCGGAATCACTTCAACCCATTTGGTAAAGTACTCTGTGGCTGTTATGATATACTTGTGTCCATCCGAAGAGAGGGGGGTGATCAAGCCAACGAGGTCGAGGCCCCAACATGAAAAAGGCCACGGTGGTGCAATAGGCTGTAGATCCTGTGCTGGTGCATGTATCAAATTGGCATGCTGTTGACATGGGAGACATTTCTTGACAAATTCACACCCATCATGTTCCATTGTTGGCCAATAAAATCCAACTCTAAGCAGCTGCTTTGCTAGAACCATGCCACTCGTGTGGGCACTGCAAATTCCAGCGTGAACTTCTTGTAAGGCCAGGACGGCCTCGTTTGAGTCTAAACATCTAGATACGACATTGTGATACCCGCGACGATATAAGGTGTGGCTACAAGAGTGTAGCGGGAAGCTCTGCAAATAAGGTTTTGGCATTGGTTATTGGTGAGATGGGGAGATATGATACCATTTTTTAGATATGCATGGATGTCGTGGTACCATGGGGATTGGGGACCAACCAAGACACACACCATGTTTGCATCGGTGTTCTCATAAGCTGGCAAGTGTAGCTTCTCGACTAGAAATTCATATTGTGTTGCGTCACGTGGGATTTCCAATAAGGATCTGATGGTTGCCATTGCATTTGCTGCTTTGTTTTGAAGCCTTGGGATCTGATTGAATTGTAGATGTAGGAAATGCTCTTTCAGTTTATCCACCAGTTGCTTGTAGGGTAGCAATTTGTCATCCTTTGTCTGATACTCATCAAGGACTTGCTTGATAATGAGCTGTGAATCTCCAAAGACTTGTAGTTCTGTGATGTTCCATTGGATAGCTGTTTTGAGACCTAAGATGAGTGCCTCATATTCTACAATGTTGTTGGTATAGGGGAATCCCAACTTGAATGATTTTGGAATATAGTCACCTTGAGGTGTGACGAATAGGATTCCTGCCCCAGAGCTATGGGATGTGTTGGAACCATCAAAGTATAGGTGCCACATGGATTGTTCTTTGATCATACACAGATGTTCATCGGGGAATTCCATGATTAGTGGATAGGCATCCACCAGTGGTGCTTCTGCTAGTTGATCGGCAATGACTTTCCCTTTGATTGCTTTGCGATCTACATACTGAATGTCAAATTCGCTGAGTAACATGACCCATTTTTCCATACGGCCTGTGAGGGTTGTCCTTGATAACAGATACTTAAGAGGGTCCACCTTTGATATGAGCTTGATTGTGTGGCTAAGCATGTAATGTCTAAGTTTTTGAGTGGCAAAGACCACTGCTAGGCATGCTTTCTCCATGGGTGAATAGTTAAGCTCATAGCCCACAAGAGTGCGACTGATGTAGTAGACAACTCATTCTCTATTTTCATCATCATGCTGTGCTAGGAGTGCCCCTAGTGCTGTAGCTGTTGTTGAGATGTAAAGGATGAGTGGGCATCCTGGAACTGGTGGTACTAGGATTGGAGCATTAGCTAGATACTCTTTGAGCTTATCAAAGCTTCTTTGACATATGGGATCCCACTTGAAGTTGGTGTTTTTGCATAAGAGATGTGAGAATGGTTGGCACTTGTCTGCTAGTTGTGAGATGAACCGCCGAACTGATTGAAGCTTGCCCTGTAGGCCTCTGAGCTGTTTGAGATTTCTTGGTGGAGGCATCTCCATTATTGCTTTTACCTTTTTAGGATCGATCTCTATGCCTCATCTAGAGACGATGAAGCCTAGAAGCTTGCCAGATGTTACGCCGAAGACACATTTCTTAGGGTTAAGCTTTAATCCATAATGTTGCAGACGATCAAATACACGCTCTAGGATGTTGAGGTGCTCATCTCTTATTTTGGATTTTGCAAGGATATCATCCACATAGTCCTCAAGGATCTTATGGATCATGTCATGAAAAATCGCTGTCATTGCTCGCTGATATGTTGCTCCTGCATTCTTTAGCCCAAATGGCATCATGTTGTAGCAGAAGGTACCCCATGGGGTTGTGAATGCTATTTTATGTTGATCTACTTCCGCTATATGAATTTGGTTGTAGCCTGAAAAGCCATCCATTAATGATAACATCTCATGACCCGCTGTGAGGTCTACAAGCATGTCTATGTTTGGCAATGGGAAGTCATCCTTAGGGCATGCCTTGTTCAAGTCCCTGAAATCAGTATAGATTCTGATGTCACCAGAAGGCTTTGTGACTGGCACCATGTTAGAGATCCACTCTGAATAGTCAATTGCTCTAATGATCTTAGCTTGGAGGAGCTTCTCAAGCTCTGCTTTGACGAGCAATGCTACCTTTGGATGCATTTTCCTTAGCTTCTGCTTCACTGGCTTGACGTTTGGATCTACTGATAGATGATGAACAACAAGGTTTGGATCAAGCCCAGGCATGTGGGCGTATGACCATGCAAAGTTGATGATGGATTCCTTGAGCAAGGCACTGAGAGTGATTTCTTCTCCTTCTGTTAGGTTGACTGCAATGTAGGTGATCCTTGGACATTCTTCTATTCCCAAGTTGATTGGCTTGGTTTCCTCTATGATGATCGGCGACTGCTCTGGTCTATAATCTTGGATAGGGGGAAGAGGCAAGGCTTCATCTTCTAGCGCTTGAAATGCCAAGTTTTCACTAGAAGATACGCCCTTTATTTTTACTATTTTGGAATCAGAATGTGCCCCAAGGGGGTTTTCACATAAAGACTCATGATTTTCTTTTGCTATTTCATTTTCGTGACTAAAGCTTGCCTCTTCCCCAAAATATCCTTCTGGGTGAAGTTGATAGATAGAGGTTGATGTTGGATCCTGATTGCTTGCTGGACCTGATGCCCCCATGAATTCTAGGAGTGCTTGTGCGCTTTGGAACTCATCGATGTGTGCGATGCTTGGTTGGTCCCAATCTATGAGGTCGGGGTTTGTGAGGGGAAGATCTATGAGGTTAATGGAGAGTTGTTGGAGAACAGAAGTCCACAGGAGGGTGTCGTCGGCAAAGATATCATCGTAGGATCGGATGTCTTTCTCTTCGGGGATGTCTTCGATTTCCATAAGGTCATCCTGGCTATTCAAAAAGTTCACGTTGGTCATGTTAGTGCCCGCAGTTGTGGTATTGGGCTCTTGTTCGGGCAGGCGAGGGATATTAAAGCCAAGTCTTCGATGTTCAAGATTTTGTGATGGTGTGATAGGAAACAAATTTCCGTCCTCTTGTGGTCCTAGACCACCACCTTGATAGTTATAGTGTTCTGTGACATTTTTGTAGGGGATTGGGTATTTCTCTTTGAAGTACTCAAGAAGTTGTGTGTCACGTGATGGGGGATCTTTGTATAACCATTTGTTAATATCTGGATCCATTTCTTTGCTGTTGATGGTACCATGAGACTCAAAAGTCATGTTTCTGATTTGCTTGAGCTTATAATGTTCCTCAACAGGCTTGTTTTGACAACTTGGGCGCCCTTGAGTATCTGGATCACGTGGAAGAGCCCCTACAGCAAATGCATCACTGAGGCTGTATTCGCCACAACCCTGGTTGTTGATCTTGACGGATGATAAGGTGGAAGAGAGGATGGTCTCTGGATCGTGATGGGATCGGGATGAGCTAGCAATAGAAGTACCAATATCGATTCCAGGACAATGAGTAGAATGAGGGAAAGATGCTTCCATCGCACGGCAGTATGAGAAGGGGTTAGGATCAACGTGGATGGTAACCTCAGTGCTTTGATGTGGAAACTTGATGCACTGATGGTAAGTAGATGGTACAGCCTTAATGGAATGGATCCATGGGCGGCTGAGAAGAATATTAAATGGTAGGTCAAGATCAACAACGTGGCAGATAGTATCTTGCGTTGCTGGGCCTAGCTGGATAGGCAAGGTGATAGTACCTTCGGAGGTACGCTCCAAGTTGTCATATGCTTTGATAGTGATCATCTCATGTTGTATGTCAGCCTCCGTGAACCCGATCTTCTTGATGAATTTTAATGTGCACAAGTTGAGGGCTGAGCCATTATCCACCGGAACTCATTTGATGGCGAAATCTCTGACCATGACAGCAATGCGGAGAGGGAGAGTATGGTCAGGAGCGACATCTGGTATATCAGATTCTTTGAAGGATAAGGCACATGCTGCTGATAGGTGTCCCACAAGAGTTTCAAACTAAGTTGTGTTAATGTCCGTGGGGACATGGCCTTCTTTTAGAGCTTTGTCCAGGATCTCCTAATGGATGGGTGATGTGCGGAGAAAATCCAAGATAGATATTTGGGCTGGCATGTTCCCAAGATGCTCTATGATATTGTATTGTGCACTTGGTGCATTATGCTGTGTTGCGCGTGCATTTGATGCTGGCCTGGTGTTAGACTGTGTTGTGGATGCAGTAGATGTTGGCCTTGGAGGAGCAGCTGACCTCGGAGGAGCACCGGCAACAATTATCCTACCACTGCGAGTAGTTGCAGCACATTGTCGATCCGGCCCTCTGACGTGGATGGTATTGATGGTGGGCTCATCTTGGATGGGCTCAACTTGAGTTATGCATCCGACATACTTGTCATAGTTGATGTAGGCCGCTGTGTGATCTTCTTGCTTGCCTTTGCTATGATTTTGGGGCTGATTGGCGTTGGTTTGATTCTTCCCGGTATTGTGTTGAGGGAACACATTTTGATATATTTGCAAACCGGCGTTGGGTGAAGCTTGAGCTGGTGCATCGACTTGGATCTCCTTGCAATCAATGAGATCCTGGATGTAGTTCTTAAGCCGCATGCACTTCAATGTTGTGTGCCCCTTCACACGATGGTAATCACAGTATTCATGTTCTTTATACCAATCAGACTTTGGTGCGTTGTCATCCTTCTGTGGGATGGGCGGATATGTGATCATATTTGCCTTGGCTAGCCGATAAAAGATCTGATCGAGAGGCTCACCCAAAGGTGTGAAAGTCCTCTTTGGATTGTTCTGATTGTTGGGTTTGTTCTGCCTTGGGGCAACGTTAACTGCGTTAACAGGATTGCCTTGACGTGCTGGCTGTTGCTGTTGGTATTGCTGCTGATACTGTTGCATAGGTGGTTGATGAGCTTGAGGAGGCTGCTGATAAATAGGTGCTTGATATGTGGGAGCTGGTGGTTGCTGATAGATGGGCGCTTGTGGCGGTTGGTATGTTTGATCTGGTGTAGGACTAGCCACAACGAATTGTACATTCTTAGTGTCAGTGGCTCCATCTGTAACAACATTCTTGTTACGATTCCAGTAACGGGATTTATCATTGTTGGGTTTGTTTTTGGAATCATCCTTGAAGTGACGAATAGTGCCTTCGTCTAGGAGAGCTCTTTCGATGCCTATGCCCTTGCTCTTGATGTCTTGGTATGTCTGGAGACAGTTCATTCGCATGTGATGGGATAGCTTTGGATGTAGGTTATCAATGAAGATCTTTGTTAGATGCTTCTCTGGCGGCTGATATGATAACCTGGTTGTAAGATTCTACCATCTTTGCAAGTATTCCTCAAGGCTTTCTCCGTCTTTTTGCTTTGAGTTGCATAGGTCTAGCAAGGACAACTCATTCTCCACATTATGGGCATAGTGTGTGATGAACTTCTCAGAGAGTTCAGCAAAGGTTTTTATTGTCCCATGTGGTATTTTGTAAAACCACTCAACAACAGTTCCTCCCAAGCTTTTGGGAAACAGGTGCAGGAGATAGTTATCACTGTAAGCCACTTCTTGGCACGCCATGTAGAACTCTTTGATATGGTTTACTGGATCTCCTTTCCCCCGATACTTGTCGAACTTGGGCATCTCAAAATGCTTGGGGAAAGGGATAGTTGCTATGGACCGATCGAAGGGATATGAGCACACCTCTTCGAACTTGTATGTTTTATTCTCTGTTCCACTTTGTAGCTCTTTTAGAGCATTTTTCATTGCTTCCCACTCAGCATTGAGTGGCGAGGGAACTGGGACTTCTGCTTGTGATGGAAGCTGTGGAACTGGATATGGCGCTTGCTGTGGATAAATGGGTTGGAACTGATTTTGGGGCAATGGTTGCTAGGGATATTGCTGGTGTGGCATAGGGGGATATTGTGGTAAATGATATGGAACCGCTTGATGTTGTTGGGCTGCTTGCTGTTGTTGAACTGGCGGTTGTTGTGGGACTGCTTGCTAATATTGGACATTTGGAACTTGCTGTTGTAACTGATGGGTGGGAACTTGTTGTTGCTGGGGGATGATAGGGATTTGTTGCTGGGGCTGATAGCAAGGGACTTGCTGTTGTTGAGGAATGATGGGTGTTTGCTGAAAGGGGACATGTGGTTGCTTTGGGGGAGGCTGTTGGAACGATGTTGCTTGCGGGTATGATGGTGGTAGTTGTTGAGGTTGGCTTTGGGTTTGGCTGATATAAGCTGGGTGCATGCCTACGTTACTTAGAGGTGGAACAGATGTGGGAAAGCTAGAAGCAAATGGTGATGGGGTAAGATAGCTGGGGAAAGTTGGCTGTTGAGGTGGTGGAACTTGCTGGAAGGTATTTGAGATTTGGGACGAATAGCTTGAAGCCGGCGGTGGTTGGGGTAGTTGCTGCTGTGCTGCTTGGGCGAAGGTGGTTTGTTGACTTGCAACCATAGATGTAGGGGATTGAGATGGGATCCCCCATGCCTTCATTTCTTCTTGTGTAAGGCCCCACTGAGAGCTTGTGTTAGGGTGCACTGCAGTGGATGATGGAATGGTAGGAGCAACGGGAGCTTGGGACACGAATGATGGTTGAGAGAAAGGAGCTTGTTGAGGTTGTGGTTGAGCGGATGCTTGTGAGGAGGAAAATGAAGGAAACACCCAAGAGAAAGATGAGGTTGGAATGGGAAGTGATTGCGCTAACCTCAAAGAAGAAGGTACGGGTGCTTGGGGGGTGAAGGGTGACGGTGCTCCTTTGATGGTGAAAGGCGTTGCTTGACTTGCGGATGGTGGTGAAGCTTTTGGTGTAAAAGCTTGCATGAGAGGTGGAAGCTAACTTTGGGTTAAGCGTTGGATTTGAGCTTGGGCAGCCATAGCAGATGATGAAGCAAAAGGGGTAGGAGATGGAGCGGATGGCGCTGCAGCTTGTGTTGCGGGACTGGTGAGGCTTCCTTGCAAGAAAAGGGGAATGGTGGAAAGCTCTTGGGGTGTTTGCATGATAGGATCGGGGAATGATTGGACAAACGGAGAATATGCTTGTGCTGGAACTTGGATAGTATTGATGGGGATGCGTGGATAGAGAGATGGTGGGATGGAGGTACTTTCTGGCAGATAGTGGGAAAAAGTGCTTTGCTGATGTTGCGGTACAAGGGCATTGGTCGCTGGTGGGCTTTCTGGAGGATTTGCAAATGCTTGGATTGCCAACGGGGATGAAGGGATGTTTGGATCTTCACATGGGTTACTGGCTTGGATCTGGGGATTGTAGGTCATCATGGCGTTGGTCAAAAGGTTGGGATCGGATGAGGTTGTTGGTGGATAAGGATTCATGCTTCTTCTTTTCCGAGATCTGGTCTCAACAGGCATGGAGATACAAGTGCTAAATGGATGCAAGATGTTTGGCTAAAAGATGTTGATGGATGCAAAGTTGATGAACTTCTAAAGATGATGACTTCTAAGATGCAAATGGAAAGATAGGGATCAAGATGGCGATGATGGAAGCTGGATGGAACGGATATGGATCAAGACGGTGGAGGAAAGATAGGTTGCTGGTGGAAAGCTGGTGAAAGATTACTGAGTGGTCAACAAATGAGCTGTTGTTTTTCCCAAATGGAGGATCAAAGATATGATGGGGTCAACCTAGGATAGACTGATGATCTTCGGTCAAAAAGTTTCTTATCAATACACTCCAATCTCTTGCTCGAGATGATGGCTATGAAAGGACAAGGTTTGATTTCTTTATGACAACACGTTGTGTCAAAAAAGAGGATGATGGTCTCTGATCTTGGATAAGGGATAGGAACAACTCAAAAGGTAGAACACTAAGTGTTGGTGGAACTCTGGATTTGGAGAAAAAGATGATGGATCTGCTTTGGATGGCGGATGCTAAAAGATAAGGATGGGAAGCTGATTTAGTTTGGTGATGAAAAGATGGTGAAGGATGATGAAGGAACAATGCTCTAGAAGGATGATGCAAGTGCAAATGACAAGGACTAATTCTAGAATGCTGGTAGGAAGATGAATGCAAATGCAACTTTTATGATGTTCTTGAGATGCAACTAGGGTTTTGATGCTAATGCAAAGGATGAAACTAGAATGAAACTAAGATGCAAGGCTGTTTGAGACAAGATTTCAAGATCTGAAGATGGAACAAGACATGAACAAGGATTTGGCTAATCTTCTGGCTCAAGGTTGACAAAGTGATGGTTAACTCAGAAATGGAAGGTGAACTATTTGATGCGGGCGTTATGGGTGATGTTCTCAAGTCTGGTTTGGGACTTCTCCTCTGCTTGGGTTGCTTGGATAATGGCTTGATAGCTCTTGAGTTTCTTCTTGGCAACTTTTCACTCTTGATAGGCTTGGGATTTGGGCAACTTCGCTTTAGGATTTTTGTTCTTGCTGGGCATCACTTGGAAAAGAGGCTTCTGATTTTGAGACAAAGGTTTCCAATGGCAAAAGTTAAAGTCAAAGCAATCTCCGCAAGGGACAAAGCAACCCTGCGGGATCCAAACAAAGACAACTGACTCTGATAAAGCTTTGAAAGTGTATGTTTCAACAAGTGTTTTCACGGAGTCTTTGACTGTCAAGCACTTCAAACAGATCTACCTAAGGAAGGTGAGTATCAAAATTGCTTGCCCACAGCTTGGTATCCCCCAGAAGGGAATACAAATGGTGAGTAATCTTGAGGCGACCCGGTAAACCCCTTGGAATCGGTCCTTGCACAAAGATTTTGATACTTTCAGATGTAGATAGGGTAGCCTCTATTTTATCAGTTTGCTAATGATTCCATGGTGTCTCCATACCCGGTTTTGCTGATCATCCGTGACTCACTTAAGAGCCTTGCCAATAATGCTGGGGGAGAGGAATGTTTACCATCCCCAGACACGTGTTTGGCACGAACGCCTGACGATTAGGAGATATAAGTGATTCTTTTGGTCTTCACTTATTTGTATACCGGCCGGGGGGGATACCGGTTTGAGGTCGTTCTCCGAAGAGGAAGCGCTTCTCCTTGGACAGGCCTCGCTAAAAGCAGAACAGGTGAACTTGTCCAAGTTCAAATGTTCCACGTTGCTTACTCTAACAAGGATTATGCAAGAATTGAAAAACTCCTAAATGCACATCAAGCAGATTTTGTTCATTTTCCCAAATTTGATTAAGTGATGTTTGAACTTTGAAATGAAGACACTCGTGATTAGATTTTGATTTGTTCCTTTCTCCAAAATGTAAATGATTTGAACGGTTGCAAGTTCTTTCCTTTTGTGCATTCAAGATTTGATTAGCGAGTTGATTTAAGAACTTTGAAAAAGCTTTGTTTTATCCCTTAGATCACTCAAGATTGAATTTGTTTGCTTGCTTTGGAATTTTGAAACGAGATAGGGAATAGAGTTATTTGTTTCCTTTAGTGCATTCGAGATTGAGTTAGCTTTTCAAAATGACAATGACATTCTAGGACCTAAGTTCATTTCCTTAATGTCATTCAAGATTTTGTTTTGACCTTTGCTGTAATAAAAGAAATGAAAAACCAGTCCCAAGCAACTCAAGGAAAAAAAAAAAAAGCGACACTGTCCAGCTTATAGGCGACGCTAGAAAGTGCAGAAGCGACATTTCATTTTTACAGGCGACATCCTGTACCTTTATAGGCGACAGATAAATATGCAGAGGCGTGATTTCTTTCGTCAAAGGCGTGATTTCATTTACATGCAGGCGACAGAAGAAGAAGTAGAGGCAGAATAGAATTTATGGCCTGGCAGAAACCTTCCAGTAACCAGGTGTGAAAATAGTGTCTGTACGCATGATTTGATTTCTTGAAGGCGTGATTTAATGGCTTGAAGGCGTGACTATATTTTGTGTAGGTGACATTTCTTTTCATGAAGGCGACATTTCTTTGCTTGAAGGTGACATTTAATTGCTGTAGGCGACATTTAATTGCTTGAAGGTGACATTTCATTTGTTTCCTGCAAATACAAGCATATAAAGTATAATCTCATCAAAATGATTGTGGTTTGAGTCCCACCGGGCGTGCCAGAATGTAGACTAGGATTTGAGTGTGCACCTAAACCTATTTTGAAGGCCAAAGACAAACAAACGTCATAGCATATAATCAAATCAAATTTAATGGTAAACAAACTAAAATCAAAGCCACCTCAATTTAAGCCTAAAACGGATGCGCCCATGCACCGTTTGATATGCTTGGATATAGATGGATGTGGGTGTGCAAACTCAAGCACTTGGAGCATGCAAATTAGGATGATTTGAGGATCAAGAAGACCCAAAATGACACAAAAATAGGTATGAGGAACCTATTTTGCCTCAAAGGCCTCAAGATCACACAAATGTGCAAAAGCTAAAGATGAACTAAGATTGATTAAACAAGAAATGAATCTATGTTAATCTAATTAAGCTAATTTAGATGTGATTTAAGCTTGGAAATGATCTAAAATGATGAGTTTATGCTTATGCTAGAATGAAAATGGCATTATAACTTTGCTATTGATTTTGAGAGTTGAAAGATGATTTGCCTTAGGAAGTGAGGGTATTTATAGGAAAAGGGAAGGGCTTGGTTTAAAAGGATGAGTCAGAGTTAGGGCTAAGGTTAGGGTTGAGTCAAGGACAAGTGTCCTGACAAGTGTCAAGGGAGGATTGAGTTGAAAGTTTGAGGGCATGTGCACAATTTGGTAAATGTGCCCAAGGCCAAGAGGTGGCAAGGAAGGGATAAGAAGGTCTTAAATGCATTTGAAGAGGTGGCCAAAGAGGTGTCCCTCTTTGTTGACCAAAAAGGATGACTAAGAGGAGGTTAGCATAAGTTTTGGTAAACCTTTTGCTAATGGAATGTGACAAGATTAGAAAGGGGATTAGGATTAGGATTAGGAGAAAGGGATGGGCAAGTGGCTTTTGGTGAGATTTAGATATTTATTAAAGGTAAATTTAATAAATATTAAATATCTAGGCTTAGGGTTTGAAGGGACTAGATTAGGGATTTGACCCATTTAGAGGAAGGTTTAGGACTTTCTAGAAGAGTTTAGTGCTCTTTAGAATTTTGGCCAACTTTGGGATAAAAAATAAATTAAAAATAAATTAATTTATTTTTGAAGTTTTTTGGTCAATTTATTAATTAAATAATTAATAAATTAGGGATAATGTCCAAATGACATTTTTAGGCTAGATTCCTTAATTAAAGATTTTTAATTAAGAGAGAGGGATTTAATGCCATAAAAATAAATTAATTAATTAAATAAATAATTAATTAATAAATGATGATGTCATCAAGAATTTTCAGAAAATAAAAATAATTTATTTTCTGAAGGATTTTTCGGTGTCTACACATACATGCACCCATAAGAAATATTTCCACTATGAGATTCCCCCAATAGAGAACATGACAAGGGAAATGAACACATGAAAAGGGGTTACAAAGGGATCTACTATCTCAAGCATCTGCATGATCACCAAGATGATCAATGTCACCATCTCCCAGACATAGTCAAACAAGAAGAAGAGCACATAAGAGTCACAAAGAAGAGTATTTTTGGGAAAAGAAGAGTATTTTTGGGACATCATCACAGAGACCAAAAAGAGTATGTAACTATTGCTTTGCATAATCCCTAAAAAAAAGGCACATTTACAAACAGTGGCACATGCATGAGATAATGTGTAACAACATATTAAAAATAAAGATACAAATAGAGGAATGTCATGATAAATTGATTCCTTTATCAGCCTGCACCAACAGAGAAACAAGGGTCATCTAAAGAAATCTAAATAAAACATATGTCAAGCAACACATCATGGGGGAAGTGCATAAAACAACCAAACACAAAGATTCCACCACACAAGAGGAGCTATTAAATCATATCACCTACCACCCATCCACCCATCTCAGTCTGTAGTGTTTACTTAAGGTAGGAAACATGCAAGAGGAGAAACATCAAGCACGATAGATGGAACAATAGCCAGTTCCAAACAAAGACCAAGATTTATAGATGGGTCACTTTTCTTTCCACTAGGACTAAGAGATAATTGTTTTGAAAACATAGCTTGTAAATCATGATTAACATTAATAATCTCATACATATCATTAGAATCAATAGCATGAATATCATCATTAGTTGCATTAGGAACAACAAAAGTATCATCATCAATTGTATCTTATTCATCCAAATTTATTGTAATAGAATCCAAGATACAAATAGAATTATCATGTTTGTTCAATTTCATCTTTTTTGAATTAACTCCCTCCTTTGGATCAAGCATAGGCTAGTAAAAGAAAATCAAAGAATCAATAGGTTTTTTAGGTGAAGAGAGGTTTTGGGAAGCATGTTGAAGAGGTATAGTATGACGTTCATGATGGTGACCATGAGCACAATGGTTACACTTGGTTTTTCTAAAGATTTTTCTAGGTTCAAGATCAATTAACAATGGGGCCTTTTCTTCTTTAGGAGGAAGAAAATAAGGAGCCTCACTAGGTTGAGAGATACTATCTAATGAAAATTTATAACATATAGGAGGTAGAACAAAAGCATATATAGGAGGTATAGGTGGTGTAGGGAGAAGTCTAGGACCAAGACAAGGAGATGAACCATCCTTAGGATTTCTAAGCTCTCAAATATTTTGGATTTTGGATTGATTTGGTTGAGGCATAGAAGTCTAGAAGAAATTAAGGTCAATAGACTCTTGAGGTAATGAAGGCTCATAGAGACTATGATTAACAGCCATGCTTTCTTCATTATGTGAAAACTTCAAACACTTATGGATATGGGAGGTTGTGGATTTCATGGAGGTAAGCCAAGGAAGACCAAGTTTAACTTGAAATTGATTAGAAGTTGGGATGACAACAAAGGTTACATCTACAGTTTTACCACCAACTTCTATGGGAAATGTAATAGAGCCATGGGTGGGATAAAGGAAACTATTATCTATTGTAAATATTTTCTTTAGTTATCACATATTTCACCATGCAAGTAGGGCCAATAAGGACACCCCGAGAATAGAGATCATTAACCTTTGCAACAATGTAAAGAGGACCATAAACTACTTTAATTATCTCACTAAAATCAAAGTTAATAAAAAGATCAAGTTCAAGTTTACGTTTAGGTTTAATTTTGGATCGGTTAATAAGATTGACAACATTTTTGGCTTCAACACATTTATCATCATAGTCAGCAAAATGGGTGGAAGAAGAAGGAAAAGATTGGGTACGCTCAATGGTATTGGTCAAATGAGATGGAAAAGGGTTAGTATGGATTTGAAAATTTTGATTAGGAGGTGCTAAATATTTTTTTCCTTGATCATTAACACCCTCAACATATATAGTATTAGAATCCATGAGGTCTTGAATAAAATATCTCAAACAGAAACACCTTTCAGTATCATGACTAGGTTGACGATGGTATTAGCAAAAATACTTTTTATCAAATAATTTGGGAAAAGGTTTGGTTATGTCAATTGGTTTAATAGGAGGAAGAGTTTGTTATAACTAGTAGTTTCTGTTGCACCAAAAGATCGACATGTTAATGCCTGATATAACCACTAAACTTATAGAAGACACATGAGGATGTTAAACCATGTCATGAATCCCAAGGGGAGCACTGACCATTTTTCCAACAATCTCCCTCTCAATGTTACCCGAGGAATTTGAACATGTGACCAAGCTTTGATACCACTTGTTACAAGTAGTAGTTTTTTTTTGCACCAAAAGATCAACCTGTTAATGCCTAATACAACCACTAGACTTATAGAAGACACATGAGGCTATTAAACCATGTCACGAATACCAAGGGGAGCATTGACCATTTTTACAATAGAGTTAACACTTTAGCATTAATCAAATTCATCATCACATTATGCAAAGATTCAGAAATATGAATAAAATTAGGAGGTCTAAAAATAGATAAAAAAGGAGCCATACCTTTGGATGTTATTGCCACTTCCTCATAAACATTGTTGGATAAATTATTGATCTTAATGAAGTTATTTGGTTTCTTAAACTTATTATAGGATAGGGATGCAACATCAATCTTATCAACTAGAGCCATTTGAGTGGTGATCTCAAACTGACTCACTTGAAGCTAATAGTTATGAGTTACTACACACAATTGGGTAAAAGAAAAAAAAAATTAGGAAGTAAAATCTTATTTATAATGTATTTTTGTAAATTAGAAATGAAAACATGTTGCACATCAATATTAGACACAAGATAATAAATTTGAGCATTCAAATGCTTAAATCTACCAAAATCTATCACATTTTTCTTTAAAACCTTGTTTACAATGCATTAAATTAGTTAAAGAAATCTTAGGACCAATATTGTTTTGAAATTATTGGATGAAAGAATTAGAATTTTTTTGAAAGGAGTCAATAGAATAAGGAGGTAAAGAACAATACCATTACAAGTCTTTGTCTCAAAATGTTCTAGTAAACAATTTAGCCATAAACCTATGATCACGAGAGGAATCACTACACAATGTTTGGAAGGTTTTAACATGGGTCAAAGAATCACCTTCACAATTCTAAGTCTCTAGGTAAGGAATTTTCATGTATTATAGAATAAAAAAATAGATAATATCCAAGGAAAAAGAACTAGAAATATCACAAGTAGGAATGTTAAAATTGGCTTGGGTCATGGAAGAAATTTTTTGTTGCAAGACACAATTTGAACCAACCTACTAAGAGTAGCATTGGTAGAAAGAGTGGTAGGAGATATGCTTGAAGTATTTGGAGCATTTTAAGAAAATAAAGGAACAATAGAGTATGAAAAAGTAATAATATTGTTAGTGGACATTGATGAAGGTAAAGAAACACATGGAACACTTGAAGGAATAGTGGGAACAACAGGATTAGTAATGGTAACATGTGTATAATTAAGATTTTGAATGGAAGTAGTGATAATGGGTGGAGCATAGGTGGAAATACTAGGAATAGAGGTAGAACTAGGCATGGAGGTCTCAAAACTAGTAGTAGGTGGAATGAATCCTAGGTTTTGGGTACAACCTCTAATAAGACTAACATTGTTATCAATGAGATGAGAGGTACTACACAAGATATTAACACCATATTCATCATTATAAATTATCTTCCTCAAACCCTCTACAATGGATATGATCTCAGGATTAGATTTTTATTGTCCTAACCATTGCTCAATTTTTTCAAAGTCGTTGGAAAGTTTTTGAAATTATATGAGAGGTACTCTTAAGGCCTCATATCTATCATGATAAGAGTGGGAATATTTGTTCTCAATGATAGGATTAATGTCATTAGAAATCATGTTGGTCTTTGAATAAGATGAAATAGTATCCACCCTAAAATGTATGGGGGAAATACGAGATCTAATTCTAAATCCAAATTCCCAAAGGTGAGATCCAAATTGATCAACCAAAAGGTTAATGCACAATTGAATCACTCTATGGAGAATATGAAAGAGGAAGAAAACCTTATATTTCCCTATGGATAATATGTGCTTGAAATTTGAAATAATTAAAATGGCAAGTACTAACCCCAAAATAGGACAAATCTAGAAAATGCCAATTTCTGATGTCTGTGTGTAGTTTCGGGCAATCCTGCAACCTATTTTAGACTAGAAATGTTGAGACAAAGAAAACCAAGAAAACTTTTATCTTTCTAACAGCAGATAGTCTTTGACCCCGATAAAAGGTCAAAGGCTAAATTAATATTTTGAAGGTCGACCTTGATTTTGTTCATAGATCTCAGAAGTTTGCTGAAAAGGGTATCCAAATCCAAGCTCAGATCTACAGTTTCGCACCTGTACCTACAAGAAAAAGAGGTTTTTTGTTGTTTGTTTGAGGGGTTTGCCTTGGTCAAACCCTGGTTTGGAATCAACCTTAATATTGAAATTGAAATTGAGTATGCTAGCAAGTAGTAGAAGTAGATCTAACAATGAAGCTATGTAATTCAATAGATATGCAAGTGTATTTGAAATGTAATCAAGTATGTTGATATGAAAGCTTGAACACAATAATGAAAAATATAAATCAAAACCATGAATGTGTTGGAAACTACAATTGAAACAATTGTTGTATTGTCATTGATGTCAAACCTTATCTGGTAAGACTATTGCTACTTAGGAAAGTACTATATCTATTTGAGTGTTGCTAAGGGGTAGGCAAGGTTGGTAACAATAGCACCTAAGGAAAGGTTGAGTTATCTTGATACTACAAAGTGTACTTGACTATGTTGCACAATGATGAGATAATGTATTGTTTATACTAGTAAGACTGAAGACTAAACTGGTAGGCTTGATCGAGCAAAGAATGGAGAAATCATGTTTAAGCCGAGTAATGTTAGTGTCGACTGAGTCAATGTATGTCGAGCAAAATTATAGTGTCGACCGAACAATAGTAATTGCCGAGGAAGACAGTGTAAGACTAGGAAATATTTTTAGTAATGACTGAGCTTTCTACATGAAGACCGAGTAGTTGATCACAGTATTGACCGAGCATCATCAATTTTATATTTGAAGAGAATTTAATTTTGGAGCTGACATTGTTGAATTCTTGGATTATGTAAAATGTGTTGACTTTATTTATTGATTGTTTGAAAGCATTAAATGCAGTGTAAAATGTTTTATTGTAAATCTTTAAGAGATTTGAGATGATTCTAGAAAAGGAGCTGAAGAACATGAAGCGAGTAGATTCAATGAATCTGACCTAACCCTAAGATCTACGAATGAGATTTAGTGGCATAAGATGAGTTAACCTAATTGAGGAAAGTATAAAGGGGACTTGAGCATTTGGATATGTAAGTGCATGGGTGAACAGAGAATGCTGGAAGATCAGTAAAGTTTTATTGACTGAATAAGCAAAAAAGGCTGAAGGAGAATTGTGGTGGTTGCTTGAAGAAAAGTTCTGAGCAGATCAAAGATGGAGATGGAATATTTTCAAAGTCAGTAAACTAGCATTAGTGTACGGAATCAGATCTGATATTTGCAAAGTGAGTTGTATATTTTTTAGATAAATATTGCTGCTACTTTCTAACCATTGTAACAGTCAAAATACTTTTAATAGAGGTTGACCTAACAGTCATATGTTAAATCCTTTGAACAAGGTTGCATTCTAATGGAGTGTATGTAAGTCCTATGACAAGGCTCACTTTTAATAGGGTGATTGAAATCCTTTAACAGGGTCACACTTGACAGTGTATATTGTAACCTTTGACAGGGTTGGCTTTTTACCGAGCTCACTTCAGAAAAGTGAAAATAATAGTAACATGTTACAAAGTGGTTTTTCCCAAATTGGGTTTCCACTATAAATCCTGGTGTTAATACTTGTGTGAATGTTTTGGTTTGAACATTTCCATATTTTACAAGTTAAGTTACAGCTGGGTAGTGGACTGCATTGTTATATGTTTCTATTATTGAATCAGTGATGACTGAGTTTGTTTTGGTTATTGGATCTAATTTAAGGAAAAGTTTTAAGTTTGTTTTAATATACATCAGGACCTGAGAACAACTGATTCACCCCCCCTCTCTATTGTTCTAAATCATATTAACAGAATGTAAATGCAAAACCTCCATGATTGTATGCTTGGAATCCACCTTGATAGAAGAATGAATGGATCTTAGAAGATGAACAAAGGATCTTGAAGGAAGATCACACCATCATGATGGATAGATCTAGGGTTTGAATGATGAATCTTGCATGCTTGAGCCAAATCCCTTCAAAGAATTGAATACTTGAATCCTTGATCAATGGAGAACTTGAATGCTTGAATGGATGATTGCTTGATCTTGCTTGAGAGAGAACGTGATTGCCAAGACTTGACCACCAATGTCTCCTTGAGAGTGCTCGATGCATGAAGGAATGAGATGGAGAAAATGAAAGAGGAAGGCTTCCTTTTATAGTGATCTAGGGCACAAACCTCTAGAGAAGGTCGACATTAGGGAATTAAATCCCGATTAACCTTAACCCCTAAAAATGGACCCATATTAAATTTAATTTAAGGATTTACCATTTCGAAACCTGAAATGGCCAAACTGAAAGTGAGAAAATAAATATTTCTGAAACCTGACACCCGAAAATTATGGGATCTTGAATTTTGAAATCTAGGTCAAGGATGAGGTAGACCCTACCCTAGGTTCAGGTTGACCCTGACCTAGGTCAGGGTAGAGGTTGACTTTGACCTTGAGGTCAAAAACCTCAGGACCTCAGTCCATAATTCCAGGAAATGTAGAAATAAAGTGAAATCAGGTGCAGAGAGAAGTAGAATGGGGGGAGTGTTAGGATTAACAAGGCAGAAATAACAATTACATGCAAATATAACCAATATCAGAAAACAATAAACCACACAAAAGAGAATACAAGACACAAAGATTTAATGTGGTTCACCCAATCCCTGGGCTATGTCCACCAACAGCGAGTCCAATATTTTATTATCCAATGATTACAACCTGATTACAATCCATAATCCCTTACAGCTCAATTTTGTTGCAAGTACTAAAATCATATATCATGAAATCCCTAACCCTAAGCCATATTATACAATATTTTTGCCTCTTTAGGGTTAGAATGAGTTACAAAATGTCAGCCCAAAAATTACCAAAAATATGTCAGCCTCAAAAAAATTCACCTTGGGGGCTGTGCCCCCAAACCCCTGCTCGGGGCCCGGTCTGGCCGCGAACCCCGGCGAGGTCAGGAGGAAAAGTGTACAGTACTTTCCTAGATAGTACTTTCCTGATCAGTCACCACAAGCTAACAGGGAGAAAGCCAGATTCAAGCAAAGACTTGATCAAGGTGCTTGACATGACCCCAGACTACTTACTCAGAGGGCTAAATGCTCTTAACATGGAAGTACTTCCATTTTAAGATGATACAGTCTCATCAAGATTCCTAGGAAAAATAGAAGGCTTGGGATCAAAGGAACCCATAAGTCAACGACTTCTCCTAAATGGAATTCTATAAGTAGGACTCAAGGTAATAACAATCATGGACAACATAAAGAAATAAATATAGATCTAGTGAAAATATAGAGTTTGAAAGATATATGTAATTCAAGTTAAGAAAAATAGTAATTTTTTAATGAAAAACACATCTAACTATCAAACATTGAAAGATCTAATGTAAAGATATATGTAAATTCATACAATGTAGAAAAGATGCAATATAAATAGTGATTAATTCAATGCATTCAAATTAGATCTAAAAACCAAATCAGAATTGGAAATGTTATGAGTTGGGTTCACAAAAAATGTACATAAAGAAAATGGTGAAGTAATGTATAGATGGGTAAATCACTTCTCTATTTCATGAATTGCACATTTCAGAAGGAAGATGCCACACTAGGTTCAAAAGGAGAGTCAAACATTAAGTGGGATAGTGATACTTCTCTAAAATATTTGATTATGAAAATGAAAATGATGAAATGAAGTAATGTAAATTATTAGTTAGGTAAGTTGCTGAAAAACTATAAATAATAAATTGATATAGATAGATAGTAAGCTGAAATGCATAGAAACATAAACCAAAAAGAAAATATAAACTTGTGGCTGAAATATGGTGTTATCACTATATAAAAATTTTCTAGCTTCATGCTAAACATTTTTGAAATAATCTAGTTTGTAGACCTGATGGCAAGGTTTGAATGGTGAAAACCCTAAGTTTGTTGGGAGCCCTGGCTGATCCTAAGCGTTGTTATAATTTCGTGTTACCTTTTTGGCTCACTAACTCTCCAAATATGCATGTGCTAATTTTTTATCCCTTTTACCCATCACTTTACATGTTATATTGTTAAAATGTCCGACGTGGTCACCTTTTAATTAATTCTTTCAAGGCCTAAGTTTTTGATTAAATTTTCAATAGTTTGTCCCACTTGAAACTTGTGGCTGTCGTTGAACCACAAGACTACCTGTTACCAGAATGTCTGACATGCGCTTTAGCGACAAAGCGCCATCTGTCCAGGCAGGCTCATCAATAAAGGTGTGCTAGAGATTAAACAATGGATTAATCCTATGACTGTCGTTATATCGTTGGACCAAGTTGATAGCCTTTTAAGCATTGTGCTTTAGCGATAGCTATCAGATCAAGGTTTTTTCTGACAGCGGTAGGTTCTGGCTTGTCAGTCTCCATGGCATTTCTCTTGGGTTGACATCTATATTAGGTGACGTCATAAAGGTGGGGTCAAACTTTTCAATGCCTAAAGTTCTATTTGATCTTACGGCTGTCGCTATACCGTTGGAGAAAGATGTCAGGATTTTAAGCTGGTGCTTTAGTGACAACCGTCAGATTCTCTCGAAAGGAAGAAGTTTGCAGTGGGCCCTAGAGTGCCAGGTCACATTGATGTGTTCATTTTCTATTTGTTGGAATGAGTTATGATGTGGCAGTTGTCAAGATTTTTGGTGCCGAGAAAGAAAAGAGGGAAGGCCCACCTGCTGGTTCTTCACAACATGGCATCTTTTGATTCGACAGAAAAATGAGTAAGGTGTCAAAGTAGGGCCAGACTTCTCAAATGGTTAAGGTTCGATAAGATCACATGGTTGTTGTTATACCACTGGGATAAAGTGCATGATTTTTAAGGTCAACGGTATAGCGATGACCGTTGATCTTGCTTGAAGATGATGACGGAAAGGTGGGTCCTTTGTCGATAGGTTCTTGATGACATGATCATTTTTAATTGGCCAAGTGCAGTAATGACATGTCAGGTTGTCAGTACACTTGACACTAAAGATAAAGTTAGGGTTTTCTACCTACTTACCTATTCAAATAATGGGGTAGCTAGACTCAAGGAATTGGTCCCAAGAAACCCTAGGGATTTAGTAGCTGAGGCACTCCATGACAGAGGAAATTGGATGAGAGATGCTAGGGTGGGTAAAGATTATAACAATCTTATTTTATTCAGGTCAGCCTACTCACAAAGAAATTCATGTGCCCCCTTGGTAATATTTGGAAATTTGATATAGGGAAGTTGGTGGTCCCCGGAGTATTCGTGGATGTAGAATTGCTGATCCAAATTGCCAAGTGTTATGATCTTGTGACAAAATGTGTCAAGGACATAAATGGGAAAGACCTAATCAAAATCACAGATGACGAGATCAGGGAGGTTTTTTCACTAAATGACCCTTCTATTGGGTTGGAGAAGATAGATTTCACAGAGTTCACAGAAGTATATGGGGCACAGAGGGATTATTTGAGAGCAGGGCCTCTAAGGGAATTTTTGGAAGAAATTGGATCAATGTGTGTTGTTAGTGCAAGTACACCAGTGCCTTTTAGGCTGGACTTGTTCAGTAAGAGATCACAAGGTTTCTATAAGTCTTTAACTTTAATTCTAGGGCATGATGAGGCCACTCATATGCCAATACCATATATGTTTATGATGGTACAATCACTACACCCCCAATTGGCACTGATTTTTGATTTTGCCTCTCATCTGGCTGATCTTATCCATGAGGGATTAATGGGGATCAAGAAAATGAAAGTTAATAGGCCTTTTGGGTGGTATTCAATGCTTATGCATATGTTCCTATACAAGGGTGAGCAATTCTTCAGCTCAACAATCAACACTGTGAAGGAGAGATATGGAGAAGCCCTTCCAGTCCAATTGTGGACTACAACTTTGTCATGGGATAGAGTTGATGCTAGCTACATTGCTTTTGATAGAGACTTTGCTTCAAGACTAAGGACTCTACTATTTTTTGACAATCCAAGGATTCTGAGAGAGTTATTAAGATCGATTAGACCAAAGGAGTACTGTCAGGATATCACCATAGTCCACAATTTTGGGGATATAATTTTATATCTAGTTTCCACAGTTTTCAGAGTATATGGTTGCAAAGTGGCACCATACATTTTACCCTATCAGGTCCCATTGAAATTAGGATATGCTGAAATATTAAGGCAGATTGGTGACTTGCAGGAAACTACTCTCACTAGTAAGGGAAGGGGAACTTTCTTCCCAGATATTACTATAGCACATCAATATGTCATAACTAAAGGAGGATGGGTACATTTGAATAAAGTTTTACAACCCTACAAAATGACAACGGCCACTATCAGATGTGTAGACACAGAGGGTTTCCTATCAGGAATGTTCAAAGACAAGGTAAGGTGTGCTCTCATAGAACACCAATTTAATTTTCCTGAAGATATAATAAGAAATGAGTTTGACCTTCAAACTCAAGAAATTAAGAAGGAAAAGTGGGTCACCTACAAAAAGACTGTAGATTTCATTAGGAATTTTGATAAGGCTTATGACCCACTGAAGGGATTTGAACCTTGGGCTAGGAAAGTAGATGCCCTTATGGAACATTTTGAGGGGGTTATGCATGCAGTGAATGAAAAGAAAGTCATGGTCAGTAAGGAAGAGCCTGAAAGGACCAAACAAATTTTGAGTCAACCAAGGTACATAAAATTGACTCCTAAGGGAACATACACTGTGCAGAAGAGAAGTGGTTACAGTGTCCTTTTGCCAACACAACAAAGAGATGAGGACCTTCCCTCTACCTCAAGAGGAAAAAGACCCATATATGATCCAGTAATGCATGCACCCTCTCCTAAGAGGAAAAGATGAGAAGAATCAAGGCCAGGAGAGAATGTCTATTCTCCTTCTAAATCCCCTATCCAATTAGATGAACATGGGGTAGCAGAACAGTTAGTTCAGATGAGTAGTGAGGGGAACATCTTTGTTTCCAATGATGAGTTACAAGAAGGAATACCAGAGGCACCTAAGGAGGTGGCCATGGATCTCACTATTGCTAAATTTGAGGGTAGACAGATGGACCCTATTTTGAAACAAGCTAGTGATTCATTTCTTGCTGATGACAAATTTGTCAAAACTAGGGCATTCTCCCAATTTCTATGGAGAATGAAAATAAATCAATTTAAGGAAATTTGTGAAAAAAAAAAGGAAGAATTCCCTGATAGGGATATCATAGAGATTGAAAATGAGACCAAAGCAGAAATGATGAGGTAGTTTAAAAAGGTTACTCCTGAGGAGGGAAGGGTTATGGTCCATACTGCAAGAGTGTTGATTCTGCCAGAGTGGGATATTGTTGATGCAATAATCTTTGATCAAGTCAGAAAGAGCAAGGTGAAGACTCTTGCTACAATAGAACAGGCTCAACAAGCTGCCAGAGGAACTGCTTTTTCAGAGGATCATGTTGCCTTGGTGATGTGGTCCCTTAAGAGGGAGGAGAACAAAGGAAATAAAGAGGCTCTCTTGCTAGGGTATGGAGGGAATTTATTGGTACAAAGAGTAGGTGAGACTTCTAGAGTAGAAGCTTCAAACCTAATTTTGGAAACTACCAAGTTCAATGTCAAGGTGGTATAGAAGGATGCCCAAGAAAAAGAGGAGCTCGGGCTCAAATTTGAAACTATCCTCAAATCTTACAATGAGCTCAAGATAGAGCTAATTCAAAAGGAAAAATTAATTGCTGAGCTATCAGGACCACAAGATCACAGGTCTCCCCAATTGGCAATCTCTGACAAGCCTGAAGTTGCTTCTTCATCAAGCCTAATTGTTGAATTTCCACCATCACCATTCCCAGACACCAGTATGGATGCAAGAGTTATTTGGGAGAAGCAGCGATTAACTAAGGAAGCTAATAAGTTGAGGGAAATAAGGGTACAATTGGAGAAGGAAAAGGATGAGCATGTGAAGGCCATAGCCTTGGCAAACCAAAAATATGAAGAAAAAATGACAGATGCAATAATGCAATTTGCATATGATTTGAAGCCCTCAATTTTCTATAATCATGTCAGCAGGTTACATGATTTATTTGCAGCTTTGAATAAGGAGAACACTGAGATGTCACTAGTTTTGAAGAAATGGATTGAGAGGTCTCCAAATGTGAAGCTTTTCTGTATGTTATGAAAAGGCCAAGAGGACCCTGATCCACTTATTAAGCCAGTGCATCAAGCTGTGTAGAAAATAGTTCAGTATGGCATCATTTTGGATACTTTTATAAGAAAATCAAGTTTGATGAGAGGAGAATTAATGCTTTCAAATTATGAACTGGTCCCTACCATTCTCACATAAAGGGGAAAATTTAAAGAATCATATCAGTGGAGAGAAGAGATGGATGCACTCTTGTCAGAGAGGGTGACTGGTGTCTTAAGTGACACCTATTCTTTTAGCAGCACCATCAAGCTATTAATAAATGCAAAATCAATGTTTGATACCATTCAACACAAGGTCAGCCAAATAGAGAGTGAGTGGGAATAGTTATCAAGTAAGAAGGCTGAGTTTGCAAATTTTGAGTTCCCAAGTGAAGAGGTATACAATAAATGGAGGTATTAGTATATACCTCATGTTGAGAAAGTAGATATTCCACCAGCCTCTTGAAACAATTAAGAAAGTTACTTTTTGAGCAATCAAGGTTGTTGAAGATGCAAAAAGGCATTAATTACAGGATTGACTATGAGATATTGCAATCAGATTTGTTTAAAGAAGCCAAGGACATCATTGAAGACATAAAGCAAGGCGGCTCATCTACAAATATCTCATCTATTTCTTTGGTGTATTTATTGTAACAAAATAGGGTTGTTGTAAAGTTTTAGGGTTAGAAATTTTGTAAACCCTAGAATGATCGATAGCTTGTTTGCATTTCCTTGTATATAAAGGATTTTCCATGATCATTCTAGGCATTGAGAGTTTAGGAGTAAAAAAGATAGAGATTCTGGAACCCTAGCCCTCAGTCTAGGATTGTAGATTTTGTATCATTCTTATCAAAGAAATAGAGAAGTATAGGTTGCGGCTACTATTTAGCAAGCTTATTGTTTAGAAAATGATGTATACAACATTCAAGGTTACACTCAATACAAATCTCAATTTTTTGTCTCTCCTTTGAGTTTATTCTGTAAATCTTTAAGTCTTTTTGAGATTTATATGTATGTGTTTGGCTTTGAGTTCTAATCTAGGATTGGATTAAATATTGCTCAGGGTGCGATACATGTTTACTGAATCTGTTTGAGGATTTCCTATAAGTAGGAAAGAGTTGATGTATTTGTATTTATGTCAAAAGACCATATTCTCTTCAAAACATCTTTGTATGCATTCCGTCTTCTAATATTTTGCCCAATGGATAGGGCACTGACATGTATTTCCCTATCTTTCCTTTGTGTAGAATGATTGAAATCTTGTAATCCTAAAACATTCAATCAATACCAGTCTTTTACATTTTATTTTACTTTATATGTTGTTCTACCCAGTGATGGAGAGTCAATGAATAATAGGTTGTTGTTTAGTACTTTCTCACTATCGTCTATTGTAAGATCTAGTATTGAGTAAGAAACAGAGTTGACTCTATTGGATCAGGTGTACCCACCATGGTTTTGCAGAGCCAGAAGTGAATAGGGTAGTCTTGTCCCTATAGTTGGTCCAGTTGCTTATAGATTTCCCATATTTGGAATTAACCTCTCCTTAACATCAGTCATAAGCATACTGGTATCTCATGGAGTGTAAAATCCTATCCAGGAACTAACATATGGGCTCAAAATATAGGGTACATGATGGAAATAGTGACATGTACCTACGACATGATGACAATGGTGACTTGTCCTTGGTGTTTTCGCCTGAATTTTTCAAAGATTGTCTAACTGTTCCTGATCTACCCAGAAAAGTTCTAAAAGCTTCATAAACTGTTCCTACACATAAAAAATGGGCAAAAGGTTGTCTAAAGGGGTTTTCCTTTCTCAAACCCCTATTTAGAAATCAACCTTGAACATGAAATGAAATTGCATAAAGGAAAGTATGTAAAAGGAAAATGATTGATTCACCTTGTAGAAATCCCGATGGATGGATGTAGAAATTTCTCATACCCATGAAGATGCTTGAATGCACTTGAAATACAAAGAGATGACCTTATAATGTGATGTAGAATCAAGGATGACCTCATAAATGCATAGATCTATGAATGCCACTCCTAGATATTGAATCTTGATATGCTTGATAATTATTTGTAATGAAGGAGAGATAATATTGATGGAATTGTTATGCCATGCATACCCATCCCTACATTTATCCTCAGATAAATTTTGGGTCCCCCCTTTTTTGTTGTCTTGTTTTCCTTCTTCTTTGTTTTATTTATTTGTTCTCCTCTAAGGTCTGGGATCCTAGAGCCTATCCTCTATCACCATTACTTTTTCTTGGTCCTTGGGCATTTGGTTTTCTCAATGCTTCTTTAGCATTATGTATCTCGGATCCCTAGAACCCAAAGTGTGGAGTATTTAATCAATTTCAAAGTCATACACTACATTTAAAAGTTTCTTTCTTGACCTATCTATAAAAAGACTTTTTAGAGGTAATTTTACCACCAAGTGATTAAGAATTATTCATGAGAGAATCTCTATGACTAAGTTTCCAGGCTTGTAGATTTGTGTGTTTGATGTGAAATTTAATTTATTATTAGGCATTTTTGAAGGATCTGTTAGCCAACACATGCATTCCTATATTTAGGTAGGTCCCTTTCTACATTTTTTGTTGGTGTTCTTAAGGTTTTGTTTATGTTTTCATTCCTTTTCTATTTTTTTCATTGTTTTAGTTCTTGTCGTAATGGTTAATTAAAAGGGATTTCCCTAAAATTCCTTGGCTTTGAATGTAATTCAAGGCCTCATTTTCATGTTCTAGGGTTTCTTTTGTGCCCTAGTTGCAAGAATTGTGCATTCGGTCCTTCCAATTTTTGGTAAGTCATGTGATTAGGGATTATGGTTTGCACCATTTTTGTGCCCTAATTACATTTTTGTGAAATTAAAGGTGATGTATTTTCCCTCTTAGAGTTCACTTAGGGCTTTATGGTTTTTTTAATTTTGTGCCCTAATTTTTAGCTAGTTTTTTATGGAAAGGTGATTTTGCAATTAAAGTATTTAAATCCATGCTTGCTAAGGGTTTCCCATTAAATCCCTACTTGGTTTAGGCCCAATGGTGGGCCACATATCAAGAAATCATATCAAGAACCCCTAGTCTGACACTCTTTTCACCAACTAGTCATTGGTCCTTGCAATCTGAAACCTTGGTTCCCAGCTACTTGTCACTTTCATGACCATGATTTCAATGTATCCTAGAGTTAGCCATTTCACAGGTCATTATACAAAATATCATTCATTTCCTGATTCATCCATCATGCACATTTCTTCTAGGACTTGGCATCTTTTCTTTGATGGATCTTACTGTAATACCCCAAAAATGGGCTATAGGTTCCTTAACCTCCTATATCGACACATCAAACAAAATCGACATCAAAGTTCTAACCTAAGGCACATTTGCACATCATCGAATCCTAATTGATTATCTTAAATTTTGCATCGGGGAATATTCCTAATTATCATAATTATCTTTAATTTAATGATTATTTGGTGATAAATCTTATTTATCCTAAAGTTTGATTAATTGAATATTCTAAATATTTAATTAATTAGATTTAATTTTGCCACTTAATTATTTAATTGAATTTAATTATATTTATTCCTAAGTATTATTATTTAAATTTGATAATAAATCAAAATTCCTATAATTAATTGATTAAATTCTTATTTAATTAATTAAAGCAAGTTGTCATATTTAATAATATTATTTTTGGAATAAAAGTTTGAAAAAATAATTGATTAACCCATAAATCAATTGTTTTATTTTTAAAAGCAGTTAAGTTGGAAATAAATCACTTTATTATTAAATTAATTCATAATTATCCATGTGCACAATCAAAAAGCAGTTAAACTCCAAATCAGAAAATCAATGCAAGTTATTGACTTTTTGGAACTCAACATCATTTTTGAGTTTTAAAGCTGATCTAAACTTCTAATTTGAGTTAAACTATGCTTTTGCATGTTTTTGTGAGTTAATTATCTTTATTTAAAAATAACTCAAAAATCAACCTGAGTTATTTGAGTGATTTATGGATTTTTTTCATGCACCTTTCAAAGCCTTGGATTTCTATAAAAACAAGGCTCAACTCTTCATAATTCATCTCTCAAATCCACAGAATCTCATATTTTTGCACAATCACGTTGGAGAATTGAAATTGGGAGAATCAAAGCTTATTGCTAATCAAGGCTATTGTGAGATCAATTTGTTTTTTTTACATTCATTTAGATTCTTTTTCATATCATTGTTAGATCATTTTAGCAGATTAATTTCATATAGATTAGATTTCATATCAAGTTTTTATCATTCTTATTGCATAGAAAATCCAAAAAAATAGCTTAATTGCATTCATTTCATATCCATCTTTTGCATTCAAATCCTTCGTTTAGGTGTCATCTAGGTCACTGATCTCGATTACAATCTGAGAACATCAATCTCGCACCTATTAGAAGGTAGTAGATCGCTTGGTTAGATTAGATTTTAATTTTGCACAATTTTGATTATAGCTAACCTCTAATGTTTTATTGAAGTGTTGTGTCTACAGATCAGGTACAATTTTCACACATATTTCTGGCACCCACCGTGGGGCAACCCACCTTTGCATGCTGATTTTGATTATTTTTTGGAGCTAACCCCCTTGTGCAGATTTACTTGGAGCTAAAACCCTAAAGTTTCAAAGATTTAATTTTATCTCCCAAACGGCTTGGATTTTTGGTTTGAAATTGTTTTTTCAAGTTGGAGACATATCAGGGAAGCTTCGATAAAAAATTCAAAATTTTCTGAAATGTTTTGAATTTTTAATAATTTTGTTTTGATTTTTCATAAAAAATTAATTTTCAGCGCAGATCAGAATATTTTTTGGAAATTTTTACATTTTCAAATATCTCTTCAAATTCTATATGGGGTCCATTCTTTGTGTTTTAAATTTGGATGCAATATAATAGCTCAAATAGTCAATTTACAAAAACTGGTCTATTTTGATAAAATGGGTCTCTAGGGCACAAATGAAGAGATTTTTCTAAAAATTTTACATTTTTAGAAAGATCTCTATTTTTTAGTAGGGGTCTCTATTTTGAATTTCTATTTTTGTGACCAAAATCATAAAAAAAAATCAGATCTTGTTGACTAGGTCAAATGCAGCAAAAAAAATAAAAAAAATAAAGTTTTGTGATGGGTATACACTTATTTTTTTTACATGGTTCAATGAATGATATGAATTGTCATTTGGGTTAATTGCTGGTTATTATTGCTGATAATAATTGATTTTTAGAGCTAACCCTATGGTTTTCATAAGTTGAATATATGTTGCATATCTTGTTTGCTTGTTCGAGAGTTCATCACTTGCTTGCATGGAAAAGCTCAACAAGAATTGCTAAAAATCAAGTAAAATCTATTAAGCGCGTTGTGAGGATCCCAGGTATTCTCCTTCATCTAATAAAATTTTGATTTGGATTTAAAATAAATCTCTTATGTGTTTGGCTTGTGTGCATCTTTTCATGCTTTTGTCTGTTTCTACACACTTGCATAATTGATACTAGGTTGTGACCCCTTAAGGATTCATTAAGTAGTCGTAGATACTTGTGATTGATCTAGATTGCTATCTTGGGTTATTGGACTTGCTAAATCTGCCGACCCCTCATTTTCACCCCGTGGTTGCAATATTAGCACCACATTAAAGGGGAGGGGTCTACAGGAAAGAAGCGTTAATTGTTCCACCAGGCAACCCTTTTGTGCTTTTTGGAACTCGCTTGTTTTCTAAGTTGGGGACTCATTTTTAGCTTGTGTGAGGTGTTAAGTGTTCCACCTTGTGGAATCATCTCATATTTACTTTAAGCGTTAAGTGTTCCTCTTTCTACTTTTTGGGTACTTTCGGTAGATTTGCTTTCAGAAATATATCTGTGAAAACATAGTAATTAGGCCCTATGAACACTATTTGTGATTCTTGAGAGATTGGATTCCCAACAAAATCCTTGACAATGGAATCCTTGTAGGTAGGGAGGATACTTAGTGCATCTCACATTCTACTTGGTCTATGCATCTTCCCTTATTGATTGATACATTCTCTCTCTGGAGAGGTTGATAGATCACGTGGGGTTGATATCATAGACCTTGGTGAGATAATCTTCGTCTTAGCGTGTAGGATTTATCTACCTACTTTGTTTGGGTTAAAAGTGAAAAGGCATAAAAAACCTTGGATCTGGAGCCAAGTCCCCTTGTGGTACAATACTATGAGTCATCTTTAGAGAGGGTTAACCATAGCGGACAATCCCTTCATAGGGAAAACTGCGTTGACGGAACCTCAAACGGTAATAGCCATTTTCACTGTGGTAGTGACAGCTGCTATATAAATGTCCTTGTGGAAGAAATCTCCATGGGTATGGTTCATTGTTGGGTTGTCAGATCTCCCTAGCAGCTCCTAAAGATTAAGTTCTCGGACTATGTCAAAACCCTGGTGCGCCGAGATTGGAGTTCACCCCTTTGGATCATAAAATTTGTAGAGTCAAACCATTACTAAAAACCCTAGAGAGGCCAAATTTTCATTTTCTAGGGTATATGTGCATCATTGCAAAACATTTTTGGAACATACACAATTAGCGCTTCTGAGGATTAGAATGAATAAGTCACTTGATTGTTCATGCGCAAGGTTGCTTTTGCCCTTGTTCATTGTTTTTAGACATGCCTGAAATCACTTGCTTGCTCTTTTGTGTGCTTGCTTATCTATCTGGTTACTGAAAATGAACAAATCTGTTACAATTTTCAAATCTGGACATTGAAATTTGCAAACAATCCGAATCTGAAAACTCAAAATTTGCAAAATCTGAAGTAAAATTCTATTCTGGAGTCAAAAGTCATCTCAGGAGGTCAAAAAGTCATACGAGTTTCCATCAAGTGTTGTTTCATTCCTGCCCAACTGTCGTATGGTAAATAACCCAGTGTCGTACGAGTCTTTCTGCCAGTTAAATTCAAAGAGTCAAAATCCTACTTGCAACTATCGTACGAGTTTTTCAACTATCATTTCATTGCATACCCACTGTCGTATGAGTCTGCAGAAAGTCATTTGGGAAAATTTAAAAAAGTTGTCAAAAAATTGTCAGAATTGTCAGATACTTAACTTTTTTCAGCCTAATTCTAGAATCTATCAAACAAATCACTGTGTCAAGAACAGAGCAGTAGCTATTGAGAATCAGTACACATGTCTCAAAGAATCAGTACACATGAGGAAGAAACTCTGATGAGGGCCATGATGAAACAGATGCACGCTATGCAAGTCAAGATTAACAAACTTGAGAAAGAAAAGGAACCTAAAGAGTTCTCCATGGAAGCTCTATGCCCTTTTCCATTTGATAAAGACTTGTACATGTCACCATGCCTCCAGAAAGAATTTGAGCAATGTGATAACCCTTATGATACCTCTTCCATGGAGAGTGACACATCCAGCTTCGGAGACTATGATGACTATGATGACAAACAATGTAATGATACCTATGACACCTCTGTTCCTAAGAGTCCTCCTCATCATGTGTTCCTACTTACTAGAAATGGGATGTCACATTGGATAGATCGTGATGGTGATCCATATGATTCTAATTTTGAAAGAGATTTTGATGGCTTTTGTGGACAATATCTAGATGATACATCTACTTCTATTGAGGAATATAAAATGTACCATGCTGATTTGAAACGTCAATACTATAAGGATCTCTCCTCTAAGAACTCTCAGGCTGAAAATAAAGATTACACTCTCAAGCAAGATCATGTTAATGTTGGACCTTTGTCTTGTGATGGTTCCCTTCCATCCCTTACTCCCTCCAATACCCATACATTTCCTAAAGCTTCTGAGTCTTTCAAATCTTTCACAAAACCTTCATCCGACACAAGCCCTGTGGTTCCCTATAGTTATTCCAGGGCTACCTCTTAAAGAAACTCAAGCTAACCTTCACTTGGCTGCAAATACTTTCAATAATGATAAACCTAAAGAGCCTAAGCCTTCATATGCTATAATCCCTACTTCAGCTAGTCCTCCACCATCTCTTCCAAAGTCATCCATACAATCCCAACATGCTTCCTTGTCCTTAGAAGTGGCTCCATGTCAACAGGACTCTAGAAATGATAAAGAAAAGAACATAAAGAAAGATCAAGATCAAGAACCCTCTATGTCGTCCACTCCTTTTCACAATGTCTTTTATCTGCTTTAGGGTTCTTTTGATCTTGCACACCCTTTTTCATGCATTCCACCATTGTCTTAAGTCTTCTCCTAAGCAAGATCAAGCTACTACTTACACTATTGAGCTTATTGACAATCAAAATAACCTTACTACACTTCCAATTTCCAAAGATGATACTTCCATTAAGGTTGGTAAAAATGGTGTTGTTACTTCCAATGTTAAGCCTATTGAAAATCAAGAGAAAAATTATGTGTTTATGTTATCCAAAGATCCTTGTCAAGATCAAAGTCTTCCATCTTCTTATTCTACCATTCCATGTTCGTTTCTGCTTTCTACTCTTCCTAATTCTTTGCAAGCTTTGAACAATCCTATCAAAGAAGGTGCTCATATTCAAGATGTCCATGATTCTATTGAAAATCCTAATGCTCACTCTAAAAATGTTGATGTCCTTGGTTGTCATATAAATGTTGATGAACTTGTTGATTATCCTTTTTCATTTTCCACTTCCATCCTTGGACCTCTTCCACCACTACTAAGGGCTTCACGTCTTCCTTCCATCTTGGGTCCTTATGTCCCTTCACTTTCCCCTCCTAACTCTCATAATTTTCCATCCATCTTGGGTCCTTACATACCTCCATCTCCTATCTTTCCTCAAGATCAACATAGATGCATACCCTTGAATCTTTTTCATCCACCCACCCATCTAAACCATTCATATCCTCTTTTTTCTTCCACAAGTCTCAAGTCTTTTGGAAGTAACTTGAATGTTCAATACAAGAAAAAGAATCAATACAAGAATCCATCAAAAAAAGAAGATCACCATGTCTCCTCTAATAGACATGGAAACATAAAGTCAAAAGAGATATCTAAGAAAAAAATTACAAGACAAGTATGGGTTCCAAAATCCATCATTAAAGATATTCTCTCTAGATCATCAAAAAGAAATGAAAAGCCTATGACTATATGGACTCCAAAGTCTCTCTTGAAAGAGTCTGGTGTTGAGCAAAAAGTGAAGTTGACATTCAAGCTTCCAAAGACTTCCACTTCATCTTCTTCCAAAAGTATTCCTCCATTCCATGTACCTAAACCACAACCTCTGCTATCCATTCACCATATTCCTTCAGGTATTCCTTCATTCACATTTCCTCCACCCTCTCGCCACCCTTCAAGGTGTATGTTGATGTTGATCTTTCCTTCCTTTCCATCTACCCTTTCACAATCTTTCCATTCATTATCCTTCTACCTTCTATCATTTTTCCTCATTTGCCTATTCCTCCTATCTTCCAACCTCACTCGCTTTACATAAAACTTTATCCTCCATTTTCTCTTCCATCTCCCTTTTCATATCAGCATCTTTAAGCATATCATCTTGAATCCTTGGCATATCATGGTTTATCCTTTCAAGGAGCATTATCTAAAAAGCTTGCCTTCTTCCAAAAAAAATTAAAAATGTGCCTTAGTGGAAACCTGGAAACAGGCGCCTTGGTAGCAAAAGTAAATAGAAATAAATTCATCCTATGGTGAAAACCACTCCCTTGTGGCACCTTGGATAAGTACCATGATGAAAACTTGAAAATCAGGCATCATGCGTAGTTCTTCTACATATTTCATCCATTCCATCTTCTCTCTTTGATCTTGACAATGTTGATTTATACATGAACATTTGGCTATTTTGTGAGCTATCTTACGATGGTTTTGCTTTCATTCCCTTCCTGTTTAGCCTTCATATTTATTTTCCTCCATTCATTCTAGTCTTTCACTATCATTTCCCCTTTGGTCTTGATCTAATAAAAAAAGGAAAGAAAAAGTAAAACATGATGCTATGAAGCCTCTTGACATGTCTACTCCTTTGGACTACATCCTATCCTTCTTTGGCATTACGCTTTTTTGACTTATCCTATGCTAGCCTTTCATTGCTTGTCTAAATGCGCTTTAATGACAATTTTTCCCTAGCTTGGGTATTCTTGAGGGGTTTTTCCCTTGAGGATTTCTTCCCTTCATTCTCCTTCATTTTCTTGTCTTCCATCTCTTCCACTAGCTTGCCAATCCCTCGTGTTCTCCACCTTGCTAGACATTAGAACTGCATGATATGATCTTGCTTGGGAGTTTGCAATGAAAAAAGATGCTATCAAGTATACCAAGTATCAAAACTAGTATCAGAACTAGTATCAGAACCAGTATCAGAACTAGTATCAGATCTAATATCAGAACCAGTATCAGAACTGGTATCAGAACTAGTATCAAAAAAAGTATCAAAACATTTACTTGGGCTACACCTTTCACTTTAGTTTATGGGTCTGAAGCGGTACTACCTATTGAGGTTGAAATCCCATCACTAAGAATCAAAATGCATGGTCTAGTAACTGATGATGACTACAGAGTGTCTAGGTTGCAAGAACTTGAACTACTAGATGAGCGTAGACAAGCAGTGTATGATCATCTCAAAGTATATTAGAAGAGAATGTCTAGAGGCTACAATAAGAAAGTTAGACACAGAGAATTTCAGGTTGGTGATCTAGTCTTGAGAGAAAATCCTAAAAATCAATCCCATCGAGAACGCAAGGGGAAGTTTGAACCCAATTGACTGGGTCCTTTTGTAATCACTGTTACTTTTGGCTTTGGTGCCTATCAACTCTCAATGACTGAAGGAGAACAGCTCCAAGAACCAATCAGTGTTCTCCATCTGAAGAAATTCTACGCCTAAGGCATTTAGTCTATGGTAAAATGTCCTGAAAAAATCTTAAAAATCAAAAAAAGTCTTGAAAAAATGAACATCTTGGTGAAAACCTAGCAATAGGCGCCTTGATGATTCACAAAAAAATAAAAATATATCAAAAGTACAAAAAAAAATTTTTGAAAAAATGAAAAAAAAAAAATGAGAAAAAAAAGAAAAAGTGCCTTGGTGAAAACTTGGAAACAGGCGCCTTGGTAGCAAAAATAGAATCTCTACCAAGATGGTGAAAACCTGGCAAACAAGTGCCACTTGTTTCAAAATGCTCCATCTATCAGTGCAATCTTGGTCTTTCCCAGCTTTCAGTTTTGCTTTAGTTTGTACATATCTCTCGGTTTGTTTCTGCATTTCCAGTTTTCAATAAGTCAGTCTGTACACCAATCGACTCAAGCGTCTGTATCCTATCATTACTTAACACTCAGGGGAAATCAATGTTATATCCTATGGCCTCTAGTATATCTTAGATGTGTCATATCCAATCAGAGTCCTTTGAAGCTTCATTTGAGTCAGTCAGTCAGTCTTGTCTCTCGAAAGGATTTTGCATCTACAACAACAATCAAACACAAAATGGAAAAAATCTATGCTTTTTTACATGCTTTTATCTCCTTGTATGCTTAATGATTCGCATTGAGATTTTTGCATATTGTGTCCCTTCAAGCTCTTCGATGATGTCCTTTATAGGATTTAGAGAGTGATGACTGGGGGCATAATCTTTTCTTTATTTTCTTCTTGTATGTGAAAATCTAACAACTTTGGAAATTCTGAATTGAAATGGTGTCCGACTATAAGAGCCTCTATCTCGAATTGAATGACCATGCATACTTTGACCATTGATACCCAAAAAATTCAAGGAAGTTTGATCTAACTATTATCTTTTGAGTGAGTTTTTTCTCCTATTGTGAAATGCGATCTTACCTAAGGATGTGAATGATAAAGGGTCACTATGGGTAATTCACATTGGATTTAGAATAATCTCTTGGTTGTTTGATGTGTTTGTACATGCAAGGAGTATTCCGGTCATCATGACATTTATGTCTTGATGCTTCTACAAATTGCTATATCAAAATGGACATGATATTCAGGTCATCCTGGCATTTGTGCCTTGCTGCTTATATCTAATCCGACATTTCAAAAACAAAATCAATATTCATATGTCCATGGTTTCCTATCCAGTGGGTGTTGTATTCATTCTTGTGCATACAAATCGATATTCATATGTTTATGGTTTCATAGCTAGTGGGCATTGTATTTATTTATCCTATTACCTCAAAGTTCAATGATGATAACAAATCGACATATGATCAGTGACTAGGTCCTAGGTCTTAGGTTGCATTTCATTTTGCATGTCTCTTGGCATTTTGCATGTTTGCATGATCTCACAATAATTAAATGACCTTCAATTCTTAAACAATTCTTCAAATCGCATCTTCAAATCTAACAAGAGCTGAATCTCACATGAACGTTCCTCCAACAAAAAAACAAGTAGAATCCTTTTTCGAGATCAAAATCAAAATCTAAGATTATTTATATTATTAACTACTTGCATAATCAACCTTCAATCATAGTAGAAATCCATTTTTCAACTTAATTGATTATCTTCCATCAAACTATCAAAATTTCAACTATGGCCAACCATGGTCAACTCATGGTCAAACCTAGTCAAACTTGGTCTTTTGGACCTCCAAATGATGCATAATACATTCTCGAACATGTTTAACCACTTCTCAAATCAATTAGCATGCTTTTAAACTATCAATGCTGACTTTTCTTGTCAGATTTCAATTTTAATCCCGAAGGGGGCATGGTATTGCATATCATTCAAAGTCTGTAATCAAATTTGAAATCATATCTTCCTCAGTAATCAAGATAACAACCACGTCTTATTACTGATTCATCAAAAAAGACCTCATCACTCAGGGCAAATCTATCATCACTTGGGGCATGTCAGATTCATCAAGATCCATATCAATCTGGTATTCTCCTAATCTTGTAAACTGTATCAGTTTTTGCAACCATCGGATCATAGTGTTCTTTCCTTGGTTCTTCGGCAACTGAAGGGTTCGAATGTGATACCTACTAGTTCTGCTAAGACAATCGAGTCTAGAACCGGTCACTCACTTCTTCGCAATCATAAGGTTCAGAATCAGGCGTTTTGACACTTTTTTTTTGCAATCCTCGGTTCATCGTTGCTACAATGAACATTATCTTTGGTCATTCAGGACCTATTATCTTCATATCAAATCTTTCAATCAGCTTCTGTCTCATATCAATTATCAAATTCGAATCAGTTTCATATCTCTATCAAACACAGACTATCTTTGAACCACTGCGCTTCGCACAGTAATTCAAAGAGGGGCAAAATGTAATACCCTAAAAATGGGCTATAGGTTCCTTAACCTCCTATATCGACACATCGAACAAAATCGACATCAAAGTCCTAACTTAAGACACATTTGCACATCATCGAATCCTAATTGACTATCTTAAATTTTGCATTGGGGAATATTCCTAATTATCATAATTATCTTTAATTTAATGATTATTTGGCGATAAATCTTATTTATCCTAAAATTTGATTAATTGAATATTCTACATATTTAATTAATTAGATTTAATTCTACCACTTAATTATTTAATTGAATTTAATTATATTTATTCCTAAGTATTATTATTTAAATTTGACAATAAATCAAAATTCCTATAATTAATTGATTAAATTCTTATTTAATTAATTAAAGCAAGTTGTCATATTTAATAATATTATTTTTGGAATAAAAGTTTGAAAAAATAATTGATTAACCCATAAATCAATTGTTTTATTTTTAAAAGCAGTTAAGTTGGAAATAAATCACTTTATTATTAAATTAATTCATAATTATCCATGTGCACAATCAAAAAGCAGTTAAACTCCAAATCAGAAAATCAATGCAAGTTATTGACTTTTTGGAACTCAACATCATTTTTGAGTTTTAAAGTTGATCTAAACTTCTAATTTGAGTTAAACTCTGCTTTTGCATGTTTTTGTGAGTTAATTATCTTTATTTAAAAATAACTCAAAAATCAACCTGAGTTATTTGAGTGATTTATGGCTTTTTTTCATGCACCTTCCAAAGCCTTGGATTTCTATAAAAACAAAGCTCAGCTCTTCATAATTCATCTCTCAAATCCACAGAATCTCATATTTTTGCACAATCACGTTGGAGAATTGGAATTGGGAGAATCAAAGCTTGTTGCGAATCAAGGCTATTGTGAGATCAATTTGTTTTTTTTACATTCATTTAGATTCTTTTTCGTATCATTGTTAGATCATTTTAGTAGATCAATTTCATACAGATTAGATTTCATATCAAGTTTTTATCATTCTTATTGCATAGAAAATCCAAAAAAATAGCTTAATTGCATTCATTCCATATCCATCTTTTGCATTCAAATCCTTCGTTTAAGTGTCGTCTAGGTCACTGATCTCAATTACAATATGAGAAAATCAATCTCGCACCTATTAGAAGGCAATAGATCGCTTGGTTAGATTAGATTTTAATTTTGCATGATTTTGATTATAGCTAACCTCTAATGTTTTACTGAAGTGTTGTGTCTACAGATCAGGTACAATTTTCACACACACACTTACACACAGAATGGATCTAGAGTAGGCATATTATTCATAACACCACAAGGTTACTCAATACCTAAAGCATTCAGAATCAAGTTTCCTTGCACAAAGAATATTGCTGAATATGAAGCTCTACTTTGGCATGGAGATAGCAATTGAGTGGCGAGTGACATAATTGCACATTCGTGGAGACGCACAGCTAGTCATACACCAATTCAATGATGTTTACCAAACAAAAGATGAGAAAATTGTTCCATATAAACACATGGTAGATGATCTAAAGAAATACTTCATATCTATCACATTTGAATAGATTCCTAGAATGGAGAACAAGGCTGTTGATGCTATGGCAACACTATCATTTGTACTACAATAGCCCGAACATGAGCTATGTTATGAGTTCCTAGTGGAAGCACTGTCATTGCCTGCATATGATTCCCTTGAAACCCATATGATCTACACTATTATTGGTCATGATTCTTCTAGATACAAAAACCTTTTCTCCTACCTTCAAGACTAATCATTCCTGATTCCTTCAACCACCATGAGAAACAATACCTTATCCAAAATGCATCCTGGTATGTCATCATTGGTAATGATCTATACAAATGGAGTCTAGATGGTATGCTTCTTAGGTGTTTAGAATGCAAAGAGTCTCAATGTGCATTAGAGGAAGTCCACGAAGGTATATGTGGATCACATTCCAATGGTTTAACACTAGCTCGAAAACTTATTAGGGTTAGGTACTATTGGCCTGAAATGGAAAAAGAGGCTGTCAAATATGCAAATAATTGCCAGAAATGTCAAGTACATGGTAACTTGATTCATGCACCAAGGAGAGATCTTATTCCCTTTACTACACAATGGCCTTTTCAACAATGGGCATTTGATCTAATAGGAGCTATATATCCACATTCTTCTAATGGACATACCCATATCATTACAGCTATATATTACTTTACAAAATGGGTAGAAGTAGTTCCTTTGACCCAAGCAATCGGCAAGCAAATTTCTATGTTCATTTTGAACTACATCATATGTTGGTATGGTATCCTATATTCTATAGTCACAAATAATGGTGGCCAATTCAAGAACAAGGACCTAGACTCCTTATGCTCTAAATTCAAAATCAAACAACATTGGTCGTCCATTTACTATTCCCAAGGAAAAGGACAAGCAGAGGCATCTAACAAGAATCTATTGAAAATCTTGCATCAAACAGTTAATAAAACAAGAAGAGACTAGCATCTCATGATCAATCCAACTCTCTGGGCCTATAGAACAAGTATCAGAATGTCCACTAGGGCTACACCATTCACTTTAGTTTATGGGTCTGAAGCGGTACTACCTATTGAGGTTGAAATCCCATCACTAAGAATTAGAAAGCATGGTCTAGTAACTAATGATGACTATAGAGTGTATAGGTTGCAAGAACTTGAATTACTAGATGAGTGTAGACAAGCAGCATATGATCATCTCAGAGTATATCAGAAAAGAATGTCTAGAGGCAACAAGAAAGTCAGACACAGAGAATTTTAGGTTGGCGATCTAGTCTTGAGAGAGAATCCTAAACATCAATCACATAGAAAATGCAAGGGGAAGTTTGAACCCAACTGGATGGGTCCCTTTATTGTCACTACTACTTTTGGCTCTAGAGCCTATCAAATCTCAATGACTAAAGGAGAGCAGCTCTAAGAATCGATCAACATTCTCCATTTGAAGAAATTTTACACCTAAGGCATTCACTCTTTGCAAAATGTCCTGAAAAAATTATGAAAATCAGAAAAAGTCCTAAAAAAATGATCACCTGGTGAAAACCTAGCAATAGGCACCTTGATGTATCACAAAAAAATAAAAAAAATGGAAAAATAAAAAAAAAATTTAAAAATGAGAAAAAGAAAAGTGCCTTGGTGAAAACCTGGAAACAGGCGCCTTGGTAGCAAAAATAGAATATCTGCCAAGATAGTGAAAACCTATAAAATGGGTGCTACTTGTTCAAAATGCTCCATCTATCAGTGCAATCTTGGTCTTTCCCAGCTTTCAGTCTTGCTTTAGTGTGTACATATCTCTTGGTTTGTTTCCGCATTCCTATTTTCAATAAAGTCAGTCTATGCATCGATCAGCTCAAACATCTGTATCCTATCAATGTTCAAAAACTTGGGGGCAATCAATGTCATATCCTGTGGTCTCCAGTATACCTCAAATGACTCATATCTAGTGAGAGTCCTTTGAAGCTACATTTGAGTTAGTTGGTTAATCTCCTTCCCAGAAAGGATTTTGCAATCGAACACAAACAAACATCAACGCAAATTGAAAACAATCTCTGCTTCACATGCTTTTATCCTCTTTGTATGCTTACTGATTCACATTGAGATTTCTGCATATTGTGTCCTTTCGAGCTCTTCGATGATGTCCTTAAC
The DNA here is from genome assembly GCA_027943335.1 of Chamaecyparis obtusa. NCBI lineage: Eukaryota > Viridiplantae > Streptophyta > Pinopsida > Cupressales > Cupressaceae > Chamaecyparis > Chamaecyparis obtusa. The sequence goes on from BSBK01002548.1 coordinate 1,797,813, forward strand.
AAGATTTAGGGAGTGATGACTAGGGGCATAATCTTTTCTTTGTTTTTTTCTTTGAGTGAAAATCTAACAACTTTGGAAATTCTACATTGAAATAGTGTCCATCTGTAAGAGCCTCCATCACGTATTGGATGGCCATGAGTACCTCGACCATTGATACCCAAAAAATTCAAGGAAGTTTGATCTAACTTTTATTTTTTTGAGTGAGTTCTTACTCCTACTGTGAAACACGATCTTACCTAAGGATGTGGATGATAAAGGGTCATTACAGGTAATTCACAACAGATTTAGAATGATCTCTTGATTGCTTGGTGTGTTTGTATGCAAGGCGTATTCAGTTCATCACAACGGTTATGTTCTGATGCTTATAAGAATTGCTATATTAAATGGATATGATATTCAGGTCATCTTGGCATTTATGCCTTGGTGCTTATATGTAATCTGACATTTTTGACTAAAAGTTCGTATTCATATTCCCATGGTTGTCTAGCCAGTGGACATTATATTGACTATCTGGTTACCTAATAAATATTCAATGATGAAAATGATCGACATATGATTAGTGACTAGGTCCTAAGTCTTAGGTTTACATTTCATTTTGCATGTCACTTTTCACTTTGCATGATTGCATGATCTCACAATGGCCAAATCAGCTTGACACTTAAACAATTCTTCAAAACTATGCTAAACATATCATAAGGACTGAGTATCACACAAAAGTCTTCTTAACAGATCACCAAGTAGGCACCCCTGGCTAATTTTGACGTTCTAAACCCATTTTCAGGATCAAAATTGAAATCTGAGATCATTTATATTGTCAAAATTGTGATTTAAAATTTTCAGACCCAGGACAATCGACTGCTTGCATAATCGACCTTCAATCATCATAGAAATCCATAATTCAACTTAACTGATTATCTTACATCAAACTATCAAAATTTAACCTTGGTCAACTCATGGTCAAACCTAGTCAAACTTGGTCTCCAGGACCTCCAAACGATGCAGAACACGTCTTCAGATGTGCATAACCACTTCTTAATCAATTAACATGCCATTTAACACTGACTTTTCTTGTCAGATTTCATTTTTAATCCTGAAGGGGGCATGGTATTGCACATCAATCAAATCTGTAATCAATCTTTCTTTCAGTAATCAAGACAACAACCACATCTACTTGTTGATTCATCAAAAGTCATCATCGCTTGGGGCACATCACTAGGGGCATATCAGGTTCATCACGATCCATATCAATTTGGTATTCTCTCACAAGTTGCAAATTGTATTAGCTCTTTGTAACCATTGGTTTAGTTGTGTTATTTCCTTGGTTCTTCGTAATTGAAGGATTCAAATTTGACATCCTTTCGATTCCTTTGGACAATCAGGTCTGGATTCAGGACAGTCACTTCTTCATAATCATAGGTTCAGAATCTTGCGTTTTGACACTTCTTCATAATCACTGGTTCATTGTTGATATAGTTAGCATCATCTCGATTCTTTGGTCAATCAAGACCTGAATCACCAACATCTTCAAATCTATCAATCAGTTTCTATCTTGGAATCGATTAAATCTCTCAGGATCAGTTTCTCCACCACATAATTGAGTCCACATCTTTATAAAAAATAGACTAATATTTGAACCACTGTGCTTCACATAGTAATTCAAAGAGGGGCAAAATGTAATACCCCAAAAATGGGTTATAGGTTCATTAACCTCCTACATCATCAAATCGAATGAAATCGACATCAAAGTCCTAACCTAAGGCACATCTACACATCAATTTATCAAAACCCTAATTGATTATCTTAATTCTGCATCGGGGATATTCTTTGAATATTCTTAATTATCCTAATTATCTTTAATTGAATATTATTTGGCGATAAATGTCATTATTTATCCTAAAGTTGATTAATTGAATATTTTGAATAATTAATTAATTAATTTAATTCTACCACTTAATTATTTAATTAGATTTAATTATATTTATTCATAATTCATATTATTTAATTTTGACAATAAATCAAAAATCCTACGAATAATTGATTAAATCTAGTTGTTAATATTTAATGATATAGTTTGGAATAAAAGTTTGATTTAATAATTGATTAACCCATAAATCAGTTATTTTAAATTCAAAATCAGTTAAGTTGAGAATAAATCACTTTATTTTTAAATTAATTCATATTAAATCATGCACAATCAGAAAAGCAGTCAACTTTAAATCAATTATCAATTTCAATTTATTAACTTTCTAAACTCAACATCTGATGATGAGTTGAAAAAGTGAGCTAAACTCTATTTTGAGTCAAAAAGTGCTTTTGCATTATTTTATGAGCTGATCTTTTCTTGATTTCTTGTTAACTCAAAAATCAACCTGAGTTTATCAAGAGTGATTTATGGATTTTCTCAATGCATCCTCAAAACCTTGGATTTCTATATAAACAAGGCTCAGCTCCTCACAAAAGGATCCCCTCAAATTTGCATCCTTACTATGGTGAATTTTCATATGAAGAATCAAGCTTTTGTGAACAAGGCGATTGTGAGATTTTTGTTATTGTTGTTGAGGGTTCATAGCATTCATTCATAGCATATCATTGTTAGAATATTTTTCATATCATTCAAATTCATTCTAGATTAGTTTCATATTAAGTTTTTCATCTTATTGCATACAAAATCCAAAAAAATAGATTAATTTGCATTCATCTCCATACATCTTTCAATCATTTAAATCCTTCGTTTAGGTGTTGCATTGTCACTGATCTCGATCTGAATCTCAAAATACCATACTCACACCTACTAGAAGGTAGTAAATCATCTGGTTAGCTATATTGTTCTTGTTTGCAAATTTCTTGATTTGCTAACCTCTAATGTTTTACTGAAGTGTTGTGTCTCTAGCTAGGTACAATTTTCACACACATAGATATCGGGGTGGTAACATAGGAATTCATGGACTAGAGGCATGAATTTTTTTAAAATGTTTATTCTAGAAGCATTAAGAAAAGGGCCCAACCCTATCAACAATATGAGAAGTGAGACAAATAGAAGAAGGGTTCCATGTTCACACAGCCAAATCCCCTTCAAGAAGCCCTGAAATAAGAAAATTTTAATGATTTGGGAAAATAGATAAGTGAATTATAGAATCTAACTTCCACCACCAAACAAGGAGTCACTAGTGGACTCTGTGTGAAACCCCTTTCAACAACACAACCTTCCCAAGCAATGAGCTCAACTAACCCTATCCTCAACATCTCGCACATCACTATTGAAGTAGAAGTATGTGTCAAAGACAAAGAGGATGTTCCCTTGGTGTTCCCCAAGAAGAAAAAGAAAAAGAGAACACAAGTAGTGAATGACTCATCCATCAAACCTGACCTGAAAGGTAGGGAGGTGGACTATCATGTCCCATAGAACTAAGGCATGGTACATATCTCTGTACCACCCCACCTTCTCTTTGAGATAAACAACCTCTCGATGTTATCTCATCACCTCCTGGGATGCCCCTACAACACCCCCTCCACCCCCCACCTGAGCAATGACTAACTATCACATCAATCCATCCCTCTCCCCCTGCAACCTATCCCTCCAGGCTTGGAGTCCATCCCTCTCCTGCCTCACCTGGTCCAACTCATCTATGGTCTGCAGACCATCTTATAATTCCTATTCCAAGTCGATAATGAGCTTATCTCTCTCTCCCTGTGATCTGATTTATGAAACCAGATTACAATACCTAGTGTGATACCTGCAGTATTGTAGAATTCAACATGAAAATTGAGAAGTATTAAAAACAAGATTGCAAACCAAAAATTGATCCATTCTATTTGAATATTGGAGTTTATACAAATCTGATGGATCCCAAGGGTCATCAAAATCCCTTGGAAATGAAATGAAGAGCCATCATAATATTTATTAAAAATAAACTATTCAAACTATCAAAAATTATCAAAAAAAACTATATATAAAATTTAGGTCCACTTGGAGAAGGCATAACTTTCTAGTCCTAGCTCCGAATTGCGAACCCTAAAAAATGTAGTTTAATAAAACATAGGAAAAAAAATTTTAAAAATAGATTTTTACTATTTTCCAAATTTAATCCTGTGCACCTTGCACATCTTGTAGCATCTGGCTCATCATGATGTGTGTCACCTGCAAGGATGCTAGCTATGCTACTAGATCCACCCCTCCCCTACCTGAAGATGATCATGTCCCTAGGGAACCTATGGGTACCTATCATGGTGGTGGGCCTTATGGTACCTATCCTCCCCCATCTCCCCCATCCCCTCCCCCATCCCCTCCAACTCCTCCTCCATCTCCTCCCTAATTCACATCCATGTGAACTCCCCCATGCCCTCCATCTCCCTCATATCTCCCTCCATCTTCTCTCCTTTCCATCCTTGAGGCCTGTACTGCTACTGGAACTCTCATTTCCCCTCTCCCCACTCTCTCCCTTGTCAATTGGGTTGTCACTTCCCTAATCCTCTCAGCCTCTAGTAGCAACCCTAATCTCCCCACCACTTGTGGCCTCCTGAACCATGGTCAATACTCTATTGTGCCACCTAAATCTGTCTCTCCTCCTGCCCAATCTCAATGGATGGCCTAAATGAACCTCCACACAATGATCAATCCTTGTCTTTCTAACATACCCTCAAACTCTTAACACCTCGCTTGAGTAGTGTGCTAGTACCAATGCTCTACATTTGGTACTCCCTATGTAAACCCAAACTATCTAGCCACCCAATCTAGCCGGTATTGCTCGACAATGTACTCCCATCACCCTATTAGCTATATGGGGTTCAAGGTAAATAACAGGTGTGTCTGGTCCTCTGACCATGGCTCCACCCTCATATATGGTCTCTAAGTAATCTTATCTCTAATATAATCCAACACCTCATTCTAATAATTTGTATCATCGACATCATCATATATCAGAGGCTCTCCCCAACTGTATACCATAGGCTGATCAAACTACCTATCTCTCCTCCCTACTAGTCTGAGCATTGTAATGTGCTCCCAACCCCATACCTGGATAAAAGTAGCAAATCTTATGTTCCTCCCCTGCCCCTCCCCACCATAGTAAACTATCTAGTGAAGGTCCCTATAAAGCTTTGCCAGCATGAGAGTACCCCATGCATCAAGAACCCTGGCATCCACAATCCTCACAATCACTTGGATAAGTGCTAATGTACCACTAGTCCCTCCCATGTCAGGGGAAATATACCCTGAGACTAGACCACACACATGGAAGTATACTCAGAGAGTTACGAGCACCACCCTAAAATGACAAGCTAATAATAATTTTCGATGGCACAAGATTGAAACCACACTAGGCTCCATCAACACTTTCAATGCCTATTGCTGGGTAGTGTCTCCTACTATAATCTTGATCCCCCAAATTGGGAGGAAACATATCTAGTACATGTTCTCCAAGGTCAATGTCATCTCCCTTATCAGAAGATGCAAGTTGGTCATGTCTGAATGCCACCTCCCACATAGTGTTGTCACCATCACCATGTATGCCTACCTATGGGGCATCCAAGCCAAGTAGCCTAACTTGATCACATCAACCCACACTCATTTAGGGGGTGTGAACTGATCCGTCGTCTGAAGCACCACAACCTGGCTCTCCCAAGATGTGAGTCAGTCCAAGGACAATTACAACTAGTCAAACTTAGCTATGTCAGTTTCTTTCCTACCAAATTTTTCCCACAAAACCCTCCTCCTTCATCCTCTTCCCTATCCCCTTCTAAAATTCTATTTTTCCCTTCATTTCAGTGATCTCGTAGAAACAACCCATGTTCCCGCAAACCGCCTTAGTTCATGCGATCCCATAGCTATAGGATCGCTTAACCTAATTCTACCCTAATTTTTGTGGGAACACATTCCCATGATGAAATTTCCCTAACTCTCCAATCCCACATGAGACCACATAATTTCCCTCCTGCCTTTAACCTATTTGCTCCGGGAACGTGATCCTGCAAGAAATTCTTGGCAGGATCACATTCCCCCAATAAATCCCTCAAACATTCCCATTTTGGCATTCCCACCAAAAATCCCAAACCCCCTACCCACCTCCCAATCCCTTGCATTTATTGCGGGATCATGATCTCGTAGGACTTGAGGGCGATCCTGTCGATCTCGAGCCCGTGGGATTGCGATTTTGTAAAACAAAAAATAAAATAAATCACAAAGCTAGGGTTTTTACTCTACTTGACTATCGGGAGCCTGATGTTGTTGTACGCTCCTCATGATCTCTATCCTATACCTCAGTCGCCCTCCTCTCACCATTGTTGTATGCTATATCAGAGCTCAAAATATCAAAAAAACTATAAGCCTGGATATGTGTAAATAACCCCTTTTTGGCCCTCCCAACCCTTATTAAGGCCACCCCGTGACCCACCTTTTCCTCCCAAAGCCTCCAAAAATCCTCATTTTTCCCATTTTCCCTCTCACCCCTCATTTTCTTTCCCATATTCCCATGATTTCACTCCTTACCACTCCTTTCCCTCCAGTTTCGCTACCCCCTTCTTTCTTTTGAGACATCACTTGGGCCCCTTTTTCTTTCCCTACCACCCTCTCGAGGGGGCATCACCTAGTCTAACTTCCTTTTCTGTATTCTGGAGCAACCTCATTTCCTGTTAACTCATTGTGTCATCTATTATTTCAAAAATTCTTTGAAATAGTATTACTTTAACACTATATCGAAGAGGGGAAAAATGAAGACACCTAAATTTGATTACATAATTAAGTATCCTATTTAGTTCTCTCCTAGGACATTAATCGATTAAATATTAAATATTTATTTAATTTATGTCATCTCCTAGTTAATTAATTTTATTAATTAACTATAGTCCAATTAATTATCTAAATGGTAACCCATAGTTTGATAATTATTTAAATCCCCCTCCTCTATTAATTTAAATAAATGCATTCATCTAATTAAATAAATTCATAAATCTCTTTTTCCTTCCACTTGGAATTAATTAATGCATTTAATTCAATTTGATCACATGGCTCCTAACTTTAACCCCCAACCTAACCTATCCCAACCACCAAACTCCTAGTTCCAACTCAACCCAGCCCATTCACACATGCTAACTCTTCTTAATTAGCTAATGACCCATTATTATCTAATATAACCCTCCACTCATTCTATCTCCTCCCATCACATCCTCCTAATTCTCCCACTTGTCCTCTAATCCAAGCCTAATCACTCCCTAAACATTTGCACAATCATAATCCAAAGATTAAGAAATCCTAACCCAATCCAAGTCAACCCTCATGTCACATCCTCACATCCACCAACTTCCTCATCTCATGTCAACCTTAAATGCTCTTACAGATCTTTTACACACTCCATCCATCTCTTACACCTTTTTCCCCCATCTCTCTTCCCAATTTGGTCACATTCCTCATAGGATTTGACCTCTCCTCACAAGATCTCTTCTTCTGACACTTGTCATAATGCTATGCATTTGATAAAGCACAATCCATGTTCTCTCTCTTGGATGCATCTCCACCATTCCTCAGGTTTGCATCTTGACTATTCATTCCATCCTCCCTTTACCTATAAATTGAACCCTCTTCTCCTCACAAATCATCCACCATTCAAGGAAAGTTATAATGTCCATTTGAGAGCTAAAAACCATATTCATACCCTCATAATGCCAAAATTTCCACTTACCTTTTAATCTTGAGCAACATATTTGAGAACACGTACCCAATCTTGAACAAAAACTATTCAACAAAGGATGGCTTCTACTTGGCTAAGGAGATTTGCATGCTCTTTAGGACATATTTTGTGTTATCAAGATTTCTTTTGAGTCCAGTCTTAAGTGTAGCATTATATTAGTTTGTGAATGTTGTAACTTGTTATTTTATTCCTTGCACACTAACTTGTTTCTTATGGTTTCCAATAGGCACAAATTTATCAAGATATAGTTGACTAGCATAACATAATTTTCTAGACTGACAATTCTCCTCCCTCTCCCTTCTCTCCCCATGGAGAATCTAGCATAACACACTTTGCTAAGTCTATGGAATTTATGGTCTCTCTCTTTTCTCTCATGGTTATGCTAGTAGGTAGGACCATAGAGTTTTTATCATCTTTGGTGATGCTCTTGTTCTTCCTATGTGATCACTTATGCTCTTACAATAGCTTTCTAGATGTGATATTAGTGGATGGGATATTTTTTCCCAAGGTCTCTTTCACTAGTTTATTTGGGGCTTTGTTTTAGTACTAACCTCTTTTATTTTTTATGTCTTTTGTCTTTGATTTTCTTTTTTCCTTTTTAATTTTTTTTGTTCCCTTGTTCATGGATTTAGAGTTAAGATCCTTGGTTTAAGGGCTTACATCCTTAAACTTAGTGTTGTCTTATCTCTTTGCAGGTCACCTATCATCATCTCTCTCTTTCTTTTATCTCTTCCTTTATCATGATGATGCACTTGTCTCATAATCCTACTGATGTGGGGGATAAATGTACTATCCTAAAAAGTAAGCACTTAATTTGTGCTTATTTTGGGACCATTTTGATCTACTTTAGTGTGTTTCTTATGGTAGGACCTCATATTGCACTCAATTGCATAAATTAATTCAAATATTGGTCCTCCTCCTTGTTCAAACTTAAGGTTGGCTCTAACTTCTATGCATGATTTCCTATTTTCCATCCATTCACATAATTAATTTTACACCTAGGTCATATGCATTCAATTTCATATTTTGGGACTTATCTTGATTTCTTGTTAGTTTGAGGTTTTCACCACCTCTTTTTGGCACACTCCGCTAAATCCTAGACAAAATTTAGCCTATCAAGACAAGGTCAACTAATTCAACCTTGTGCTAGACTAGGTCAACTAAGTTCATCTAGTCCTAGGGCATTGTATTTCGTTGGTTTTGGGACCAATATGGGGGTTTTTCTTCTAGAACTTTCATTGAGGTTGACCTGTAAGATCTGGGCCCCAAAATGTGTATAAAAGGAGACCTCTTCCTCTCATTTTTTTTATCGATAACTTATGAAAGTAATCCATTACATGCTATCCATTATCTTGCAATCATTGTATATTCAAGAGATTCAAGTGCAAGAAAACATCCATTTGAAGGCATCCATCATCAATAATTTCAATTCTTCATGTGCATGTAAGGAATTTCCTTCCATATATCTATCTTCTTTCCCCATTGGATGCAAAGAAAAGGAGTTTGACATCAAGGGAGGAGATCTACATTCATCCATCAAGTCTTCTTCTTCTCTTTCTTCCTCAATCCAACATTGTGGAAAATTACAACATATACTACATGAGGTTTTGTCTTACATGGTTTCCTTTTAGTGTTTGTGTTGAGTCAAAGCTATTTCATTAACATTCTTGATCACATATTTAGAGACAAGTGCATCTATATGGTATGATATATTCCATTGATTAGATCTAATATATGCTACATGATATTTTTCTTCCAGTTTTATTTATTTCATTTCAAGGTTGATTCCAAAATAGGGGTTTGATTGAGGAAAACCCCTCTCTACAACCTTCTTCCCCTTCTTTTCTATGTGTAGGAGTAGGTTTTGAGAGTTCTAGAGCTAGATTTGGGAATATCAGTCATAGTTACAAGTCCCCTGCAAGTTTCACCATATTCAAAGTAGAAAGGACAAGGTCAAATTTTCTAATAGTGTCTTGGACTAGGTAAAATTTTATAACATAGTCCTTTGGGTATGAGATTTTCACAATTGGTATTTACATGCATCAAAGTTCTAGATCTTGAATCTTTTCCAATTCCAATAGTTATGCAACAATCAAATCAAATTTGAAAGTTAATCTTCCTCTTCTTTTTTTTAGGGTGAGTTCATCCTTCCTATTTTCCTCTTGCACTTACTTTCATATCATTTGCATTCCTCTTACACTTAAGGAATCCAAAATCCTACATTGTGTAGATCACAAATTGGTACCCTTACTCTTTGATTGTGCTAATCAGATTCACCTTGTTAGAGTGTTTTTCCTTCCAATGTATGTAGGATCTTGGTGAGTAATGTACCTCTTAGAATTGTGCACCATTTCCCACATTACACTAATGAAATACCCATAAGTAGTCTTGTATTGTTTTTAATCTTAAGGGTTTTGATGCTAAATGATTCTATTCCCTATCTCTTTTTGCTTGTTTAGATGTCATGGATATCACGTGTCACCTGTTGTGGGATGACATTCCATAGAAACATCTTGTATGTTGACATGCTACAATGTTTCTTTCCCTCCTTAGAATGTCTCATGTTACCTTAGGATGTCTCATGTTACCCTTTGAGAAACATGGTCTATTCTAAGGGGGGTTATTGTGTCTTATGTTAGGATTATGTAATACTGAGAGGGGGTGTGAATCAATTAAATACAAAACTTTGATCTCAACTTTAAACAATTACAAATAATCCAAAGTAATGCAGAAATAAAAACAACATATAAGCATAACACATTACTCATGACACCATGATTTGTTCTCGAGGAAACCCTGGCCAAAGGGAAAACCCCGGTGGGGATGGTACCCACAAATATGCACTAAAATATAATATCCCTGTTAGGAGATCTAGCCCTGTTAGGAATTTATTGTTACATAGTACATTTCCTTGTTAGAGGAATACAAAACCCTGTTAGGGGTATAAAAAACACCTAGTTAAAGGTGGTGAGCATACTACTCTTACAATCAATACTTGTCTCAAAATAGTTCCCAAAATGGGAATAATACAAGCACTTATCTTGCTTAGATAGTTCCAATTGTAGCTCGACCTCTTACTGATCTTGCATCTGATCTCTACTCTTCTATTCACAAACTTACTCTATCATCATCATCATACCATACTTTGCTTTTACAAAAAACACTCCATACATATACAAAATCAGTCTTCCAGTCAGCTTCACAATTATCATGCAAAACATAATAATAACTCAAGTAAATATTATCTATGGATTCGACGCTATTACAATACAAAAGAGTTGGAAATATACTTTATTCACCTATCTTAGCATGTTACCATATTCACTTTTCCTTCCTTAATCTTCGCAACTGTTCATATACCCTATTACATTGTTTTACTGCCTTCGCATATCTTCCAAACACTTTATCTCACAAATTTGGAAACCAAAACTTATGCGATCTTAACTGAAGCATGTGTATATCCCAAAATACCACCAGTTAAATTTGCAATCCATAATACCTCATATATCTTCATCAATAACCAAAACTGTGCCACTATACCTTGTCATCCTGATTCTTTACTTAGGGCCCGTTTGGTACATGGAATATGGGCCCTAATTCTGGAATATCATTTTCTGATTATTGTCTTCCATGTTTGTGTCCATTTAAATAAGTTGGAATTAGAATTTTAGAATTCCAATTTTGCCCACAAAATGGGCATTTCGTCTTCCACTTGAAAAGGTGGAATTAGAATTTGAGCTCTAATTCCACTTTTCAAATTCCAATTTTACCATGTCTGTCAGGTCTGCTTGCATTAATAATTTTTCATGTCCTCAATTTTTAACCTTTTCCTTTCATTTTCACCATTTTCCCATTCGCAAGGCTACCAAGGAACGATTGCAGCATGAGACGGAGAAGCGGGGAAAGGAGCGGATACGATCAGAAATGCCAGGCTAGTCATTGGGACTATAGCATAAAACTGGGGCATGATTTAGGGATTGCATTTGTGGAGTTTCATCTACCGCACTTCAAATCCAAACAAAAATCTCAAGCACCCTTCCATGATGAATCAACACAGAGGAAAAGGCATGACAAAAATGGTGGCCGACTCTTTGTTTTACCCTCAATAATGACCATTGAGTGTAATATTGTCACCGCTCTGGCCCAATGCTTGAACACATTGAGACATAGAGATGGCTAAATCTCTTTAGTTGTGCTGCAATTAAAATTCCTTATGCATCTTCTTAGTCATCTTCTGGGTGAACCAAATGGGTCAACTCATATTCCATAAATCATTTTCAAGATTTGTATCTTCAAGATTTGAAAAATTAGATGGAGGCATCTTCCAGTATGGCCATAGATGAACCCACTCCCTTAGAGACAGAAAAGGAAGCAGCTCCCACTGATGACATTATTGATTTATCAATCTCTCAAAAGGAAGAAACATAAGAAGTTGTGACTGCAGTTATTCCCAGAAGATCATCAAGATCAATTAAGCAAGTCAGTCCAAGAGAAAAAGAGACAGAGGTAAAGAGGAAGAAGAAGGAAGAGAAGGAAATGGAGAAAGAGGAAGAGAAAATGGTTCTCCCTGTATGTACCCCATCTTGAAAATGATTTGTATCTTCCTCACTTTCTCTTGTTCTTCTCTGACTTTCTCATACTTCTCCCTGTATGTACCCCATCTTTCTTAAGTAGGGTCCTTTTTTGCTGCCAATACATGCTCTACTTGCATATTCAGTACTTCAACACTTACCTCATATCCCATAGGATAGCACCATTTGGTTCTAGGCTCAACTACCTCAAAGCAGACACAATCAGTTTCAACCATGAAATAGATAGTGTCCTCATATTTCTCTACTAAGTTTTCTAGAATTCTATACCTTTCTTTCATCTGCCTCTACATAATCTTAATCATGCCAAAAAATTCTCCATCAATCCAGTCCTTTTTCTGTCTTCTATAGTATTCTAAGATCTGCAGTCCAGTGGGTTCATTATCTTTCCATGCTCTAGGATGCATGCCAGGAAAGTTGTGAATGATATGAATGTACATGTGAACTAGCAATGAACAAAACTTAAATGCCTTAGATTTATCCTTCTTTATATCTTTTACATTCTCAATGAATTGTTGAGCTAGAATTTCATAAAGATTGTACTTCTTGTTCTCTTTTACCATTATGTATGTCGTCATTATAACTCCATCTGATACAGAATTAAGTCTAGAACTGTAAAACAACTTGTAGCCAATCAACATTGCTACCAATCTGACATCTTGTAAATAAACATCATTTACTGTCATTGCCCTCTTATCCCATTTAGAGTGTGTTATGGTTTCAACTTCTTTTCTCAGGTTCTTCTCACCAATAGGTAGTGATCCTTCATTGTCAAGGCCTGTGATATCATGGATCAACTAAGCACATATCTTAATAGGTTGATCACCTATCTATAATAATTGACCATGAACTCTGCTCAGAATGATTTTAAACCATTCAACTTCTGTGAACTCTATGAGTCAGGTTAACTTGAGTATTGATAGATCTTTTAGGTGTTTAAATTCTTCTACCAAAGACCAATTTAATCTAATATACTGTTCAAATCATAGAAGATGTTAACCTCCCCAATAATCTCATACTTGTAGTGTATGGATTCCCTAATCCTCTACGTGTAACACACCTATGGGGGTTTGAGAAAATGCCCCTTCCAAATCATCCTCACAGGATTTGAATGGATGCCTTTTGAATTTGTATCTAGGTCTATCTACAACATCATAAACTATTGGTGTATCCATGACTTTCCAAAGAGATTAGGTCTAAATACCTTAGACACGTTCGGATCTAATGTTTGGCTTCACGCGAACACAAAATCTCTTTGCTAGATCACTTCTTTGCTTTCACACTTCTTCTCTCCTTAGTTGTTGATCAATAAATGGTGTAGAAATGAAATTCTTCAAGTCTTTTATCTATCGCAAGTTGAGTGTGTGCATTAAACACATGTAGCTCAAATTTGCATGCCGTCCAGTCAATGCAAAACTTGCGAACACAAAAGATGAATCTTCAAGTGCTGCAATCTCATCTACAGACTCCACAACGTCTGTACACATCACACCTAAGCTCGCATGAGCTTACTCCACTTATACAGGGGCTGGATAATTTATGTTGTTTGCAGCCAATGCTCCCCATAAGGCCATGAGGCCTTCTAGGTTGATACCTCAAAGAAATCATCATGCGAAGATACAACATCATCAGTTGTCTCTCCCTAAACTACTGCCTTATTTAGAACTTTTACTTTACATATCTTCTCATCCTCTAATTTCTTGAATTGACTCTCACATTCATTCATGTAATCATTTGGGCTTTTACCACTGTCACCAACATTGTTCCTTATAACCATAGGAGGTGGTCCTTCTGGCTCACTAGATCTCCTTGGTCCTCTTCTTTTGTCATCTCCATTATATCTACAAAACTTCGCAATGTGACCTAGATTGTTATATTTTTAACAAATAGGTGGTCTTCCTCTTTCTTGATTATTCTGTAGCTTACAATACCTTGCTATGTGCCCAAAGTTATTGCATTTATGATATGTAATCTTGGATGCAGATTCTTCTCTCACATAGTCTTACTTATACCTAGACTGATTAGGTTTTCTACAATTTGCCTTCTTGTGTCCATAATCATAGCAATTAAAACAATAGCTAGTAAAGGGCTTAGAGTTACCTTTACTTCTGTAATCTCTTTTCATATGTCCAACTTTGTTGCATCCGAAACATCTACCTCTGAAGGGTCTGAATTGTTCTCTAGGTTCTTCATTTGTAAGCCTTTCTTCAGGAATAGGTCTTTCCTCATTCTTGGCTTCTTTTGGTTCTTCTTAAGTTTTTGAACTTTCAGCTTCATTGAATCCACTCATATCTCCTTTAGGCTTTTGTCTTTCTCTTTTTTCATCACTCTTTTCATTGCTCATGTGTAACTTTTCAATGAGTAATTTGGCTTGAGTGAGTTCACCTTTAATGATCTGATTGTATTTATCCAGTTCCTGATATTTATCCTTGTAGTGGTCAAGTTCGGTCTTCATTTGTCCTATCTGCAAGTTAGCTTCTTTTAGTGACTCTTCAAATTTGTTTATTTCATCATTTTCATGATGAATCTCTTTGATCATCAAAAGATTGATTTGTTCTTTTTCTTGATCCAACATCTTTACTTTGCCTGATGTATCATTGTCTGAACCTTCTTTGATCTTCTCCATAAGATCTTGCCTCTAACTTTTTACAATCTCAAGTTGTTCTTTAAGTTTCCTCATGAAACCTTATGCTCTTCTTAACTTAAATTTTAGTTCACCATTTCAACTTTCATCTTATCCAGATCTTCAAGTGCAGCTTCAAAGTTCTCTTGCAAAACTTTGGAATCCATTTTGATCTCCCTTAAGTTGCTAGACTTTTTCTTCAAGGGCCAATAACTCTGATACCAATTGTTAGGATTAGGTAATATTGAGAGGGGGGTGAATCAATATTATAGAAATTTGATCTTAACTTTTTACAAATAATCTAGATTAATGGATAAATAAAAAGAACATATAAGCATAACACATTACTCATGACACCATGATTTGTTCTTGAGGAAATCCTGGCCAAAGGGAAAACCCTGGTGGGGATGGTACCCATTAATATGCGCTAAAATATAATATCCCTGTTAGGAGATCTAATCCTATTAGGAGGTAATTGTTACATAGTACATTTCCTTGTTAGAGGAATACAAAACCCTGTTAGGGGTATATAAAACACTTGGTTAAAGGTGGTGAGCATACTGCTCTTACAATCAATACTTGTCTCAAAATAGTTCTCAAAAGGGGAAAAATACAAGCACTTAACTTGCTTAGATAGTTCCAATTGTAGCTAGGCCTCTTATTGATCTTGCATCTAATCTCTTCTCTTCTATTCACAAACTTATTCTATCATCATCATCATACCATACTTCACTTTTACAAAAAATACTCCATACTTATACAAAATCAGCCTTCCAATCTGCTTCACAATTATCATGCAAAACATAATAATAACTCATGCAAATGTTATTTATGGAGTCAGTGCTCTTACAATACCAAAGATTCAAAAATATAATTTATTCACCTATCTTAGCACGTTACCATATTCACTTTTCCTTCCTTAATCTTCGCAACTGTTCATATACCCTGTTACATTGTTTTACTACCTTCGCATATCTTCCGAACACTGTATCTCACAAATATGGTAACCAAAACTTATGCAATCTTAACTAAATCATGTGTATATTCCAAAATACCTCAAGTTAACTTCACAATCCATAATACCTCATATATCTTCATCGCTGAAGAAAACTGTGCCACTGTACCCTGTCATCCTGATTCTGCACTTAGTCATTTTCATGACTGAGACTCTGGTGGCAATCTCCATAACATGCGATCACTCTATCATAAGAGTTTCCATAAATGAAAACCCTTAAGTGATTCCCATTACTCCAAAACATCACATGGAAACATCTTATTATTTAGATTGTCTTTATATCACATCTTTTTCTAAAAAAATAAAAAAAATGATCTGTTTATATGTCTTTGCGTGGACCAATTCACTTATCTATCAAATATATATGCCCTATTGTGCTATCATCTAGCTTTGTTATGTGCATTGATGTATCTTTCATTCTATCACATGGCTATCTAGCACTACTACCCATACCTATGTTGTCATAATACATTTCCCTATTGTACAATTATCTAGCCTTTTCTACTCTTACCAATATGATCCAAGTCACCCTATCTCACAACTATCTATATTTTTCTACTTGTACTGATATGATCAAAGTTTTCCCTATCATATAATTATCTATCTTTTTCTACTCATATTGACACATATCTAAAGTCACCCTATCATTTGTCTATCTAGCTTTTTCTACTCGCATTAGTGAACTCAAAATCACCCTATCACATGGCTATCTAGCATAATATAATTTTCTACCCATACTGACATGATGTCAATGATATTTATCTATCTATTATCATTATTTCTCTTTCATCTAGCATTCTTGTCTACAACATGCATGTTGGACATAGTTTCATGATAATTTATGGATTTCTCCTAAGGGAAACCTCATGTGGACGAAAGACCCTCAACTAAGTTTTCTCTACTTTAGCTCGCACCCTCAATCATGATATGCTCGCCAAAGTGGGGGGAAAATATAGTGTCATAAAATTTAAGCCTACGTAATTTACCATTATGTGATGCTCCCACCTTAGCCAAAAATCAAATTCCACATAAGCCTCCATGCCCCTCCATCTCCCTTGTCCTTTTTTACCAAGATTCTTGCCCATGTCACCTAGTTGGCACAATACACATGCACACCACATATATTTTCATGCAATACACACTCATCTTGCAAATCTATAGATGTCCAATGATCCATTGAGACATTACAACTTCCACCCTCATAGTGTAACACCCCTTATCACCATCCATTGATGTCAAGAATCATTCTATTAGCCTAAAAATCCATCTTTTATCTTTATTTGGTCTGGCTCAACATACTTAGGCTCTTCTTGGAAGTTGGGAACTCACTTCACACTTCTCTCACAACTTCTTGAGCTCATTTTTGCATTTGGGTTGTTTCCATACAACATTTTTGGTCTTCACAAAATTACAATACCTTCATCTTCATCATCCCACCTTCATTTTATTCAGCTCTAGCTTCGTGGATTTGAAGGGGAGTTTCTCATCTCACTTAACTTGATTTTTTTTAGCATATTATACCATATTAATCAATTTTCTATTGTCTTATTTACTATTACTAGTCTATTGTCTTTGCGGTTATCTGGTGTAGGAGCACCTAGGCTAGCCTCCATTGGTTAGTAAATTATGGCTTGTACTTGACTCTATCCAATTCAAGAGCTTAGTTTAGTTTGTTTTAGGACCTTCAAAGGTCTCTTTCTATGTTGGCTAGGTGAGTTAGTCATTAGGACTAAGGTCACACTAATAGCCTTTGTTAGTTGCTATTTCAATTTCTTAATGTTAGGAGTTAGTGAGATTGAGTCATTAATGTGCCTTAGGCTTAAGAGTTGTTAATGGTTGTAAAGATGCTATAATGGTTATTAATGACCTTAGATCCTTGAGATATAGGAGGATAAGAGTCCTAGAATATAGGATTAAGGCATCTATCAAAGTTGCCAAATGTTGTAAAAATGTTGTCATGACAACATTTGCAATTATTGCAAATATTGCATGCAACATGGGTAACCTTGGATTCCCTAAGTTATAGGAGGTTATTCTCAGAAAAAAGGCCCTATAATGATGGAGGAGACACCTAATGTGAGTAATGGCTCAAATCTCAAAGCAGTTGTATGAGTTGTAATATTTTGAGTTTGTGAATAGAGAGCTTTGTTACGGTGACAGTGAATATTTTTGAGTTTTGTGTTGACAGTCGGGCCTAATGTATTGAATGATCAAATATACTATTGTTTTAATGTTTTAAAAGAATTATTAAGATTTTTTCATTTGTTAAGTTAAGGGTTTTAAGAATTTTAAGTGTGTATATTAAATTGGTTTTGTTTAGGACTGTCTATTGGTCTCTGTGAGACAGTTTGTGAAGACATGGATCTCACATGAGATTCAACCATGGAGACACCAAATAAATGGTTGAATCTTCAATTGATGCCACTTTATATAATGTATATAAAGGGAGAGAATTTCATGAGAAAGGTATCTATTTTTAGAGTCAAACCCTAGGCGAGCTAGGAAGACCCGGTTAGAGGCTCGATAGAGAAGAATAGAAGACTTCATGTGGGGAATGAATGCTAAAGTATGGCTCCAGGAATTTTTCCTATATTTTTTCACCATATCCATCCATCCTAAGTTAATAGAGGTCATACCAATCCATTTGGATAGGTTTTGAGCAAGTCCTTTGGTAATAACCAGTCTGTCCTAGAAACTAGGTCTTTTAGCCCTGTTTCTCCTTGATAATAGGAAAGAGGTGTACGGAGGGTGTCAAAAACTAAGACCTCTAGAATATTTAAATTAAGAGAAAAGGGTATCCATATCTCAAGTTGGTTTTGTAGGTTGTTTGGAGAATTTGAGAAAGAAAGGGCAAAACCCATAAAAAAAGGCTACTAGAAATAGGCATGTTTTCAAGGTCTCTTATGGTGAATTCATGAAGTCGATGAAGATTTGATGGAAGATCCTTTCAAGATGAGTTAAATGGGAAAGGATATGAACATTTTCAATGCAAGGATAGTCCCTACAATGAAGTATGATATTAGAGGAGATTTAGCACTTAGAGCCTTCTAAGTGAGTGTGGAAAAGAGTACTAAATCTAGGGTGTTAGACTTCTAAGGTTAAGCACAAAGGATAAAACTCTTCAAGAGGAGTTTGGATTGGAATTAGTTAATTTTATAAGCTAATCAAGGACCTAGGATGAAATAGGTACCTAGAAGAGACAAGCTTGGTCTCTTGTGAAGTAGTGCAAGCATACCTTGGAGGTGTCACATCATATTGGTATCAGAGCTTGGTTGATCAAGCTTGTGGTTAATGTTGCAATATTCTAAATTAGTAGGATAGAATACACCATATAGAGCCATGGTGACTAATTATTAACTAGCAAAGAAGGTTGAGGAACAAGAGGAGGATAACAAATTGTTAAGGCAAAGACTAGCTCAAATGGAGCAGCTCTTGGGTTAAGTCCAAGATAAAGCAGATAAGGTCAAGGATAAGATTGACCAAAAGAAAGAAGCTGAAGCAAGGAAGAAGGAATTAGAGTTGGAAGAAGAAGCACCAACACCTAACCTTGTTCTTCCTAAAGATCCATTCTTAAAAGCATTAAAAGCATTGAGTGGCAAAGCTTTGGAAGGTGTGCCACTATTTAGTGGACAAATGGATCTAGATTCAGTTGTGGATTGGATTGATAGAATAGAGAACCATTTTGAATGTGATGGTATCTCTAAAGCACAAAAAGCTATGGTGGCCAAGTCTAGACTAAGAGGTTCAGCTCTTACTTGGTGGAAGTTTGTGTAAACTGAGAGAGAGAAGGATGGAAAAGGTCCTATTGTGACATGGAAGGGTATGATATCCAAAGTTAAGAGAACCTTACTTCCTGATGACTATGAAGTCCAAATGAATAGAAGGAGACACAATCTTAGGCAAAAAGATTTGGATGTCCAAGCCTACACCAAGGATTTTCAAAAATTGTGTTTGAGGTCCAAGGTAGTTGAAGAGGAAAGTATCAAGCTTGCAAGATACTTGAATGGCCTCAAATGATCTATTCAAGAGGAGATGAGCCTAGTGAACTTCAAATCCATTAGGCAATGCTATCAAATTTCCTTGAAGATAGATGAGAAGAGTAAGAGAAAGCAAAAAACCTCCAAAGGTAAAGGAAAAGGAAAAGATACCAAAGGTCAAAGAGGTGGCTATGGTGGAAGAAGTTCTGATTCAAGAGCTCAAGGTGAGGTAAAGTTCAGTGAGCAACAAGAAGGAAGCTCAAGTAGAGGTGGAAGAGGAAGAAATTCTAACTCTAGCTTTAGAGGAAGAAGTGGTGGTTCTTCACAAGGAGGAAGAGACAATTATTTTTCCAATATGAAGTGCTACCATCACAATCAAATGGGGCACCCTGCCTATAGATGTCTAGAGAAAGGTGGTTCATCACAAGGAGGTGATAAGAGGACTAACCTTGTTCATGAAGACACAAATGCAGCAGACAAGCAATCTAAAGTTCCACTAAATTTAGAGGAAGGAGAGAACCTTATGATGACGAGGACTTTAATCAAGGAGCCGGTGAAGGAGGAGCCAAGCCAAAGGAGAGCTTTGTTTAGGATCAAATGGAAGATAATGGGGAAAGCATGTAGGGTCATCATTGATTTAGGCTCTACTGATAACATAGTGTCAGAGGAAGCAGTCAACAAGCTCAAGTTGACAAGAATATCCCATACCAATCCTTACAAGGTCACTTGGCTTAACAAAGGCCAACATGTGTTAGTGAATGAGCAAGCATGGGTGGAGTTATCCATTGGAAGGTACAAAGACAAAGTGTTGTGTGATGTGTTGCCTATGGATACATGCCATTTTCTCCTAGGTAGACCATGGAAATTTGACCACCAAGCCATACATGACGGAGGGAAGAATTCCTATTCTTTCAAGAAAGATAATGCAACCTTCAAAATTCAGTCATTGTTGGAGGATGCTGAAGTGAAGATAGTAGGTCCAAATGTTCTTATGGTAGGTGAAAAAGAGTTCCTACAAACCATGGAAGAGAGTGAAGGCATAGGCTATGCATTGGTGTTGAAACCAAGAGAGGGAGATGAAGGCAAGGCAGCCAAGAAGACTGAATTACCAAGGGAGATTCAAGGTATGTTGCAGACTTACCAAGGCATTGTAAGTGATGGACAACCATCAGCATTACCCCCTCAAAGAGCCATAAGCCATAGGATAGACCTTATCCTAGGAGCCACCCTACCTAACAAAGCTACTTATAAAATGACCCCTCAACAAAATGAGGAAATAACAAGGCAAATACAATAGCTCTTAGACCAAGGCCTAATTAGGAAGAGTATTAGTCCATGTGCTATAACCACTATACTTGCACCTAAGAAAGGAGGAACTTGGAGGCTATGTACTGACTCAAGAGCTATCAATAGGATAACCATAAGGTATAGGCTCCCTATCCCTAGGATTGAAGACTTAATGGACTGTTTAGGTGAATCAAAGTATTATAGCAAGATAGACTTGTAGAGTGGCTATCACCAAATAAGAATCCATGAAGGAGATGATTGGAAGACAGCCTTCAAGACCAATGAAGGGCTGTATGAATGGCTTGTCATGCCATTTGGTTTGTCAAATGCTCCTTCCACATTCATGAGGCTCATGAATGAAGTACTCAAAGACTACATAGGCAAGTTTGTAGTTGTATATCTAGATGATATACTGATTTTTAGCAAGACAAGGAGTGAGCATTTGGAACACCTTGACATTGTCTTCAAGAAGCTGCATGAGGAGAAGTTGATGATCAACTTGGAGAAGTGTGAGTTCATCAAATCAGAATTAGTGTATGTTGGGTTTGTCTTATCACATGGCAATCTGAAAATGGATAAGAGCAAAGTGGAGGCTATCATGAATTGGCCTACTCTAAGGTCAGCAATAGAGGTAAGGATTTTTCATGGTCTTGCACAATACTATAGAAAGTTCATAAGACAATTTAGTGCAATTTGTGCTCCTATGTTGGATACTATCAAAGGAGGAATGAAAACCAAGTTTGTGTGGAATGAAGATGCTAACAAGAGCTTTGAGTTGTTGAAGGAGAGGATAGCTACCTAACCTATTTTAGTGCTTCCAAGCTTTGAGAAGCTATTCACCATTGAATGTGATGCTAGAAATGTAGCAATTGGGGCTGTTCTAAGCCAAGAGGGCAAACCGGTGGCTTTCCATTCTGAAAATTTGAGTGAGGCTAAGAGGAAGTACTCCTCATATGACCTAGAGATGTATGCATTGGTCCAAGCTCTAAGAAAGTGGAGGCATTACTTGCTTCCAAAAGAATTCATTGTGTATTCAGGCAATCAAGCACTTAGTTTCTTGAATTCACAAGAGAATTTGAGTCACAAGCACATGAAGTGGGTTGAGTACCTACAAGCTTACACCTTCAATATCAAGCACAAGAAGGGTGTACTAAACAAGGTGGCTGATGCATTGTCAAGAAGAGCCCTCACACTACAAGAAATTCAGTTGAAAAGCATGGGGATAGATAATTTCAAGGATCTATATGCGGATGATGAGGACTTTGCTAACATTTACAAGGTATGTGCTGAATACAAGAATCATTTTCATAGTAAATATGTTGATTATAATTTGCAAAGTGATCTCTTGTTCAAAGGGAATCAATTGTGTGTTCCTAGAGGCTCTATTAGAGAGAATTTGATTCAAGAAAAGCATAATGGTGCTTTGAGTGGTCACTTTGGGATCACTAAGACTCAAGACCTTATTTCAAGGTTTTACTTTTGGCCTAGAATGAATCTTGATGTTAGGAGGTATGTGGAGAGTTGTGTAGTATGTCAAAAGGCCAAGGGCACTTCAACCAATGTTGGTCTTTATCAACCACTACCAATTCCTACTAGGCCATGGGAATGCTTAAGCATGGATTTTGTAGTTGGGTTATCCAAGACAAGACAAGGGATGGACAATTTTTATGTGGTTGTAGATAGGTTTAGCAAGATGGCTCACTTTGTGCCATGCAAAACCACAAATGATGCAAGTCAATGTAATGTCCCCATTTTGGACCTTACTTGATTTGTCTTAAAATTCATAATTAGTATTTGGATTTCCCTTGGGAATGGTAATTTTTAATGTTGTATACTAGGAGGATGCCAATTCCCAATAATTATAATACATCATTATATAATTTTATACTTATAATCACAAGAATTCATAATTCTCTATATAATGTATTTATTTCATATTATATATTAGTAAGTTATTTATCAATATATTTGAGTAAAGTTATTTCAAATGCAAGTTTACTTCATAACAATATTACTATATTTCATAATTTATTATTTCAATTTTCATAACTTATTATTCTAAAGTTTATTTCATATTAATGTTAATATCTAATTCATACAATGCTAATAAATAAATAAACTCAAACAAAGATATACTTACCTTCTTTATGCCTTTATTTTTAGCTTATTCAATATTTATTTCCTTTTAATATTCTCCTACATTTCCTCCTTGATCTTCTCCTATATTTCCTCCTTGATTTTCTCCTACATTTTCTTCTCCTTTTTATTTATTTCCTCTATGTATCTATTTTCCAAGAGGAAGGAATTTGATATCCATTATAGACATTTGCATGTTGAAGGGTTGCCACCTTTAGATTTAGAGATATGCCTCTATATTTTTATTTATTTATAATAATAATAATAATTTATTATTTATTTATAATTTATTTAAATTATCATTTACAATGATTATTAATATCATTGTTTATATTACAATTACATTTTATTATTATTTATTTAATTTACTACTTTATAATTATACTTATTATTTATTTAATTTTTTATATTATATTATATTATT
This sequence comes from Chamaecyparis obtusa, assembly GCA_027943335.1. Taxonomy (NCBI): domain Eukaryota; kingdom Viridiplantae; phylum Streptophyta; class Pinopsida; order Cupressales; family Cupressaceae; genus Chamaecyparis; species Chamaecyparis obtusa. The sequence continues at coordinate 1,821,546 of BSBK01002548.1, forward strand.
TATTTATCTATTAATATTATTATTTATTAGACTAACTATATTTATATTAATTCTATTGATTTAATTATTATTATAATAGTCTAGGTTTCATTATAGCATGAATTTAATAATAAATTATATTTATTATTATTTATTTATTTGTTCATTATCTATTTCTTTATTTAATATCTTCATATTACTATTTAATTTAAACTTATCCAATTGTAGATATTAATCATATTATATTTAATTATTATTTATTATTAATTAGTTATATAATTATTATTACTGGGTATTTAATTTTTGTCATAGCTTAATATTATGATTTATTTATTAAATTCACTTCCGGAGAGGGGACATTATAGTCAAATAGCATCTCTATTCTTCAAAGAGATAGTGAGAATCCATGGGTTACCTATCAGCATTGTGTCAGATAGGGACACTAAGTTTATGAGTCATTTTTGGAACACTCTTTGGCAAAGATTGGGCACTAACTTATCTTTTGGATCAGCTTACCATCCCCAAACTAATGGTCCAACTGAGGTTGTTAATAGGAGCCTTGGAAACCTTCTAAGATGTTTGACTAAGGAGTATGGTTAGCAATGGGATCAGTTGATTGGGCAAGCTGAATATGCCTACAATGACACCATAAATAGATCCACATGGAAGAGTCCATTTGAGGTAGTTTATGGAATACATCCAAGAGGTCTCTATGAATTGAGAAATCTGAAAGAAGGAGTCAAAGCAAGTGGGTATGTTGATGATTTTGCATTGGCAATGAAAGAGGTTCATGAAACAGTGAGGAAGACATTAGTGAACAACATCAACAAACACAAAGCAAAGGTGGATAAAGGTAGAAGGATAGTTGAGTTCAATGTTGGTGATCTTGTCATAGTGCACCTAAAAAAATATAGATTGAAAAAAGGAGTCCCTCACAAGCTGCAAATGAGGAGGATAGGACCCTGTCCTATATTGGCAAGGTATGGTGACAATGCCTTCAAGATAGACCTATCGGAGGACAGTGGATTGTCTAATATATTTAATGTTGCAAACCTTGTCCATTACAAGGGACCATAGTAGGACAATGACCAAACCATACATGAGGTGATTAGGGATGTTGAATACTTACAACTCCCTACTGCTGTAGCTATAGGACCAGACAGTGTGCTAGACACCTGGGCATACAAAAAGACTAGACTTAAGGAGTACAAGGAACACCTCATTCATAGGTATGGGCAGAGTGATGCTGATGCAATTTGGGTCAAAGAATCAGAGTTCAAAAGGATGGGCATGGATCCTAGCATCATGAATCCAAGGGTGGTTTGAAGTACTTATTTTGGGGAAGATGGTGTAGGAGCACCTAGGCTAGCCTCCATTGGTTAGTAAATTCTAGCTTGTACTTGACTCTAGCCAAGTCAAGAGCTTAGTTTAGTTTTTTTTAGGACCTTGGAAGGTCTCTTTCTATGTTGGCTAGGTGAGTTAGTCATTAGGACTAAGGTCACACTAATAGCCTTTGTTAGTTGCTATTTCAATTTCTTAATGTTAGGAGTTAGTGAGATTGAGTCATTAATGTGTCTTAGGCTTAAGATTTGTTAATGGTTGTAAAGATGCTATAATGGTCATGAATGACCTTGGATCCTCGAGATATAGGAGGATAAGAGTCCTAGAATATAGGATTAAGGCATCTATCAAAGTTGCCAAATGTTGTAAAAATGTTGTCATGACAACATTTGCAATTATTGCAAATATTGCATGCAACATGGGTAACCTTGGATTCCCTAAGTTATAAGAGGTTATGCTCAGCCAAAAGGCATTATAATGATGGAGGAGACACCTAATGTGAGTAATGGCTTGAATCTCAAAGCAGTTGTATGATTTGTAACATTTTGAGTTTGTGAATAGAGAGCTCTGTTACGGTGACAGTGAAGATTTTTGAGTTTTTTGTTGACAGTCGGGCCTAATGTATTGAATGATCAAATATACTATTGGTTTAGTGTTTTACAGGAAGTATTGAGAGTTTTTTATTTGTTAAGTTAAGGGTTTTAAGAAGTTTAAGTGTATATATTAAATTAGTTTTGTTTAGGACTGTCTACTGGTCTTTGTGAGACAGTTTGTGAAGACATGGCTCTCACATGAGATTCAACCATGGAGACACCAAATAAATGGTTGAATCTTCAAGTGATGCCACTTTATATAATGTATATAAAGGGAGAGAATTTCATGAGCAAGGTAGCTATTTTTAGAGTCAAGCCCTAAGCGAGCTAGGAAGACCCGGTTAAAGGCTTGATAGAGAAGAATAGAAGACTTCATGTGGGGAATGAATGCTAAAGTATGGCTCTAGGAATTTTTCCTATAGGTTTTCACCATATCCATCCATCCTAAGAAAATAGAGGTCATACCAATCCATTTGGATAGGTTTTGAGCAAGTTCTTTGGTAATAACCAGTCTGTCCTAGAAATTAGGTCTTTTAGCCTTGTTTCTCCTTGATAATAGGAAAGAGGTGTACAGAGGGTGTCAAAACCTAAGACCTCTAGAATCTTTAAATTAAGCCAAAAGGGTATCCATATCTCAAGTTGTTTTTGTAGGTTGTTTGGAGAATTTGAGAAAGAAAGGGCAAAACCCATAAAAAAAGGCTACTAGAAATAGGCATGTTTTCAAGGTCTCTTATGGTGAATTCATGAAGCCAATGAAGATTTGATGGAAGATCCTTTCAAGATGAGTCAAATGGGAAAGGATATGAACATTTTCAATGCAAGGATAGTCCCTAAAATGAAGTATGATATTAGAGGAGATTTAGCACTTAGAGCCTTCTAAGTGAGTGTGGAAAAGAGTACTAAATCTAGGGTGTTAGACTTCTAAGGTTAAGCACAGAGGGTCAAACTCTTCAAGAGGAGTGTGGATTGGAATTAGTTAATTATATAAGCTAATCAAGGACCTAGGATGAAATAGGTACCTAGAAGAGACAAGCTTGGTCTCTTGTGAAGCAGTGCAAGCATACCTTGGAGGTCTCACATCATTATCTATCACCAATTATCTATCTATCTAGTTGTTGTGGAGGTCGAAGCACCAAAGCATGGAATTGAATGAGGCAAGTCTCCAAACAACCCAAACATTTTTCCATTTTTTGTTTGTGTAGGTTTGAGAGAAGGAGAAATGAGAGGATCTTGTGGGATTCTTCTACCTCCTTCATCGTGAGTGTCTCTTGTTCTTGTACATCCTTTTATTTTTGTTATTTCTAATACATTGTCATATTTTATGCTTCTTGTTATTAGTTTATCTTATTTTATGTTAAGTTATTTATTGTCTCATCTTTCTATCTTGTTCCCCATGCACTATTCATACAAAACAAAAGCATGATGCGCAAACGTCTTGCATCTATGTTGTCATCTTAAAATCACATGGGTGTCTGCGGCAATGAGATTGTGGAGCCTAACAATTAATCCTGACAACTGGCTCTTTTATCTGCTAGTCTTGTTTCATTAATTTAGTTCTTGTATTTCATATAGTATTTCATTTAAAAAATACATCTTGCATCAATCTAGTTTTCTTGATCACCCTAGCTCACCAAAGTGCTAGTAGAAATGAGGTGGCATAAGGGTTGATTCATTCCTTGGGATTTCATCAATCTTGAGGATAGAAAATTCCCTTCTCCACATTTTCATACAAAATTTATTGTTCATGTGTTAAAAAATTTTTTTTTGCTAATGTACTAAAATTTTGTGCTATGTCTCTAGCTTGAAAATCTAATTATTCACTATATGGGATCACTTTATGCAAGTAGAGCTATTATTGATGTGTGGATATGAACTTCTCACTTGTAGACTCTATTTGTTATGCAAACTAAATCTTGTTCATCTTAATATTGAGCATATAGATTTGGATCTTGGTGTAGAACCCATTTGATTGTGGAGCTTAATTTTGATGTAACCCAATTCATAGAATTCAATTCACCATTAATATTTTAAAAATATGACAAATATAGAAACTCAAGAAATTGAATTAATCTCTATTTTTTTCTATTCCTCCACCATTCATCTTTCTTATAAAAAAAAAGATTTTTTTTATATCTCCCATAATTCCCACCAGAAACTACCTTAACATGAACTTACTATTTTTTTGTAGATTTTCTAATTTTAGAAAGTTTGCATGCTTACTCTACACTAAGATCCAAATATATATGCTCAATATTAAGATGAACAAGATTTAGTTTGCATAAAAAATAGAGTCTACAAGTGAGAAGTTCACATCCACACATCAATAATAATCTTAGTGCATAAAGTGATCCCATATAGTGAATAATTAGATTTTCAAGCTAGAGACATAGCACAAAATTTTAGTACATTAGAATTTTTTTTTTTAACACATGAACAATAAATTTTGCATCAAAATGTGGAGAAGGGAATTTTCTATCCTCAAGATTGATGAAATCCCAAGTAATGAATAAACCCTTATGCCACCTCATTTCTACTAGCACTTTGGTGAGGTAGGGTGATCAAGACAACTAGATTGATGCAAGATTTATTTTTTAAATGAAATACTATATGAAATACAAGAACCAGATTAATGAAACAAGACTAGCAGATAAAAGAGCCAGTTGTCAGGATTAATTGTTAGGCTCCGCAATCTCATAGTCGTAGAGACCCATGTGATTCTAAGATGACAACATAGATGCAAGACGTTTGTGCATCATGCTTTTGTTATGTATGAATAGTGAATGGGGAACAAGATAGAAAGATGAGACAATAAATAACTTAACATAAAATAAGATAAACTAATAACAAGAAGCATAAAATATGACAATGTATTAGAAATAACAAAAATAAAAGGAAGTGAAAGAACAAGAGACACCCATAAAATGAACCTATGATACTTTCTATTTTTACACCTAACTACAAAAAAACTAAATATAAACTTTCTAAACTAATTAAGGGAAGAACACTAGAAACCAAATGCATTCCAATAATCGCACACTCCAAGTCCACACACACTTGACCTCCCAATTACTAATTTTAAAGGAGTCCCAAAAATGATAACACATGTACCAATAGCCGATCATTTTTAGCTTTTTTTGTTTGGAAATTGGCCCATTTATGCATCACTATTAGGATATTTGTGTATGACTACTGAGAGTTTTCTCCACAAGTACTGACATTTTTGAGTGAGTGGCTATTGGTCCATCTTTAAGTAGGTAACAGGTGACGCTTTGAAATGGCCACTTTTTGGCTCTTTGACACTTGAGAATCTCTACAAGGAGTTTTGTTAATACGCAAAAGCGAAGACATATTTTTTAAGGTGTCAACTCACATAAAGATAACTAAACAAAATCAACAAAATTCTATGTATAGTTTAGGCTCTACAGGGTGCGAAGTTAGGGTGTGAGAAAAATGGTACTCTTCCCCTAGATGAGTTTGGTTTAGTATAAAAAAAAATGGGAAAAAATATTGAAAATCACTAAAAGCTCAATATGAGGTTTCTAATGAAGGAATTCGGCCCTCGAAAAGTGTCAAATTAGGTCCAATCAAATAAATTTAAATAACATATTTTTTAAGTCTCTCTCACATTTCTCCATGTAAAATTTTAGTCCAATCGAACTCCCAAATTAAAAGTTATAATCTTTAAAAATTCCTCCCCCCCAAAAAAAAATAAAAAAAAAATTAATTAAAATATTATAAAAATTTAGATATGTAATCTTCATTGTTACATTTTTATATCTTTATTAAAGAATTGTGATAGAGACTTTATCTATTCCCTAACTAAAAGACATTCTTAGTAATTAACGAACCTGACTTGCTAATTGAAAGATAGCTTAAGACCATGTTCGCTTTCAAAGATAACTCAACACTATAGAAAATGAATTTTTCCCATTTAAAGGAAAATTGGTTTTGCCGTATTAAACAAAATTATTTTTAATTGAGTTGAGAGTTGTTTACAATATTTAAACGTTATATTTGTAGGTAGATGATACAAGTACAATGGCAAAGAAAAAAGTTTTTCAACAAGATACCGTAATATTTGGTTGTTTGGTTTATCTTGTTCATTTTACCTCTTTACTAGAAATCCTTCTAATTTTTAGAATTAGAATAATGTTTGTTCATGGTATTAAATGTAATATCTTCTAAAAGTAATTTAGAATTATCATTTTAAAGTTGAGGGTTATAGTTGGAGAAAGCAAAAAAGTTTTGTAAAGTGAGATTCAAATTAGTTTTAAATTAAATTTATTATAGCTATTTTCTTTTAGCTTTAGTATATTAAAGATGAACTTGTTAGTCTTATTATGCACAAAAGAGTCATTCAACGTGTCATTTGAAACATATTTTCTAATTTTCTATTACCTCTTTATTTTGACAACCAATTTTTTTGTAAAATTGATCTAATTACTATTTTTTTATTTGTCCAAAAAAATAGATGGCTATTGACCCACTAAATGATTTTTTAATGGACTTTTAATTAATGAAATTTATAAATGATAATTAGAATATAGACTGTACCTGGTACTCTTCCCCTCTATTAATTTCTTTTAAAAGATATTCTCACTCCTTTCAAAGCATATATTATAGACAAAGCATGAATAAGATCAAATCTCAAAAGAAAAATATATATATCCTTTAAATAAAGATTATAATTTATCATCAAGTCAAGTATAACTCAACATATATATTGCATAATGAGGAGAATTTAAATTTGTCCACTAACTTGAAGGCAAATGAGATTGAGGAGAATATGAAAGTTAATTTCATTTGCATGATCGCATATAATATATATGAAGATTTTAGACCAACTTTTTTTCTAATTTATGTTTAATTATAAATTTATCATGAATAACGAATTAAAAAATCAACATTTTGACCAACCTTTAGAATTACAAACTCTTTCCATACAATTAAAAGAACTATATTAGTTTCCTTACTAATAAAATAAAACTAAGCTGATTTAATAGTGCATTCCCAAGAATAAAAGAGGCTCCAATTTTTTCCTCTCCTTTGTCATTAATCTAAACTTTATCCTTTGGCATTAATCTTTTAATTGATTTATCATTTTCTTCCTCCCAATTTTAGTGCTTCTCATTAGAATCTCATTAGATTCTACAAAGAAAACATTAGATCTTTAAAATCCTCTTTAAAGCCATTTTTAAAAAAAGTCTACCTTTAATGTCCTTGAACATCTTATTTAAGAAATCTAGGCATTATATTCTTAATTCCTAAATTCTAGATAATATTCCTATAGGGAATTTGTAGCTATGAAAACTCTCTCCAATTCATCCCATTCAGTTTATCTTTAATATCTTATTCTATTTTAAGAGAAATTATAGTATGTATAAATTCTCCAGCTTAATTTTTTCTAAGACTTTAAATTTCAAGACTACTTGAAATTTTGTTGTTAGAAACTATATGCCAAACTATTAGATATATTTTCTTAGCATGAGAAACTCCTTTTTGAAGTTAAGGGATTTATTTTTGAGCCAAGCATCATTACAAGAATCTACCTTTGAATCTCTTCAAACATCTCATTTGAGAAACCAAGGCATTCAATCTTAAATCCTTCTAATACTATTCCACATAATAGGTCCCACGGGGTATCTATAGCTACAAAAATCCCCTCCAATATATCCAGACCCAATTATTTTTCTATAAATATTCTACTCCAAGGAAATCATGTTATACATAAATTCCTTAATTTTACTTTAGCTAGCATAGCCATGTTAAATGCTTTGAGATTTCTAAATCTAAAAGTAATTGACATTTCATTGTTATTGACTATATGTCAAGCTAGTAGATAATTTCTCTTATCATGAGCGAATCCTCCTTGATGTCAAGGCATTTGTTTTCAATACAAGCATCTTTTCAAAAATATAAAGTTGAATATTTTTTAACATGTTATTTGAAAAATTAAGACATTAATTATTAATCCTTCTAATGTTATTCTAGATAATAGGTCCTCACGGGATATCTTTAGCTAAAAGATTCCCTCTGGTCCATCCCATCCGAGTAATTTTCTCTAATTATTCTACTCCAAGGGGAATTGTATTATGTACAAATTTTTCAAATTAGTTTTGTTATCTCTAAAATTTGCACCCTGACTAAGCTCCAAAAAACTTAGTCACTTCGAGAAACATGGAAACACTCCAAGGTCATGGGTAACCTATAGCTGGAATGAATCTCCGGATTCTAGGCTGGTTCCTGTATGATACTTCACCTAAAGTCCCAAAACTTAACTTTCTGAGGAAAGGGGATAGAAGGATAACATAAATAAAATCTAAGTCCTAAAGGGTGATACTCCAAACTGAAACTTGCAACATACAAAAAAAATGATTCCTGAAAATACATCTAAATGCAGTCATAAACTTACACAACCTATTTACTTCATGTTCATGCATAAGTATTTCATAGAAAGGTCTGAGAAATTATGTTTAGGAAGGAAAGATAAACTTTCACAACACAAAAACTATAACAATCTCTTTAACACAAACTGAAATATGCAACAAAACATCTGTAATAAATAGGAAGGCAAAATATTGCATAAAAATGATCTTCAATGTATGTTAGCTTGTGGTGACTAATCAAGAAAGTACTATACACTTTTCCTCCTACCCTCGCCGGGGTTCAGGACAAATTTTTTTGAGGACAACATATTTTCAGCTATTTTTGGGCTTACATGATTGTAACTCTTTCTAACCCTAAAGCAGAAAAACATTGTATAATATGGCTTAGGGTTAGGGGTTTCATTATGTATGGTTTTAGTACTTGTGAAGGAATTGAACCGTAAGGGATTACAGATTGTAATCAAGTTGTAATCATTGGATAATAAAATATTGGACTCGCTATTGGTGGATGTAGCCTAGGGATTGGGTGAACCACGTTAAATCTTTGTGTCTTATGTTCTCTTCTGTGGGGTTTATGTTTTTTTCTATATTGGTTATTTTGCATGTAATTGTTATTTATGCCTTATTAATCCTAACAAGTGGTATCAGAGCGAGGTTGTTTTTCAGTTATCCTCTACAGGAAGATCTCACGATTTAGTGGAAGTCTCACGGTTGAGTGGGAGCAATGGAAAATGAGGGTAGGCTAAAGGTTGATAAGTTTAATGGGAAGAACTTTCAATTATGGAAAATGCAAATGGAGGACTATCTATATCATAAGGATCTATGGTGGCCATGGGAAGGAAAAACCAATAAACCAGCAAGCATTTCTGATGAGGACTGGACAATTCTTGATAGAAAGGCTCTTGGTAGTATTCGATTATGCCTAGAACAATCGGTGGTATTCAATATTAAACAAGCAATGACGACTAAAGATTTGATGAAAACCCTAGCGAAGTTGTATGAAGAGCCCTCCGCTTCAAATAAGGTATTTCTCATGAAGCATTTTTTTAATATGAAAATGGTGAAAGGTGGGTCAGTTGCTAATCATTTAAATGAGTTTAATACAGTTACCAGTCAATTAAATTTTGTCAATGTTATTTTTGATGAAGAAGTAAGGGCTCTCTTGATTGTGTTCTTTGCCTGAAAGCTGGAATGGCTTGGTAATGGTTGTTAGTAACTTTGTTTCTGGTTCTAATACCCTAAAATTTGATGATGTTATTGGTGTTATTCTAAGTGAGGAAATTCGTAGGAAAAGCTCAGGTGGATCCACAATAGGTAGTGTCTTAAATGCACAAAGCAGAGAACCAATGAGAGAGGAAACAACTCTGGAAATCATGGGAAATCAAGAGAAAAATCAAAGGGAAAGAGGTCCAAATCCAAAGGGCCAAACGATTGCTGGTACTGTGAAAAACCAGGTCATAAGAAGAAAGATTGATGGTCTTAGAAGAATAAAGAAGGAAACAAACAAGAAGGTAACAAGGAGGCAAATGTGGTAAGTAAAAAACCTAAAGAGGATGCCTTGCTTCTTTCTTTAGAAAGTATTGATGATTCATGGGTTTTAGATTTTGGGGCTTCATTTCATGCTACACCCCATAGAGGTTACTTTCTTGATTATGTACAAGGGGATTTTGGACAAGTTTATTTGGGTGATAATGAACCCTGTCAGATAGTTGGAAAGGGAAAAATTAAGATAAAGTTGCAGAATGGGAATCATTGGCTACTACAAGAGGTAAGACATGTTCCAAGGCTGGGTAGGAATTTAATTTCAGCAGGGCAACTGGGTGATGAGGGTTGCACAATTACTTTTAATGATAGAAATTGGAAGGTTTCAAAAGGTTCCTTAGTAGTAGAAAAAGGTGTGAAAGTATGCACCTTATATCTTTGTACAGGTCATATTGTTCCTTCTACTTTAATTATTTCAAAAGATAATGAATGTTCAAGAACAGTGGCTACAGTTGAGCAGGAAGAACATCAAACTATTGTTGTAGGTTCTGACATAGCAATCTGGCACAACAGACTCGGGCACATGAGTGAAAAAGGTATGAAATTAATTCATTCAAAGAAATTTTTACCTGGTCTAAAATGTGTCAATATGGATTTCTATGAAAGTTGTGTTTATGGAAAACAAAAGAGAGTTAGTTTTGTAAAGAGTGGGAAGGAAAAGAAAAATGAGAGATTAGAGCTTGTGCATACATATGTATGGGGACCAGATTAGGTATCTTCCCTTGGTGGCTCTCTATATTATGTTACATTTATAGATGATGCAACAAGAAAAGTATGGATTTATTTCCTTAGACAGAAATCTGATGTATTTCAAACTTTTAAGAAATGGAAATGCTTGGTTGAGAATGAGACTGGTAAAAGGTTAAAATGTCTTAGATCTGATAATGGTGGTGAGTATTGCAGCACAAAATTTGAAGATTATTGTTCCTCAAATGGTATTCTTAGGCATAAAACTGTACAAAGGACTCCACAAGAAAACGGAGTGGCTGAACACATGAATAGGATAATAATGGAGCGTGCAAGGAGTATGAGGTTGCATGTTAGGCTTCCCTTAAACATGTGGGCAGAGGCTATAAACAATATTGTTTATTTAATCAATAGAGGCCCCTCTATTCCTTTGGACTGTGGTATTCCAGAGGAAGCATGGAGTGGTAAGAAGGTGAGTTATTCTTTTCTAAAAACCTTCGGTTGTGAAGCTTTTGCACATATAGATTCTAAAAATAGAACCAATCTCAAAGCTAAGTCAAATAAATGTGTATTTTTTAGATATGACATTGATGAATTTGGTTATAGGCTTTGGGATTTTGAAAATCATAAAATTGTAAGAAGCAAGAATGTCATATTCAATGAGAAAGTGTTGTACAAAGATCTATTGCAGCAGCATGAGAAGAAAGAAAATGATTATGTAGTACTGGATGATACTCCAAAAGATGATGTTCCTATAGTTCCTTATGCTCTGCAATAATAGAAACAACAAGTACCACACAACCCAGTGAATGTTAGATGGTCAAAAAAGCTAAGTAGACCTCCAGACAGATTCCCTCCCTCTTTGTATTCTATTTTATTAATAGATGTTGGTGAACCTGAATGTTATAATGAAGCTATGCAGGTGGATACAAAGCTTCAGTGGGAGTTTCCAATGATAGATGAAATGGACTCTTTGTTGCAAAATCAAACACGAGATTTATGTAAGTTACCTGTAGGTAAAAGGGCTTTAAAAAATAAATGGGTTTACAAGATAAAAGAAGAGGATGGAGGTAAGAAAAGATTTCAAGCCAGGTTAGCTGTAAAAGGATTTGCACAGAAAAAAAGGTATTGATTTTCATGAAATATTTTCTCCAGTTGTTAAAATGACTTCTATCCATACTATTTTAAGTATTGTGGCTACTAAAGATTTGTATTTAGAGTAGCTTGATGTTAAAACAACTTTTCTTCATGGTGATTTGGATGAAGAAATATATATGGTATATCCACAAGGATTTGAGGTCAAGGGTAAGGAGAATTTGGTGTGCAGATTGCAGAAGAGTTTATATGGCTTGAAGTAAGCACTTCGGCAATGGTATATTAAATTTGACACTTTTATGAATGAACATAGATACAGTCAGTATCATTCTGACCATTGTGTTTATTTTAAGAGATTGGATGATGATAGCTACATTATTTTATGTTTATATGTTGATGATATGCTTGTAGTTGGATCTAACAGGATCACATTAAGGGGTTAAAAGAAAAATTAGCAAATTCATTTGCTATGAAGGATTTGGGGGCAGAAAAACAAATCCTTGGTATGAAAATTTGCAGAGATAGGAAAAATAGGAAGTTGTCTCTATCTCAGGCTGATTATATTGAGAAGGTGTTGCAATGTTTCTCTATGGATAACACCAAAGCTGTCAGCACACCTTTGCCTGGTCATTTGAAATTGACTAAGAAATGTGTCCTAAGACATTAGAAGAGGAGGCTAAAATGTCTAAGGTACCTTATGCTTCAGCTGTAGGGAGCTTAATGTATGCTATGGTGTGTACTAGGCCATATATTGTACACACAGTGGGAGTCGTTAGCCAATATATGAGTCACCCTGGTATTGAGCATTGAAATGTAGTCAAATGGATTCTCATATATTTGAGAGGTACATCTAGTAAGTGTTTACACTTTGGGGGATCTACTACTACTGTACAAGGCTATGTTGACTCAGACTTGGCAAGAGATATAGATAGCAGGCGGAGTACTACAAGCTATGTATTTACTGTTGGTGGGACAACAGTGAGTTGGATTTCTTGACTACAAAAGGTGGTTGCTTTATCCACTATAGAGGCAGAGTATGTTGCTGCTACAGAGGCAGCCAAGGAGATGATATGGCTTAAATTATTCATGGAAGAATTGGGACATCCTCATATGGATAATTTTCTACATACAGATAGCCAAAGTGCCATTCATCTTGCGAAGAATTCTACTTTGCACTCAAAGACAAAACACATATAGTTACGGTACCATTTCATTCAGTCAATTTTGGATGATGGGAAGTTAAAGCTAGAAAAAATACATATAGATGATAATCCAGCAGATATGTTTACAAAGGTAGTAACAAGGGAGAAGTTGAACTCATGTTCAGCTTAAGTTGGTCTTCTAGACTAAACAGAATAAAGAAACAGTTGAGTCCAGGGTGGTTTGATCTAGTGGGAGCCTCATATGGTAGCATTATTGCTATAGGATCAGTCTCCAAGTGGGAGGTTTTTTAGTGTGGATACTAATCAGTCACCAAGTGGGAGATTGTTAATGTTACCCAAATTTTCCTATGCATTCAAATTTGGCTAAAACCTATTTTAAAAGTCTTTGTTTTACCCCTGCCAGTCATCTCTAAAATTTTCATGGCCTTGTGCTTTGTTTCCTAGCCTCTGCATTTTTTTTTGAAGTCCCTGGTTTGCAAATTCAAAAAAAAAAAAAATCTAGCCGTTGTGGTGTTTTAGCCCTCAAAACCCTAAGCCCTATTATAATTTGTCATTACTTTATTGGCAACTTAAAAGATCCCAATACCCATGTGCCTTTTAATTCTTTTTGGTCACCAATTCTCTTATTCTTTTCGGTAGGTGTCTTTTCCTTATGCGAACTGGCGACTGCAGTAATTCTCCTGGTCACGCAATTTCTTCCGACGGTTCCCTTTTCTTTCAGCGACTTAGTGAATGTAGTGTTTTCTCGTATTCACTAAGTATTTCCTGGTCACCACATAATTTCTCACAACCTAGCGAACGTTAGCTTCCCTTCAGTTACATAATCGCTAAGTGTTCTCCGGTGGTCATTTATGTGGGGTCCCAAGCTTCGAGATCCGACGATCATCATGTCTTCACAAAGGATGTGTCAGAGCCATGCAAAATCATGACAACCGTTAGATCTTCCAAGTTTGCAGTGCTTCAAAGTCAAGTGGGTCCATTGCCATGGTGTCCTACATGGAAGCATCTCATTGGCTAGAGGTAATGACTTGTTCAGCCTTGTCAGAGCAGGCCCAGCAAACTTCCCAGATTTTAATCTAACGGTCATCGTATGATCGCATGGAATATTCCTACCCCATGTGATCATGCGCCACCACTAATTTTATTCCATCATTAGGGGTTTGCAGGTGGGTCCTCATATGGTGACGTGCTCATTTTTCATTGGTCCACCTAACGATGACTTGGATGCCACAGTTGGGCCGTGTCAGAGGGACCTACAAAGATGTCAAAAAGATGAAGATTGACGGTTGGTGTATCTTCACAAAGGTTTGTGTCAGAGTATGAGATCTTGCACCAACCATCAGATTTGCCAAAGTGTTCAAACTTGTCAATGGGTCCGATGCTAGGTCAGGATGAGTTGCCAAGTCCTTATTGGTTAGAATAAAGAGATATGTCAGGTGGTCCCAATGTCATGTATTGCTGACATGCATGCTTTTGATTGGCTACCAAATGATGATGAGGATTTCCAGGTGGACTGATGTGTCAGTGGGGTCTCAAAAAGGTAAGGATCTAGTGGCTGGTGTATAAGCGTAAGGAATATTCTGGGGCTATAAGATCATGTGCCCGCCGTTAGATCGGTATCTCAAGCAGTGGGTCTGATGTTAGAAGGTTACAACGTGTATCTGAAATGGCACAGTTTGATTGGTTGTTGACTATCGTGGTGGTGATTGACTTATCAGGAAGGGTTTTTGACTATTTTAAAGGCTGCATCTAGGCCATTCATCTGTCGAGAAGGTTATTCATCGATGGTCATGTTTTAAAATATACCTGCTAGTCATTAATATTCAAATTTGAATATCTCTGCGAGGGTTTAGCTAGGGTTTTGCATTCTTTCAGCCACACACGACGTCGGTTAGCTCAGGAATGGTTGTGGTTGAGAGGGTGATGGAGGTGACCATTGGCCAGTGTTGCAAGGTACTGTGTCATGTTCCCACATCAGGAAGTAATGAAAAGAGTTGGTGCCACCTTTGCAAGCAGTACCTCTTCCAGGGAAATAAGATCAGATTTGAAGCCTTCATGGCTTAGTGGAGTTGTAGGTGGGTAGATGGGTTGAAGTTGTTGTGTCTACAGGTGGACTAGTCTAGGATCAACATGCAAAGAGAAAGATCTGATCGGATGACTGGTTCTTAGTGATTTTCATGATGGGTCAGTAGTGGACACCTGGGGTTTGATATTTTATTGTAAAATCTGTAACCCTAGTTAGGTTAGTTTTGACTCTTTCCTGCGTGCAATTGAGTATTTATATATTGTTTTGTGGAGCCTTAGTGCTCAAGGGGTTCATTTTTGTAAAGGAGAGAAGCCCACTTTTGCAAGGAAGTCATCTTTTCTCATAAAGCCATCTGTGGTATTTTTTCTACCCTCTGGTTCTTCTACTCTTTGTAATCTCCCATTGATGATCAAGGCATTCTTGAGGTACTTGTGATATTTGTCTATCCCTGTCTTCACTGTCTTGATTATCTCTTATTGGATTGAAGTTTATGAATGTTGTTAATGGAAATTGGGGTTCCTAGTCCCTCTCATTTTTTGTGATTTTTTGTGTTACTGTGTCTGATCTGATTTAGATGTTTTGTGTGTATACTACAACCCCTAGCAATCTTGTCTCATTCCTACACCTAGTTGCAGAAAATGATGTTTGCTTGCAAGTCATAAGTTGTGTCTTTTGTTCAAACCCTCCCATGAAACACTTATGCAAGCCTATCTAGTGAGTTGTGACTTATTAGACCTAATTTCTCCATTGGTCTCATTCCTACATACTAAGATCCAAACCCTAATTTTGGTGCATCACCTAGTAGGTAATTTTCTTTCAAGTCATTTCCCTTACAAGCATCCCTTCTATCCCTTTCCCTCCAAAAGTTTTACTTTCATGTCAAGAAGCAAATTGAGGTGATTATCCAAGAGGAACCAACCTAGAACCTGGAGGTCTCATCTCAGTTAGCAAAGGTCCCACAACCTAGAGATGATTCCCATGTTATACTAAGTTATCAAGACCAAGAGAGCTTGAGACAAAGGTGCAAACTCAGTGTATAACAGTTAGCTTGTGGTGACTGATTAGGAAAGTACTGTACACTTTTCCTCCTGCCCTTGCCGGGGTTCGAGGTGAATTTTTTTGAGGCTGACATATTTTTGGCTATTTTTGGGCCGACATGATTGTAACTCATTCTAACCCTAAAATGAAAAAAGACTGTATAATATGGCTTAGGGTTAGTGATTTCATTATGTATGGTTTTAGTACTTATGATGAAATTGAGCCGTAAGGGATTACAAATTGTAATCAGGTTGTAATAACTGGATAATAAAATATTAGACTCATTGGTGGATGTAGCCCAGGGATTGGGTGAACCACGTTAAATCTTTGTGTCTTCTGTTCTCTTCTGTGTGGTTTATGTTTTTTCTGATATTGGTTATTTTGCATGTAATTGTTATTTCTGCCTTATTAATCCTAACAATGTATTCCTGCATCTGCAAAAATTTGAATTACAAGCTAAAAATAGAATGAGAAAAAGGATTGAAAATAGTCACAAAGGCTCTCAAATTTGCATAAAACCCGAACTCCTTACAAATGAGTCTCAACTCATAATTATACATTTTTACCCAACTGTATTTAGGAGAGCAATAACTCCTGGGTCGGATTTAGTCTACAAGGCCATTTTTAAGCCCCTCAAAGGACTTCAAAAAGGCATAAAAGTGGCCCAAAAGTTATGCCTCATGTTTATCAACATAAATATCCTCCATAAATGCAATCTTATCTCTCAAAAGCTCTCAAAAATATCTGAAAAGAAATAACTCCACTTAGAAATTTCATCCTTATCTCCATGACTTGAGCACTTAGTCATAATTTTGCAAAATATCTACCTTTTTTATTTTCAAAAGTAAAATAAATATCTTATTTTTGCATTATAAATATTAAATAATTATTATCCATTTATTTAATAAATATCAAAGATATTTATTAAATCAATAGATTATAAAATATTTATTATTTATAATAATTTAATAATAATTTATTATTTTCATAAATATCAATTATATTAATAATGTTTACTAAGTGATAATTAAAATCACCTAATAACATTATTAATATAAAAACATTTATTAAAATAATAAATATTAAATAAATTATTAATACTTATTAAAATTTGTAAATAAAATATTTATAATTTACTTTTTAAAAAAAAGGTTAAGTAAGATATTTTACACTTTTTAAACAATGTTGAATAAATGATATAAAGAATATCATTTAAATTACATTATTTATTACATGCTTTTGAAAGTATTGAAACTTAGTGATATACATTATCACTTTTGAATGAAATTTTTATTTTAATACCCAACCATTGGGTGTGAGCACTTTGGAATGAAAAATTAAAATTTTAAAGGCTAAAAGCCTTTTTCCCTTGGCACATAAGAAAGGACTTAGGGAAATTAGCACCCTAAAGTCTTCATTCTTCATTTTTCACTTTGCATTTGCTGGGAATGAAAGAGAGCTGCAGCCGCCATGGGAAGAAAAGAGGGTTTTGGAAGAAAAAATCTGGAGTTTTTTGCTTGCAGCTGGCGGCCATGAATGAAATTTTTCATCTTCTTGTCTTCTTCTCTGCTGCTAGCCATCATGGATGAAGGCTTGACTGAGATTGAAGAGCTTCATTTGGGATTTTCAGAGTCTTTTTTGCTATTGTATAGAGGCTTTTGTTTGCAACTTTTCTTAGAGCCTCCATTGAAGTTTTTTGTGAAGCTTCCTTGAGGATTTCATGGAGATTTCGAGCCATGTATTGCAGATTTTGAAGGATCATTGAGGGCTGTATTTTTTTCTTTGGTATGTTGCCATTTACATTCTGAAAATTTTCTTCTTTGAGCTCCATTCTTTGATATTCTTGTTGTTTCTTCATGGAAGATTTCTCTTAAGTTTTCCTTGCATAAAAATGAAGAAAAAAATCTCTATTTTTTTTTGTATACTATTATTGCCTTAAGATTGATGGATAAAAATGAAAATATATGCAAAAACCAGACATACAACAACTCTATTTTTTCTCTCAATGTTGGATTCGAAATCCCCATGCTCATAACATGTTAAAAAATGATCTCTTTGCTTCACACAAGCTGCAATCATTATTTCTGGGCATTTTATTTTGTATGAAGCAAAAGAAAACACTCTTCTTGTAAATGACTGTAGTCATGGTTTTTCCTACGGCTCCAAAACTTTGCAACAAAAGCATGAACATACAAACATACAAACACACACCTTCTCTTTTGGCATACTTTGAAATCTATGTATGAAGGTCGCTCCAATGTTCTTTACTGATATCAGATTTTGATCACTACTTGGGCTACTTTGATGCATGCATAAATCTGATCATAACTTGTTGTTCTTGGCAAGAAACTTTGTGCTATTTGAGATTGACTGAAAACATAATAAAAATGAAGCCTCAAGTACTCTTAGGAAATCACGTCAATGTTCTTTGTGACTGATTTATGGACATAAAGTCCATTTTATATTGGTTGTCCTCTCAAGAATATATTTTATGATCAATGTGATTATTTTATTGCTTCTCTTTTTCACAACTTACTGACTGTCATATCTTAATTTATGGATAGAAAAACTACATTTGGAACATGAATTGAAAATAGCCTCCATAAGCAAGACTTTAGCTCTTTTTTATGTTCTCCTTAATGATTCCTTGTTGCCCCTATACTTGGTCTTATTTATAGCAGCACTATTAAATGCATGTGATCATCTAATATTTCTTTATATCTATGCCTCTTATTAGCAAGCTGGGCTCAAACCCTTGTGGGAGCCACATTTATGTCCACTTGTTAATCAGAGTCATAGATATTACACATAAAACACACATGTTAGAATAAAATTACATTTTGTTTTGAAATAATGGATGACTATATGGGGGTAAGATATGTATGAATTTAGACCATTCATTTCTTAGAACTATATTCTAGTTCTAACCCATTATCTTTTTCACATTGTTCCAGGACACAAGGTAGCAGGGCAACAAGGATCAAGGAGACTCAGCAAAGAGAGATACCAAGGAACAATTCAACATACACCAATCATTTTAGGCAATGACTGGTCCCTATTAATGCATCCTATCTCTTCTATTTTTGTAAATGTATTCATGCATTATTTGAAAAAAAAATGCAATGAACTATCTCTAGCTAGTTTCACGGCTTGTGTGGAGCATAAATAAATAACTTTGATGAATAAAAATATTACCTTCTCATAAAAGATTCGCAAAGTGTCACTTTTTCTGTTTTGATCTTTTCCTCATTAAATGTAATAATTCAATCAAGTATCAAACTTTTAAAAGTTAATGCATTTGGTTTGAGAAACACATGAAGTAAAAATGCACCTTTCCTTGAAAACATGATAGCTCCACCAAATTGAGCCTAAGTGAAAATTTTGGTAACAAGTTTAATTAGCACAACCATGGTAATTTCTTTGCGATTTCTAATTCCAAGACCACTTGACATTTTGTTGTTAGAGATTATATGTCAAGCTACTAGATAGATTTTCTTGTTAGGAAAATTACATCTCCAAGAGATTTTCTCATTATAACTTTCATGTATTTTATGATTTTGGGTGGGGGACTAGATGGCATCCATCCAAAAGATAGGAAGCATATCATAGATTAATTTCATCTTAATAAGTCAACTTGTAGAAAAAAGTGAATTTAGTTTCTAAGAGACAATTTTCTTATAGAATTTAGTGATAACTTTTTTAAAAAACTTTCCAAAAAATTTGCATCTTAAAAAGGAATATCTAGGTGGATACAAGGGAGGGTTGTAAGGCCCATATGGATTTTGTGGGTGAAAACATAATACATCTCCCTTTGAGGTGGATTAAAAAAAATTAGATATTACTCTATTGATCTCTCGATCAAAACTAGTCTCATAAGTAGAAAGAAATATTTTAACATAAATATTAATTTCTTATATAGTAGGGTTGGTAGATAAAATGGTATCATCTACAAATAGGGAATATGAAATGACTGATAGGACATTTATTGTCAATTTGAAGATCCATTGTCTGTCTTGGCGATTGAAGATATTTTAAGCCCTTGCTTCAATCACAATGATGAATAAATAAGGATGATTATGTGTCTTTGTCCTAAGCCTTGATAAATTTTAAAGAAGGCTCTTGAGATTACATTCACTAACACATGACAAAGAGAGATACATATAAGAAAGACAATCATTATATCTAACAATAGTAAATGTATTTATGGTACTTAATCTAAAAAATCCCAACAAACATGTTGAAAATATTTATATATATTTTGGATAAACTCTTTTTGTTCGACATAATTAAGGTAGTGGATTAACTCATGAATAACATAAAATCCATGATGCTCATTATAAATGATATCCAAAAAAATTAGTTTGCCCTTTATTTCATAAAGAGATAGGTCTACAAAAATCCACCCTATATTTTTTTGGGAATAAGAGGAAGAAATCCATGATCTAATATTTGTCATGCATTTTCCATTTGTGGAATGGGAGCAAGAAAGACATGGTACTTACCTAGAATGCATTTCAGTAAAATGTTCCTAAGAAAAGTAACCATTTCACTTTTTAATTGGTAGAAAAAGACTGAAGACTATCATGACCACACATCCCTAAGCTTTTCATATTGAACATGACATTTATAATCTCCATTTCTTTAGCTTCCTAAGTTAAGAAATATTTCTGAATTGAAGTAATCTATTTTGGGATAAAATTAAGCATTTAGTTTTGAGCTTCAACACTAGTAATATTTTATTTAGTTAATGAAGTCTAAAAAAAGAGATAATGTGATCACTCAACTTTGATGGAATGAATAGCCCTTGACCTTCATGATCTTCAAGAGATTCAAGAGTTGAAATCTTTTATATGATCCTTACAAGCCAAAGTGGCATGATGATTTTATTTTATATTTTTATAACTTTCTTATAACCATTTGAATGCTAGATTTCCTAACTATAATATATTTTTTTCAATCAAAATTATTGAAAGAATTTAGCAATGTATTGAGCTCATTCTAGCAGAGGATTAAACTAAACAATTTTAACGAATCATTATATAAGAAGAAATTAAAAAAAAATCTAGTTTAAATTACAAAAAAATAGAATCTATTATGAAATAATCCAATATATGTCATGCTTAAAGTTTAAAAAGAAATCATTAAAAAAGTTTGGAAAGAAAATAATCTCCCTTATAATAAATATGTGATTAATATTTAATTTTCACAAAAATATATTTGTATGATGTTCCTCTTTTAGAGAATAAAATTATGATTACAAAATTAAGAACTATTTTGTCTGATTCATATGAAAAAAAAATAGAAGATAAATATTTCTAAATGTACTTAAAAAAATTTAAGTCATGTATTTGTAATGAACTTGATCATAAATTTTAATTCTCATTAACACATTATATAATTATATAATACAAACCTTGTTTTAACATTTGTAATAATAATTTGGTTCAAGATTCCCTAATAAAGAAGGCCAACCAATTTGTTTTTAATTTTTTTTTAAATCTAAACTACTAAAATAACTATCTACATAAGCAAGCTAGTTTTCTAGAAGTATTTCTATCTCAATTGAACATATGATTTTAGCTTTATATTTTATGATTTAATACTATAATATGCTTTTAATTCTTATTGTTTTGAACACTTTTATAGTGAATATTTCAAGGGTTGTAAGTCAAGGTTGAGAGCTTACATCAAATGGGAAGAGTTAAAAGTTTTTTCAAGAAGTATTTAGAGTCCAAAGAATTCAAAGATTGTTGACAATAAAGGCAACTACAAAATTACACTTATTTTTGGAGAACTCAAAGAAAATTATATTAGACAATATTTTATTGGGCTATGTGAACTAATTTGATGTCATATTAGATGCTAGAAATCATCATTATCTACATACTATTTATGTACTCTTGAATTTATTTTTTATTGCCACACTAAGGTTTCTTTTAATATCTAAAGTGGAAATTAAAGAAGAATGTTAAAGCACCTTAAAAATTGTTGACGCATTTAATTGTTGTAGGGTGATGCCACAGTAGTGGATTACACTTTTTTATACATGCTGAGTTTTGCTGAAATAACACATTTTTAATAAAATATGATGATTTAAGCCTTGAGAGCTTCCATTTGAAGGAATTAATTACAAATAATTAGCTCAAAGCCTCTTAGATAAAAAACATTGATATAACATCTATACTCCTCATTCATACCAACAATGGAGTCTCCTCCACACCTATTAAAATGCTGAAAAAATCGCTTCTACTTTATCTTTTGGCAAATCAAATGAATCCATTTGACAAACCTATCTATGTAGTAAGGTACTACTGAGAAAACTCTTTCCAATTATTATAATGTTAATATATATTAAGTTTATTATGAGTTTGTATTTTTAGTGTTACTAAACATAGATATTTCACCGTACGTCTACCTCTATGTTTGATGCTTATGAAAAAATAGTAAATGAGATTAAAAAAATCATAAAAATATCTATGCCCTAGGTATTGAAGCTATCTTTCTATAAAAAAAAAAAAGAAATTGGATAAATACACGACAAGTTATAAGCTATGTAGTCAAGGTATGTCAAAATTACAGTTTAGTTAACTTCAAATGTTAATAAAATATGCAATAATTGATATCTATTTTAGAAAAAAAGTTATGCTCTATTAAATAATGTAACTCTTTGAAAATGACGTTTTCAACAACATACCATTTTTTGTGAGAGAAAGAAAAAACCATTCAAATCAATTCAAAAATAAAAATAAAAATTATATTTAGAATCTAGATAGAAAATTTTAAAAGACTCTAATTTACTTCATCTTCTTATTTCAAATGGTTTAACGACAATATGCATCTGAATCTGAAAGTTTTTTTTCAAAATGTGGAGTTCAGTGTCCATTCAGGGAAAAAAGTGTAACCCACTATTATGGGTTCACCCTGTACTTAGTAAGTCATTCTCCTAGGTTCTAAACACATATATTACTTTTAATTTTACTTAGACACCACATATGAATATTCCCACTCTTGATGTTATTGTCACATAATCACTTTTCCACCTTAACTAGGACTCTCACCTTTTGATAGACCTATCAATTTATCACTTTTCCATAGTTGGAAGGTGATCCACCTTTAGTGTGTTAGAATCATATGCTCTATGTTATCATTTATGTCAACTCATGGTGACATTAATGTCAACTTTTTGAGGCTAAGGAGTACTTGAGATTGTGAAACTAGTAAAAATATATATGATATGAGTATTGATTGATGAAGAAGATTTGAAGAGTAACATGAAACAAGATTATCTAATGAATGATATGCTAGGATGAATGCTTAAAGGACAATAAATGTTTTTCATTGAGTGTTCAAATCATGTTCTAATATTCTAACAATGATTCTAAGAAAATATAAGGTATATTCAAAAGATGGAAGTTTGTTAAGATGGAATATGCAAGAAAGAGTATTTGAAGACCTTATGGATAATGCTTTGCATTCCTTCACATAAGATGATAGCTACTTGCAGTTCAATTCATAATGACTTTGCACTAGGAACATTGCACTATCATGCTTATAGGTTCCCAACTGTCCTTTTCAAGAAGTTATGATGTGCTATTTTATAACAATAAGTTTGGTTGTCAGGGATGGATTGAATAGGTTTGGATAATTCTCTACATTGGAATTTTAGGTAATGTGATTTGGTGAGCATGGTAAAATAGTTTGTGTAGAGTTTAAATTTATATATCTTTTGATGGATTTATTTGTAGGTGAAGATTTGTTATCACACGTGTGATACTATTATTTGTGTAGGCTTCCAATTGACTCTATTATTTTGGTACTAAATTTGAATCTTGTTATATTAGATAGGATAAAGAAAGAGTTAAGAGGTTAAGGAGGATCATTTCATGGAATTTTGTGCTTCACATGGTACTATGTGCTTCAAAGAATATTATGGAGTTGGCTGGTAACATGCTTTAATGGCTTTCTACATGTTACCTTTGGGATCGACTTTATAAAATGATGAGATGTGTGCACCTTGTTCATATAATCTTGGGAAAACTTATTATGCTACATTTTGGTCCCCTTTGTCTTCTGAGGTGGATTACATTAAATATTTATACTTATAATAGCTGACTATGTACTAATATTGCTTATATTTCTCAAGGCCACCCTTGATGACGTTTCCAATGGACAACCACTATATATGTTTGAGTAAATGGACAAGAGAAACAAGAGGGAATGTGAGGTAATTAAAAATCACATGTATATCAAGTGTGAAGCCTAAAATAAGGAAGAGTTGAAGTGCAAATTCTTGAATCAAATAGAGAGGTTACCGAAGTTGACCATGAGATTCTACAACATTTCATATTTTCTTTGTGCCTATTGGAAGGCTATGTTCTCTTTTAGCAACATTATGGAGATCTATAGTTGTTGTGAAAATAATCTTTAGAATAGTGATTTCCTTGGAAGTGTGCCTAAATAATTAGGGACAATGATCTCCTTAGCAGCGCACCTAAATAATCAAGGGAAATGAGTTCATTAGCTTCTGGCCTAAAACATTGTAATCAATTAATTCATATAGCGAGTAAGATTCTCACTATGCTATTTCCCATATTGATTTTTCCACGTAAATTTGGTGTTCATGTGTATGTACTCTCATTAATATTTATTTTATTGATGATTAGTTGGATTAATAACCAGTAATCAAGAAGTGTGGCAAAATATTTAAAAAATTTGTTTATTTTTTGATAGGATCACACTAGATTTCAACTCTCCTGTTAGGACCAACCTGGGTTCCTAACTCACTAACTCCACAATTCCTTGATCAGGGCCTCAACAAGGTACTCCCTTGCCTCCTAAGGACTTTCTCAATGTACTCAATTAGAGAAAACTACTCTCACTCTTCTAGGTGACCTATCAATGTTCAAATGTACCTTCCCTTCTCATGCTCACTTCTATTTTCTCAAGTGTGCTCAACCTCCTAAAAAAGTGTAGAATCTTGTAGGGGTGTGGAGGTACTCAAATTCACCACTTTAGTTAGTTCTTGACACATATTTTCAATGTCAATCCATCTCTCCTTTAACGATCTCACCAATTTGTTTAACAAGGCCTTGTAGCCCTTGAGCCCCCAATTAGGTCTCCTAGTTTGGGTTTTTAGGATTTCTTGCAAAATGTTCCTTAGTAAATTGCCAAAAAAATTATGGATTCTTAAATAAATTAGGAAACCCTAAGATATTTTGAGGGTCTTGGGTCTGTATGCCTCTTTACACTACCGTATCCAAACTATGAGGGTTTGATGAGGGTTTTAATGGCTTTTAGGAGCTAACAGTTCACTGAAAGGAAATGCTTTCCAAATAGATTTCCCAAGCCTCTATCTCTTCACCAAGGCTCTGTATCATCTTGATATACATATCCAATGTCTTGGATTCATCTTTCATAGTCACCCCTGCAAGTAAACTTACAAACAACCTCCTTGTTCCTAGTTGGGCATTGACTGAGCTCGCCTAGGGAAAGGTCACAAATATAGCATAAAACATCTTTAGACCTCCTTATTTCTTAAGAAAAATTTAAATGGAATCCACTTCCATGTCCCAAAAGGTTGTGATGAGCACACCATGGTATTTTATGGGGGAGCCATTTTTAGAGATTGTTCCTATGTACAAGCTAGTGAATTGGCAGGAACAAAATAAAAACAAAGAACTTACAAAATTGATAAAAAATAGTCACTTCTATATAGAAATGTAGTAAAAATATTAACACTACCAAGTTTCTCCAACAAAGATAATAACTTAATCCATAAGATCCTATTCATGCAAAGAAACAACAAATTGTGCCTTAACTGTCTGTGATAGTGTTTGATTGCTTATGCTAGTAAATACAAAAGTTTTCCAACATCAGTATTCAAGATTTTTTAGGCTTAAATAGATTTTTGCCACATTTTTAGGTGGTTAGGACCTCCTCTAGACCTAATTCCATCATTCAGTCATTTTAGGACAAAATTTGTCATGCAACTTTGTAAAGTTGCAAAAGTTGTCATGACAACTTTCGAACAACTTTGTCCTAAGTGCTCTCCCTCACTCCCAAATCACTTCTAACAACCTAGTATGTTATATTAACATTTCTAAGGTTTTTTTAGGCTTATTTTATCCATTTATTAGCTTTTTAAGGTCTTTTCCAACCTTAGGATCTTTCCCCCTTACAAGGACTATACTAGCTCCTAAGGACAATTTAGCTCCCACACCAAGCTTCACTAACTCGAACCAAAAATAACCTAGCCAAATAACTTCACCACATCACTTATACCCTCTTGGGGTCTTTACTAACCCTCTAATATGGCTAGGATCATTAGAAGACAAAACTAGGGTAGGACACTTAGCCTAAGTCCTAGGTGCTCCTGCACCATTTTTTATTCACCCCCCAACATTTGGTGGTGTTCAAATATTGGTATTAGAAAAATATCCTATATAATAATATTAACCACTCGAGTTAGATCCTTGATGGTTAATATACATGTCAACAAAGTACCTAAGTTTGATTGAAAAATCTTTACCTTTTCGAAGGAGATAATGGAATCACATTTTGATTGTATTCCATATGGAGTTCTTGATGTTATCATAAAATGCTACATTCGTCTAGCATCTAGTAGGCACCCCTCTTCACTAGAAGATATCATAGCACATCATGAGAATAATGCAAACACAAGTAATGATGTTATCAATAGCCTAGGTGACTTAGAATTGTTGAAATTCATGGGTAGTGAAACTGCATTTGATATTTAGGAGAAGCTTGGTAGAATTTATGAAGGAGACATAAAGCTCAAGAAAATAAATTAGCAGAATCTAAAATAAAAATTCAAAACTCTAAAAATGTCTAAGGATGAGAACATTGAAAGTTACTTGCACTATGTAAATGAAATTATCAACTCTATTAGAGGATTGGAGGGACCTTAGAGGACAATAAAGTACTATTAAAGGTATACCATCCTAAAAAGTAATAACTTGATGCAGGAGCATCCTGGGTGTAAGAGCAATCTTGCATCACCCAAAAATATTTCTGTTTCCTTTTCAATAAGGGCTACCTTGTGCAGAGCTGCTATTTATGGAAACTTACTATTTTTAGTAAGTTGGTCATATGATCTCGGAATATTTTGATTTCACAGTTGGAGGTTCATCTCAGTCATTTCAGCCTACCAGTTGAGTTTCATTGCCACATCATAAGTATTGGTGAAGTTATTGAGATTTTTGGGTACAAAATCTTTTAGGTCAATTTTGAAGGCCTTAGAGGCTCCGAATGGTGATTGACCCCTGGCTGACTGGCACTAGTACCTCTTAGGTGTTGTAGATCTTGTCATGGTGTTTCTGAAAAGTGGTTACAATCAAAAAATGGAGTTACGGTTAAAAGGTTATGGCCTCCAAAAGTTGGGTTACGTAAAATCATATTTTGTATTTCTTTTGAGCTGACCCTATTGTAATAATTGTGAAAAATAAATAATTCTGTCTAGTCGGCCTAAAGGGCTAAATTTCTGGAACCTTCTTGGGTGGTGAAAATTGCTTATATAAGAAAGGTCTGTAGTGTTGTCTTAGGCAGTTCAGGATAGTTTTGGGTGGTAGATCTGGGTATTGATTCGAGGCTTTGTCCTACAGAATATTGTAAGGGAATGCCCATGTGGCTTCGCATATTGTAATTCTGAAAGTTTGTAATTCCACATTTGTGGAGATAATAAGAAGCCAATTTTCTGTTCTTGCATTTTATTGTTGTTTCTCTATTTATGTTATGTGTTTGTGGTATTAAGGGGAGCACCCTTCATCAAGTGGTATCAGAGTAGGAGTTCCTGAGCGTGTAAACAGATCACCGATTGTGAGGTAGTTTTGCACCAGGACCGTGGGTTAGGATTTTTGTGTAAACAGATCGCCGACTATGAGGCAATTTGCACCAGGACCGTGATTAGGGTTTCAGCAAGAAGCACGAAAATGCCTCCACGAAGGGAACGCGGTGGAAGAGCTGGTATTGTAACACCCAAGGTTAGGGAACTGCAGAGACAAGTGTGAGCATTGCAAGAGGAGATTCGCAGAGGAATGAATCTTAATGTCAAAGATGAAAGTGAGGATGAAGCCAAAGAAGAAGATCAAGAAGGAGAATTCAAAGTTGTGAACCAGGAGGAAGAAAGACTTTTCCGAGCTATCTCAAAGATTGGGAAGAGACCTAAGATTGAGGTCCTAACATTTTCTGGGAATCTTAACCCAGAAGAATTGATCGACTGGATCAATGAATGTGAAGAATATTTTGAGTATGAAGATATCAAAGATCCTGATCGGGTCAAGTTTGCAAAGGCCAGACTGAAGGGTCATGCGAAGATCTAGTGGCAAGAGATTTAGTTGGAGCGAAATCGAAGAGGAAAGGATAAAATCACAAGATGGGGGCAGATGGTGGATAAATTGAAGTGACAGTTCATCCCTGTTGATTATGAGCTTGACCTACTGAGAAAGATGCAAATTTTGAAGCAAGCGGGAAGATTTGTTCAGAGTATACAAAGGAGTTCTATCAAATCCTCATTAGAACAGGCCATGCAGAAGCTAATAAGGAGAAAGTTGTCTGTTACCTTAATGGGTTGAGGCCAAGCATTCAAGAGGAGTTGAATTTGGTTCGAATGAATAGTATTGAAGAGACATACCAATTTTCCCTAAAAGTAGAGGAAAAGTTGAACAAGAAGTTTGAAAGCAAACAAAGCGGAAGAGGTCATGATGAAAGATCTAGTGGACGGTCATATGGAGATCAAAATGAAGATCCAAAAAAACAAGATGAGGCCAGTAACAGTCAGAATTAGAGAGGAGATAATTTCAGTCATTTCCAACATTAGAACAATAGCGATCAAAGAGGAAGAGGAAGAGGACAAGGTTCAGGAAGAGGAGGCTTCTGTGGAACATGTTTTCACTGTGGAGAAGAAGGTCATAGGGCATTTGAATGTCCTCAATGCCAAGGAGGGACAAATAGGAGGAATGAAGGCTAGGCCAGAGTTGCATATGTAGATGAAGATGCTAGATCATCACATTCTAAAGATGCCAAAAGAGGAGAAATTTTGATTAACAAAAGAGTCCTGTTGAGTGGTGAAAATGAACCTGAGCAAAGAAGGACATGTTTCGCACCAGGTGCAAGTGTGAGGGTAAGTGTTGTGATGTGATTATTGATAGTGGTAGTACTAATAATTCAGTGTCAGAAGAGATGGTAACAAAGTTGAAGCTCAAGAGGCAGAAACATCCACATCCATATCGGGTTGCCTGGGTCCAGGATGACCACAAGGTCATGGTCAGTGAACAGTGCCTAGTGAAGTTCAAGATCTGTAGTTACCAAGATGAGGTACTATGTGATATCATATCTATGGATGCATGTCATATGTTGTTGGGTAGACCTTGGCAGTTTGACAGATGTGTTGTACATGATGGTCGTGTGAATACCTATTCCCTGACAAAGGATGGAGTGCGACATAAGCTAAAACCATTGAAGGAAACAGAAGAAAAGGTATGTGGTAATGCCAGAATAACTTTTGTTGATAGAGGAAATTTCTTAGATGGTATGAGGCATGAGCATATGTGTTTTACCTTAATTCTAAAGGCTAGGAAAGGGGAAGTAGAAGATGTACCTATAGAAGTTGCAGAGTTATTGAATGAGCTTCAGGATATTGTATCTGATAATGTGCCTGATGGATTACCACCAGCAAGAAAGATCAATCGTCAGATGGACTTGATTCCAGGAGTCAATTTTCCAAATAAGATAGCACATAGAATGACACTAGAAGAAAGTGAAGAGTTGAAGATAGATTTGAAGTTTAGTTCATCACATCATGGAAGTAGTCCTAGAAATGCATTTGAGTTGAGGAAGATAGATAAAGGAGAAATAAGTAGTGTTGAAGCTAAAGATTTTGTAGAACATTTGAAGAACATCCATGAGGAGGTGAGGAACTATATTACCAAGATGAATGTGTAGTATAAGGCTAAGGCAGATGAGAAAAGGAAGCATAAGGAATTTCAGGTTGGAGATGAAGTCATGGTTCATTTGCGGAAGGTGCGATTTCTGGTTGGTACATATCACAAGTTGAAAATGAAGAAATTTGGGCCATGTAAGATACTGAAGAAGCATGATTCAGGAAATGCATATGAGGTTGAGTTGCCTACTGAGCTGAATATTTCACCAGTGTTTAATATTTCAGATCTGACAGAGTATCATGACGGAGGTGTTGAAGATGAGGTTACAGTAGCACAGTGGAGTATTCCAACAACCAATTCAGATATCAAGGAGATTGAAGACATACTGGATAGTCATGTTGGCAAAGCACAAGGAACAAGACATATGAAGAGTATTTGGTCAAATGGAAAGGATGACCTATTGAAGATTCATCATGGCTAGCAAAGGAGGAGGTTAACCGTCTTGGTTTTCCTCTGCACACCTGAGTCATGACAGGGTCACTTCTCAAATTACCCTAGGTGTCTAATGCAAGAGCATCCTGGGTGTAAGAGAAATCTTGCATCACCCAAAAATATTTCTGTTTGCTTTTCAATAAGGGCTACCTTGTCCAGAGCTTCTATTTATGGAAACTTACTATTTTTAGTAAGTTGGTCATATGATCTCGGAATGTTCTGATTTCACAGTTGGAGGTTCATCTCAGTCATTTCAGCCTACCAGTTGAGTTTCATTGCCACATCATCAGTATTGGTGAAGTTATTAAGGTTTTTGGGTATGAAATCTTTCAGGTCAATTTTGAAGGCCTTAGAGGCTCCGGATCGCAATCGACCCCCGGCTGACTGGTGCTAGCACCTATCAGGCGTTGTAGATCTCATCATGGCATTTCTGAAAAGTGGTTAGAATTAAAAAATGGAGTTACATTTAAAAAGTTATGGCCTCCAGAAGTTGGATTACCTAAAATCATATTTTGTATTTCTTTTGAGCTGACCCTATTGTAATAATTGTGAAAAATAAATAATTCTATGTCTAGTCGGCCTAAAGGGCTAAATTTTTGGAACCTTCTTGGGCAGTGGAAATTGCTTATATAAGAAAGGTATGTAGTGTTGTCTAAGGTAGTTCGGGACAGTTCTGGGTGGTAGATCTAGGTATTGATTCGAGGCTTTGTCCTACAGAATATTGTAAGGGAATGCCCATGTGGCTTCGCATATTGTAATTCTGAAAGTTTGTAATTCCACATTTGTGGAGATAATAAGAAGCCAATTTTCTATTCTTCCATTTTGTTATTGTTTCTCTATTTCTGTTATGTGTTTGTGGTATTAAGGGGAGCACCCTTCATCATAACTTTATTAGTGTTAATTTTGGGACCTTTCTTAGCCCGCGTTAGTTTGTTCCTTATGATATGACCTTACATTGTACTTAAATACATATATAATTTAATCAAGGTCCTACTCTCTTCAATCTTGGTCAAACTCTAAGTTGGCTCTAATTTCTATGCATAATTTTCTATTTTCTATCCAAACACATAATTCATTTCACACCTATATCATTCACATACCTTTGTAGATCTTAGGATTTACCCTAAGCTCCTGGTGGTTTACAATCTCTAACACCCTTGTTAGCACCTAGTCCTGAAGCCATTTCAAAAGTTACCTCTTAGAGACTAGGCTGAATTCAGCCTCATCCTGGATTAGGTCGAGTCAAGTCAGTCTAGTCCTTGGGAGTTGATTTTTAGTGGCTCTAGGCCCAATGCAAAGTTATTTCCTTTTGGAATTTAATCTAGGTTGTGGTGCAGAGCACTTCATGAAGACTAGGGTCACTCGATTGATAATTAGCCCTATAATGAACATCATAAAGGATATGAAAAAAATGATCTCCAAGGTTTCTTTGAGATGGAAACATGATCCATAAGATCATAGCAGTGTTGTAAGGGGGTTAATAAATCCATTTTGTTAATGTTGTTAGAAAGTCCCTAGAATGGAAAAATAGCCAATAAGGACTAATGTAAAGGCTTGAAAGGATAAATTTAGGATTATAAGGATTGTTAGAGGTCATTAAAATATCATTGTATATAATGTCTTTAGAGTCATTTGAGTCTAGTTGTTGAGTTGACAACTTAGTGTCAACTTTACACCATTTTTATGCATTGTCTTTATGCATCATAGTGGCAACATTATAGGAATGATAGTTGGAACTATTTGTACTCGGTTCCAATAGGTGGGAATTGGTTATTGAAAGAAAATGAAGTCTTTTTATAAGGATATAGAAGACCGATCAAAAAAATAGAGAGGATGAGAATGCAATGTGGGCATTCAACTGTGCATGGTTTGCACATAAATATTGTAATTAGGGAGAAAAACTTAATATATTTTGGTGTTTCTATGGATGTTTTGGGTAGTAAATATCATGCATGGTGAAGGAATCATTGTTTTCCATTATTTTATGTTGATATGAATAGGTTTTAAGCCTTTTGGGTGGTGTTCTTGTTGACTCCATTGAGACACTGAGATTTATTGCATGTATTTCTTATTTCCATCATATGGACAGAGTTCTAAATGCTCCTACTTCTGTGTTTTGAGGAAGGTGACTTTATTATATCTTGGTTATGTATAACAACCATTTTGTGCAAGTGATAAGTGAAGAGTATGATATACACCTGAAAATAGTGAGCTTGTGCATTGAAAAAGCACCAAATGAAAAGAATGTCGTCTCAAAAAAAAGGCTCTCAATTCAGGGGAAATATAGTTCCAACCAACTGTTAGATATTTCTCAAATTTTGGTATGTTTGAGGAATTCTAATTGAACCCATCCTAGGGCTAATATTTATTCATCATATAATATGTAATACAACCTCCTACAATACCTTGGAATACCTTTTCCCAAATTTCCATCATATATCTTCTCTACACCTCACCCATCTATCAAGAAATCCTCAACAAAGCCCTTCAATAGGCACATGTCCTCACAAACATCAATACCATTCAATTTGAAAACCTTGTGGGATATTTATCTACATCATGTACCCTTTCATTCAAACCTTCTAACATTCCATCCATCAAACTAGACCACAATCTCCCACTCTGCATCATCATCATGGTCAATGACTTTGTAGTCAAGCAGGTCATGATAGATGATGGTTTGGCCCTCAACCTCTCTATGCTAAAATTCATCAAACAAGTGGGATATACTAAAGAAGATATATCACATGAGGTCATCACCATCAATACCTATGACAACCTAGACCGTACTTCATAATGTACTATTTTTTTACCCATCAAAATGGGTCTTACAATACAAGAGACTATGTGTCATGGTGTTGATCTTGACCTCCCCTACAACATTCTCCTCAGCCGACCCTGGATTCACTCCATTAAAGTTGTTCCTTCCACCTACCATTAGTGCATCAAATTCCCACATCAAGACATATAAATCACCATCCATGTTGATCCCCAACCCTTCACATACCATCATACATTGGAAGCATCATTTACTTACTACACCATTATCCTAGAATCTACATTGGCACTTTTGTCACCTATTCCTCCCAATCTCATTGTGATCTAGAAACAATCCTTGCCTCCACTCTTTCCACCATCAAGATTGACAATATGGGATGTGGTGAATATAGTATAATAGATTCCTTCACAATAGGGTCCCTACCCCTCAACCCACATACTCAGGGGCAACCATCAAACCAAAGCACAACCCAACAGGAGGAACCAAAAACAATTAAAATAGGCTCATCCATGTTCCTATCTCATGGCACCCTAAAAATTCAAGAGACAGATCCCTATATAAAAAAAATCTATAAAAAGATCCTCCACCTTTTGGCATTGAGCTCCTCGGGTACTTCAAAGAAAAATACCCGATGTCATACAAGTGAGCCACCAAATAATGGAATTATCAAGGTGGTGGTCTAGGACCTAAGGAGGGTGGTATGAAGGATCCACATGAAGCCTCTCAACAACCAAGACATCTAGGCCTTGTATTTTGTCACAACAATGCTTTCCTGCATGTACAAGGTCGTGATACCACAACTAGGGGTACTAATGTGACCTCAACAAGAAATTCCCAAAGGATGATTTTCCACTAGCCAACATTGATATGATTGTGGACCTTACTGTCAAGCATGATATACTATCACTCATGAATGGCTTCCCTAGTTATAACCAAATTTGTATTGTAGAAGAAGATCAACACAAGACAACCTTCACAACCCCATAGGATACCTTATGATATAACATGATGCCATTTGGTCTAAAGAACACATGTGCAACATATCAACAAGCCATGATAGTTATATTTCATGACATGATCCACAAAATCTTGGAAGACTAAGTGGATGACATCCTGAAAAAGTCAAAGATGAGGTTAGACCATCTCAATGTGTTGGAAGTCTTTGACTATCTCCATCATTATGGTCTAAAGTTTAATCCCAAGAAGTGTTTCTTCGGGGTCGCATCAAGAAAGCTCCTAGGGTTTATTGTATCATTCCAAGGCATATAGATCAATCCTAAAAAGGTCAAAGTTATCATGGAAATTCCTCCCCCTAGGACACTCAAGAAATTACAAAGTCTACAAGGAAAACTACAATTTGTCAGACGATTCATATCATAGCTTGCAGACAAGTTCCATCCATTCACTCACCTACTATGAAAGGATGCCAACTTTAAATGGGATCCTTTGTACCAAAGAAGTTTTGAGAAAATCAAGGAATACTTGGAAAATCCACTAATCCTTGTGTTGACTACTCCAGAGGAACCACTTATTTTGTACATATCAACTGCCACTATGACACTGAGGACACTCTTGGCACAACTTGACAACAATGGGAAGGAACGAGCCATCTATTACATCAAAACTTGTTGGTTACAAGCTCAATTACATGCCAATGGAAAAAGCATGCCTTGCGGTATTTTTTGCTACCCAAAAGCTATGACACTATATGCTCAGTCACACGGTGAGGCTCATCTCCAAAATAGACCCACTCAAGTACCTACTCTTGCGCACAACCCTCATAAGATGAATGGAAGAATGGGCAATGCTCTTAAGAGAGTTTGACATCTAGTATGTAGTCATGAAGGAAATCAAAGGCCTAGTCATTATAGACCAACTAGCTGAGGCACCCTCCGTGGATGCATTTCCTTTGGTGCTTGAATTTCCCAATGAGCATCTATGTATGATCGAAGAGAAACCAACAAGGAAGCTATATTTTTATGGATACTACACATCACATGAATAAGGGGATGGAATTATCTTCGTCACCCCTCAAGGTGAATACATACCAAAATCATTCAAATTGGGTTTCCCCTATACTAAGAATATGAGGCACTCATATCAGGCCTCAAGATAGTTGTCCAATGGAGCATCACAGAGCTGCAAGTCTGCAGATATTTTCAACTCATCATCAAGTAGGTCATGGATGAGTTTCAAACAAAAGACAAAAAGCTATTACCCTACAAGGAGTTAGTAGATAAAATGAAAGAACAGTTCCCAAGCTTATAATTCACACAGGTACCTAGATTACAAATAAGGCAATAGGTACAATGGAAACTATCGGGTCCTTACTAGAAATCCCTCGAGATGCAATGTAGTATGAATTCTTAGTTGAGAAGCTACACTCACCCTCTTATGAGAATGCTTATTCTAAAATGGTATGTGTCTTGGTTGGTCCTTAATCCCTATGATACCACAATATTCATGCTTATCTAAAAAATGGTACCATATCCCCTTACCTCACAAACACCCAATGCTAAAAACATATTTGTAGAGAGTCTCGCTACATTCTTGTAGCTAACACCTTATATCATCGTGGATATCATAACGTCCTATCTAGGTTTTTAGACTCAAATGATGTCTTCTAAGCTTTACAAGAGGTACACGTTGGAATCTGTGGTGCCCACATGAGTGGTACAGTCTTAGAAAAGTAGCTTCTTAGAGTAGGATATTATTGGCCCACTATGGAACATGATGCTTGCAAATTTGTACATAAATGTCTACCATGTTAGCAACATGCTAATTTGAATCATACCTCAGCACAACACCTACATCCCATTTTGTCATCATGGCCTTGCTCATGTTGGGGCTTTGACCTCATTGGTAAGATAACCCCACTCTCCTTAGATGGACAAAAATATATCATCAAAACCACTAAATACTTCATGAAATGGGTTGAAGCAATTTCGCTCACCCTTACTACTGGTGTTCAGATATCCAATTTTTTCCTCTATCACATCATCTATCGCTTTGGCATCCCCTCCACCATCTTCATAGATCATGGAATTCTATTTAAAAACCAAAACATGAAAGCTATATACAACCAATTCCACATCCATCATCACTTCTCCAGCCCATATTTTCCCCAAGAGAATGGACAAGCTGAGGTAACCAACAAAACCATCCTAAAGATCCTCAAAAAGGTTGTCAATGATTTCCTTCATGATTGGAACCTCCAAATCAATCCTGCCTTCTGGGAATATCGCACTTCCTTTTGCACTCCCATAAGCACCACCCCATACTCTCTCATATATGGTATTGAATATATCTTACAAATTGAGGTCTAGTTACCTTCACTACGTGTATCCCTAAAGAACTACATCACTAATGAAAACTACTATGTAGCATGCCTCAAATAGATGGACCTATTAGATGAGAAGAGGAAGTAAGCATATGACCACCTGGTTATGTACCAGAACTGGCTTAAAAGAAGCTACAAGAAGAAGGTCCAAAAGAGGCAATTCCAGGTAGGGGACATGGTCCTCAAAGAGAACCAAAAAGTACAAGAAAATCAAGAAAATCAAGAAAAAATTGATCCTACCTAGTTGGGTCCCTTTATTGTCACAACCTATTTCAGCTCAGGAGCATACCAATTATCAACACCTGAAGGGGAACCTCTAACTGATCCCATCAACATCATTCATCTAAAGAATTTTTATGTCTAAGCTTTGGAGTGAATCCAATGTATCAGCAAAAAACCCATAAAAAGTGAAAAATTTCTTGAAAAAATCATTGTCTTGGTGAAAACCTAGTAAACAAGCACCTTGATGATAATAAAAAAACCAAAAGATCAAAAAAATACAAAAAAAAGGAAAAAAAAATTAAAAAGAAATAATCGTACAATGGTGAAAACTTGGCAATCAGACGACTTGGACAAGTATGTTAGTGAAAACTTGGAAACAAGCACCATACATAGTGGACCATCCCATTATCTATCAAAATATCACTTTGCCACACTCATGCAGCAACCCACTATCTCCCCACCAAAAATCCCCATCTCAAATCCATATTCTCGGGGTTTTCCATCATCACACACACACGTCAAAGGTTGAATTACTATTGAGCGTCCTGAGCTTCATGTATATATCAGTTGTATAACATGTCCTATCCCCTCATCTGGAACTTTGTATATATATTTGTCACATGTTGACTTATCCTAATTCATGACATTTTGTAAATAACCATTGTATATACCAACCGTTTCATTTGTACTATATTGTCAAAGTCCATTGTACATACCCTCATTCATTCTATAGAAGTGTGATCAATTATCCCATCAAGTCTCATACCTCAACAAGTTCCTCAGCATAAATCCTTGATCATGTGATTGTCCCTGATCCATCTTTTGTCGTCAGACACAAATTTGCAACAAATCCGATCAACAGGTCCTTGCAGGATGCATCCTTCCTCATGTTTGACCTAATCCTAACATCTTTTAGTCAGCCAATCTCTTTTGGAAAAAGGCAACTTTCAGATTTTCACATTGATTTTAAATTGATTCTTTGGTTCTTGATTATCTTCTTCAGGCTTATCATTGTTCCTCTCCTCAAAGTCACCACGATCTCTTTATATCATGGCATGTTGTAAAAGGTGGCGACCTAGGGAAAGGTTCTTTTAATATTTTTGTTTTTCTTCCTATGAGTCAGTCGGATATTACCCTTGCATAATGTGATCATTTTTGTGGTTACATGGTGCACTTGGGAAATGTCATTTGTTTGTGGGTTACCCAACATCATTTCCACCTTGAAGCTTTCAGGACTCAAGTGTGATGCTGGAGAAATCCTTGCGGTGTTTTTTATGTCAATCTTGTGCAACATTGGTGACAAGGCCTCGAGTTCCTAGAAACCTTGGTAGGTCTCCAGTATTTCTATATCAAACTAAGTGCTCAAACTATATGGTGGTATAATATTTTGGAATACCCCATGCTCAAGCTTCAAAAGAAAATCCTCCCACCAAAATAAAAACCCAACCAAAATCCCAACAGAAATCAAATCCAATTCCTAGTTAAATGAATTAAAATCAATCCCCCACACTACCTCCCATCCCCCAAATCCCCCTGTATCACTATCCCTAATCCTCATGGATAAGATTGTGCAAATATTTTCATGTTCCCCTTCCTTCTTTCCCACTGACACATATTTCTTTTTGAGATGTCGCCAGAGCCCCTTTTATTTTTCTTCTTCTTTCCCAAACGCCTTCTCGAGGGGGCATCACCCAGTCAAGCTAACCCCTTCCTTTTTTGCAATCTAGGACAATCTTTTTGCTTTTATTCTTCATGTCATTGAGATTTTAAACATCTTTGAAATAACTTTATTTAAATGCTATTTCAAATAGGGGCAAAATGTAGACACCTAAATCTGATTGACGATATTATAATCATATTTATTCTCTTCTAGGCATCCTAATTAAATATTATTATTTAATTAAAAAATTTCGATTCCCTAATTAATTAATTAATTATATTCCAATTAATTAAATAAGAAACCCTGACTATTTAATTAATTAATCCCCTTCTTCTATTAATTAGATCAAACGTATTAATTTGACTTAGTCCAATTAATTAAATAAGCAACCACTACTATTTAATCAATTGATCCCCATTCTTCTATTAATTAAATCTAATTTAATTAAATCCATTTTCTCCTTCTTCTATTAATGAAATCTAATTTAATTAATTCCCTTCCCCTTTTCTTCTATTAATTAAATCCAATTTAATTAATTCTCTTTCCCACTTCTTCTATTTTCTCAAAATCAAATAAATTAAATTTATCCTATCCATTTTCCCTCTTTAATTAAATAAATATCCTTTAATCAATTAGAGAACATGGCTCCTAACTTTAACCCTCACCTAACCTCACATCTCTAACCATACCCATCCTTCTAACTCACTTGTCCACTCAAAGCTCTCTTTGTTGACTTTTGCATACCCATTCTTCTAATCCACGTGTCTGCTCAAAGCCCTCTTTGTTGGATTTTGCATACCCATCCTTCTAACCCACTTGCCCACTCAAAGCCCTCTTTGTTGACTTTAACCCTCACCTAGCCTCCAATCAAACCCTTAACCTAACTCATCCCAACCCATTCACACATAATAATTATCCTTTAGCTAATTAATCATTAGTAATTAACTAATTAACTCTCCACTCATTCTCTCTCCTCCCACTTGCATCCTCCATAAAGTCCCACTTGCCCACTAATTAATCCTAATCAAAGCCTAATCCAACTCTATTAATGTGCACAACCTTAATCATAAGGATTAACAAATCTAACCCAAACCCCAATTCAACTCTTGTCACATCCTCCCACTCCCCAACCAAATGCATTTATGTCAATCTTAAATTATCTTACACCTCTCTTATACACTCCATCCATCTATTACATTATTTTCTCCTCTCACATCTCCCAAAATGGTCACATTCTCCCATTCTTCCAAGCCTCTCTCCTTGTGACACTTGTCATAATGAGAGGCATTTAAGAAAGCACAATCCATGTGCTCTCTCTCAAATGCATCTCCACTCTTCCTCGGGTTTTCATCTTGACCATCTATTTCATTCTCCATTTGCCTATAAATTGAACCATTCTCCCTTCACAAATTAGCCACCTTCGATGCAAAGTTATATTGCTAATTTGAGAGCTCAAAACTATCAAATTACCATTATTATGCCAAAATCCTTCCACATTTTCTCCTCATCCATTTTCATGGAAGTTTGAGAAAGCATTCGAGCATACATTCTTTTTCTTGGACAAATCTAAAAAGCAAGGAAGGAGCTTCTTCATTGGTTTAAGGAGGTTTGCACTTGTTTCAGCCTTTTTTAATTGTTTTTCTATTTTTCTTATTATCTAATCTAGATGTTGTAGTATTTCTTAGTTTGTTGAATGCTTAACAAGTTTTAGTATTCTTTGCACACTAGTTTTATTTCACACAGAAAGCAAGGACACTTTCTAAATATGTTCAGAGGGATCATTTTGAATATTAGATTATAGGAGATAAGGAATAAGGTGTTCAAACAAGAAGTCTAGTAAAGGTAGAGGAACAATCAAACTATTTATTCCTATCTATAGTAGAACCAAAAAATTATGCAAAGGCAAGAAAGGATGAATGTTGAATAAGAGCTATGAATGAAGAACTAGATTAGATAAAGAAGAATCAAATATGGGAATTGATGCCTAGACCAGTGGACAAAAATGTGATTGGAATTAAGTGGGTGTTCTAGGATTTAAGATGAATAAAGATGGAAATGTCAGAAAAAACAAGGCAAGGCTAGCATGTAAAGGTTATACCCAAGTTGAAGGGATAGATTTTGATGAAATTTTTGCTCCATTAGCAAGGATTGAAGCAACTAGAATGTTTCTAGCTTCTGTTGCCTATAAAGATTTTGAATTATATCATATAGATGTTAAGTCTACATTTTTTAATGGAGAGATAGAAGAAGAAGTTTACATAGAACAACCAGACAATTTCAAGTTATCAAAAGATTTGGATATGGTCTACAAACTCAAGATGGCATTGTATGGTCTCAAACAAGTTTCCAAGGATAGGTATTCCATAGTGGATATGTATATACTAGAACAAAATTTCATGAAAGGTATGGTAGATAGTAATATTTGATTTAAAATTGAAGATGATAAACTATTAGTAGTAATTTCATATGTTGATGATATTATATTTGGAGGTGATGACAATGCTTGCAAGATGTTTCTTGAAGAAATACAAAAATAATTTGAAATGTCTATGATTATTGAGATGACATTTTTTCTTGGTCTTCAAGTTATGCAAAAAAAGATGATATTTTCATTTCTCAATCTAAGTACATTAGAGAGATGTTGAAGAAGTTTAGAAAGAAGGAATCCAAACTAGTTGCAACTTCAATAGCTACTCATTTTTAATAGAGCAAGTATGATGAATCTCCAAAAGTTGATAAGAAATCGTATAAACCTATGATAAGTGGGCTGCTATACCTAGTTACTTCAAGACCAGATATTATACATGTATTTTTCTTTGCCACAAGATATCACGCCAATCCAAAACAATCTCATGAGGTGGAAGTAAAAAGGATATTTTGATATCTAAAAGGAACTTTGGGTTTTTTCCTATGATAGAAAAAGGATGGTTATTTTTCACTAAAATATTTTATTGATCTACTAATTGGGAAAAATATGTAAACGATAAAAGAAGTAAAAGTGGCGGTGCATTATTTTTAGGAAATAGGTTTGTCTCTTGGAAAAGAAAGAAACACGATTCATTTTTATTATCTATTGCAAAAGCATAGTATATTGTAGCAACATCTTGCCGCTTTAAAATAATATAGATGAAGCAAACTCTTAAGGATATAAAGGTATTTTTTGATGAATTTATTTTAATAATGTAAGACAATACAAGTATCATTAATATTTCAAAAAAATCTAGCGATGTAGTCAAAGACAAAACACATTTATATCCAATATCACTTATTAAAGAATAAAGTTGTTGAGAAGGAAGTCAAATTG
This sequence comes from Chamaecyparis obtusa, assembly GCA_027943335.1. Taxonomy (NCBI): domain Eukaryota; kingdom Viridiplantae; phylum Streptophyta; class Pinopsida; order Cupressales; family Cupressaceae; genus Chamaecyparis; species Chamaecyparis obtusa. The sequence continues at coordinate 1,863,091 of BSBK01002548.1, forward strand.
GAATATGTGCCTACAAAGGAACAAATTTTAGATATTTTCTCTAAAGTTGTGGCTAAGGATACTTTTTAGTATCTTACATAGAAATTAGGGGTTATTACCCCTTCTTTTTCAAATTAGATACATAAAAGGAGTGGATCTTTCCAGAGCAAGAATGATCAATGACTATCTTTTATCTCTTGGATTGATGTTGTGATTGATCTTAGGGGGAGAAACATAGGTGGTAGATTACATAAAAATATTGCAAAAATTGGTTTCCTTGATAGGAGGAGTCTTTAAGAACCAAGAAAATTTTCACTACAAATTGAGGTTGTTGGCTACAAGTTGAAAAGGGGAGAAGGAAGTTCAACTTTGTGCCCTTTGTCCTTGATGTCAAAGGGGGAGAAGTTAGTTCGTCCTATTTTTCATTGGTGTTTCCATCAATGACAAATGAAGGTATTTTTAGTATTATATTCTTTGTGTTGTTATTTATGTTAACTCATGGTGTCATTGATGTCAACTTGTTGAGGTTGAGGAGATGCTAAGATTATGAATCTTGTAAAAAAATGTATGATATCAGTATTGATTAATGAAGAAGATTTGAAGAATAATATCCAAAAAAGAGTATCTAATAGTTGATATGCTAGGATGAGTGCTTGAAGGAAAATAAGAGTTTCACACTGAGATTTCAGATGTTTGGATGATGATTCTAATATAGTATAAGTTATATCCAAAAGATGAAATTTTTTGATATGGAATATGAAAGAATGAAGACCTTATGGAAAAATAATCCGCATTTCTCTACATGGGATGATAGAAAATTATAGCTCTGGTCATAATGACTTTACACTATGAATATCTCACTATCATGCTTACAAGTTTCCAACTATCTTTTTGAAGAAGCTATGATGCATTGTTTGCTAAGAGTAAGGTGAACTTTCAGGTATTGATTGAATAGGCTTAGAGAATGTTTTGCATTGCTTCACATTGGGATTTCAGGTTCTGTGGTTTGGTGAACATGGTTAGATGGTTTGTGAAATATTTTAGGTCAAATTTATTTTGATGGACTTCTCTACAGGTGAAGATTTATTGTCACAAGTGTGATATTATTGTTTATGCAAGTTTTTGGCTGACTCAGCTATTTGCGATGACTAAATTTGAATCTTATTGAATCAAATATAGGATAAGGAAAGAGTTAATAGGTTAAGGATTATCACATCATGGCATATTGTACTTTGCACGCCATTATGTGCTTTAGATAATGTTATGGAGATTATTGGTAACATGTGTTAATACCTTTCTATACATTATCTTTGCGAGCAACTTTGGAGATTGATGAGATGTGTGTGCTGTATTCATAGCCTCTTGGGAAAACTTATTATCATACATTTGGGTACCCTTTGTCTCTTGAGGTGGATTTTTTTTTAATATTTATGCTTATAATGGATGTCTCTATACTAATACTGCTTGTATTTATCAATGCCAACCTTGATGATGTTTCCAAGAGACAACCACTATATATGTCTAAGTGAATGGATGAGAGAAGCAAGAGGGTGTATGAGGTAATTGTGAAGTATACATGGATAAAATGTGAAGATTGAAATATGGATGAACATAAGTGCATATTATTGAATCAAATAGAGAGGTTAAAAAATCTGATCAGGAAATCCTATATCTTTTCATACTTTCTTTGTGCCTACTAGAAGTTTGTGGGATTTTTTAGTAGCATTGTGAAGATCTATATTTTTTGTGCAAGTTCTCTTTGGAACACTGAGTTCCTTGGTAGTGTACCTAAAAAACCAGGATCAATGAGTTCCCTGGCTTCTAGCCTAAAACATTATAATCAATTATTTCATATAATGAGTAAGATTCTCACCATGGTTTTTCCTATATTGGGGTTTCCACATAAATCTAGTTTTCATGTATATGTGGTTTCATTACTTATTTTTTTGTTGATGATTAGTCAGATCAATAACCATTAATTGAGAAGTGTCACAAAATATTTAAAATATTTGTTTATTGCTAATTCACCCCCTTCTCTCAGTATCTAGTGGTGTTCAACCTGGTGGATGTGTTGCATAAGCTCCTTTCCACTTTGGAGAGTGATCCACATTTAGTGGACTTTTCCACCTTATGTGGGTGATTAATTATTACTTTATGCATTGTGTCATAAGATTAAGACACTTTTCATAATCTTATGCATTCCTATGTCTTGTCATGGCCTGCTTAACCAAAGGGTCTCCTTTGTATTATTCAATGAAATAAATTTGGTTAATTTAATTCAATCAATTTAGTAAATTCAAGCTATTCTATTGTATTCTTGATGGGAATACAATTTATCCTTTTCATATTATCATCTCTTATTATTATTCTTTCCATGAGGCCTCTAGATCTTGGGTGACTATCTCCATAGCCAAATCTTACAAATATAAAAATAAAAATACTTTTTTAGCTCACCATAAATTGACACATTAAATAAATTGCATAACCCTCACCTCATTATATTTAAATTTGTGATCTTTTATATTGTGAGAAAATGCTTTCATTATCAAGCCTACTAAGGTTGTATACATTCCTTGGTCATATCTTTTACCATGTTAACCAAACAAGGCACAGTTTAGAATCTTTTATCATTTCTCTTGTATTGTGTTACGCATTAATCATTACTCATTTATCTTAATTACATGAGCAACAATTTTTAAGTTAGAAAATGAGAATACTATAGAAAAAATCAATTTTAAGAGTATTATTAAAAAGTTCAAATTAGGATAGAAATTAAGATCTTATAAATTTTTCCTTAACTAAATTGAGAACTAGTTCAAGTCTCAAATTGATATGTAAGATCATTTGATTGACAAAACTTTAACATGAAGCGAAACTATAAATCTATAAATTTTTCAATCTTAGAGGTGGATAATGTATATATTTTTCAATATTAGAGGTAGATATAAAATTACATTATAATAAAGGGTGCTCATACTGTATTAGGGGTAACATCGTTTGAGAACCTGCAACAACTTGTTAGATCCAACCACCAAGATCTATATTATTGCAATTAGTACTCCTAAACATCAAGAGAGAATGATATAATGCAATTTTCATAAAAAATAATGAAATCAATGCAATAAAAATGCAATCAAATGAAATTCCTCCCTTGGTTCTATCCTTCTTAATGCAAGTGTGGGCTCTCAATATTGCTCAATTTGACAACATGTAAATTCAAGATTGTGGTTGTCAAATTATGAGAATTAGCTTACATTATATAAAATTTTGGACTTCAATCAGGGTTGTGCGATTGAAGATATAAATAGAATTGATTGACCATACGACTAGGCTAGATTGATTAGATAACTGATTTGATTGACCAGAGAAGTGAGACTAAGTATTTGTGGATCTAAAAGAAGGGTTAAAATTTATTCAAGCAAGAAGAAATACATAGCACGGGAATCAAACAACCCTATCAAGATCCACTAAGTTTTTGTGGATCTGATTTAAAAGAAAATTTATAAGTTTATGGACAATTGATTACCCCCCCCCACGCCCCCCCCCCCCCCCCCCCCTTAGTTGTCTTATGCATTTATAGACCATTCCTTCATTCTTCCAAAAATATATAAATTCATCCTCTCAATCATCATTTTCCTCATCCATCTCTAGAACTATATTACATTATCAATTAATCATCTAATGAATGCAAATTTTATGTTGCAAAAATTCACATCCACATACCATTTCAATCTTGAGCATATCATATCCAAATCTAATACTCAACTAGAGGTTTGCTTTTAACTTAAATTAGTATCTTAATTTTTATTTTGATATTTTATTGTTTCATTGTAACTTTACTTTGAGACGTAAATAACAATATTGTTTGTTATAATTCTAAGTAATACAACTTTCTAGACAAGTGGACATCCAAACAAATTTGGAAGAATCTAAATATCATATTTCAATATGAATGGATAAACTAATATTCTTAAATTAAATATAATTCACATGCTCGAAACAAAATATTAAAATCTTTAAAACTAAATTTAAGAGAATCTTTAAATACTAGAATTTATAATTATACATTAAATGTATTTCTATTTTATTAACTTATTGTTTATGCATTTTTTAGTTTTTGTGAAGAACTTCAATTCAAAAAATGGCTATATAAAATAGCATTATAAAGAGATCACAATATCATGTGTAAAAAATTCATTTATATAGACTTCATTATGACATGGTTGATGAACTACAACTGATTGAGAACCTAATTGAAGAACTTCAAGTGATTAGAGATCACCGAGCACTAAACTATTATGTAAGATAATTGAATCAGTTTTATGTTGTCATTGATGTCAACTAGTTTTGACAGTACTTATCATGGAGTTGCAAACATCTAACACATTTGTAGAAGAGAAGGGAAAGATGAAGAACCGAGATATCTACATTGAGGAAGATGGTTATGACAGATAAGTATAAGGAATACCTTTGGTAACTTATTGATGAGTCTATGACTTCGTATTGTTGACTTGATTATGTTGCATTAATCTTTTATGAAGTTGGGAGCAAAATGTTACAAAGCAGTGTTGTTGGTTAATGAAGCATTCCAGTATACACCGAGCAGTGTAGTGTATACCGAGCATAGTATAAACCGAGCTTGTGTTCACCGATGCATTTATTTGTTAATCGAGAATGAACAAAAGAACTAAATGATTTGTTTAGCCGACATAAGTTGATGAGCTGGAAAGTACCTCGTGATCGGAGTGAAAGATAAAGTTTGTTACGAGATCAATGGCTAGAAAAATTCAAGGAAGATCTAAATGACATATTTGAAACGTGTGACTGACACATCAGCTGAGAAAGGTTTAAGCGGCAAAATCCGATGGATGAAAAGAAAACAGTTTACTTGTCTATTTAAGAGACTAGGGTTTCATTATGAAACTCATGCTGAAGGAAAGAATATTGCAGAGATATCGCATGAACAAGCTTCATGCATGCCTGATCAAACTGATTAAGGAGAACCGAAGTGTAGAAATTATCGAGCGTCAAAAAGCTATAACCGAGAGACAGTAAGTTGTTGAATATTGTTGAAATAGAATTGATATATTGATCAGAGATTTGAATGAGCATAATATAGATCTGTACATCTACAAATCAAGTTGTATTGTAATCAGATCAACTGTTGTTACAGTTTAACCATTGTAATCAGACAAATCTCATTACCGAGTAGACTTGAAAGTATTGTAATGTCATTCATAGAATGCACATTTGTTATCCTGTCAACCCCATAGTGAATGCTGGTTGGATGATAACAGTTAGTGTTAAATCCTCTAACAAGGTCACACCTTATAGTGTGTTTTGTAACCTTTAACAGGGTTGGGTCTTCACCGACCTCACTTCAGAAGAGTGAACAATTTTTGAGTTGCCGGTCCCAAGTGGTTTTTCCCTTTACAGGGTTTCCACGTTAAATCTCTTGTGTTATGTGTTGATTATGATGATTGTTGGATATCATACTTTACATGTTGCATATTAGATTTGATTAGTAGTTACTACAAGTTATTAACTGGTAATCGGTAAAAGCACAGACAGTTTACTATTATATGATATCGAGCTGCAGAAATTTGTTTAAATTGTTTTTGGATATACATTTTGTATTTGGGACTGTGGATAATTGATTCACCCCCCTCTCAATTATTCTAGTTCAATGGTAGTATACCTAACTTTTTTATCTACAAAATACTAATTGACTTGGAGACTACTACTTTACAATTTAATTTGTACTAACTAATATGTGATTTTTTTGGGATGTAGGTATTCTCCACACAAAATAGTACCATCATACAAATTTGTACAAAAATCAAATTTCGTATATAAACATATTTTTGCGCTATTTTCAATGGGTTGATCCTCATAATCCACCTATACAATGTTGTAAAAATGCAAAACAAATTGATGATAATGCACTAAGTTATGTCGATTTTTGTTTTTACAGTAGTATCATTTTATAACAATTCTTCAATATATTTAAGTCTTTCCTTAAAAACAAACAAGTTAAACTCTATGGACTAAACATAATCATCGTGTCATTTTAGATCTTGCTTACATCTAATAAAATAAGATCATTGTGACTCTTTACTCTCTACTCTTAAAACATATGCCAATAATTTTCTATCTAAAGCTACTAAATAATGCTAGTAATTTATTTAACCCAACCCAACCCAACAAAAAAAACTTCAAGTAAAAAAAAAAGCATTTTAAAACTTTATATCAAAAGACCTTTTTCTTTCAAAATATTACATTAAAATCAGAATTTTCCAAGGAGAAATTTTAAGCATGGAAGAGGAGGACCACAGAATGCTTGCACGAAAAGAATATCTTTGCAAATTATTCTTACATTTATGCCATTGGTTTATCTTTCCTTTCCATTATTATAAAAATAAGTTAATATCATTATTCTCAACTAACATAGATGTTTGCATAATCTATTTAAGGATAAATCAATCGCTTCTAAGCTACATGACATCATTTCACTTTACATAATTAATATTTGGGGACACAAATTCTGCTTGAGAAAGAAGGAAGGTATCAATAAATCCTATGATGGCAACCAACCACTGTGAAATGCAAATTATGAATGGAAAAACGGGTCCACTTTCTTTTTACTTTCTCAACTCTTTGAACTGTATTACCTGTCATTAATGTCCTTTGGCGCTTCATTTCATTTGAACTTTTACTGCTTCACATTTGGCAATACTTACTTAACAGTCAAAGACAATGAACTTTTACTGGTTCTCGAAAGCAGTTGAACAGAAATAAGACTAATTCTGCACATTCTTACACAGTACAAAAATGGCTGGTGAATTGAGTGTATGTTGTTGAAGAATAGAAGAGAATAAAAGAAGCAGAGTACAACCCTTTTTCTTTTTATGTTTGAGCGCTAAAATGGAACCAAGTTCAAAATTGAAGAATACAATATTAAATTCTCCATCAAACTTGAAGTTTGAAATGAATGATGTCAATCTCCATCAGTCTACAAGAAACTGTGAATTTAAATACTTTATTGCTTTTCTTGCACTGTAGAAGGGAGATCTTGTTGGACAATCTTTCTCAAAAGTTTGAATAAGCCAACCAACTTTTAATATTATGAAGTTCTAAACAATTGGGTATGTTTGAAATTAGGTTATTTTAAGTACATGTGTGAATTTTTTTAAAAAATATTTTCATTAGTGAGAGGATTTAATAGTTGAGCAAAGATTTAGTAGTTGAGCATTTTAATTTTGGATTTTTTACTTTCAAATCGTATATAATTTTTTACAGCAGCTTATTTGACAAGTCTCTTGCTTATAACTAAGGTTTTAGGACCGCGTCATCAAATATGATGCCACATCAGCATGTTTTTTTGTCAAGTCTCCAAAAAAGCCCCCCAAAAGTGACACTAATACTTGTAAAAAGATGTAAAGAGTGCATTTCCTTAATTATAGATAGTCATCATCAACAATAACAACTTTAAAGCCACAATAATATTATGAAGTTTAAAAAGTTAGGTATGTTTAAAATTAGGTTATTTTTAAGGCATTTATTTAATAAATATGAGAATTTAAAGAAAAGTAATTTTTATTAGGGGAGAGGATTTAGTAATTGAGCATCTTAATTTTGGATTTCTTAATTTCAAATCATATTCAATTTTTTACACGAGCTTATTTGACAAGTCTCTCTTATAACTAAGGTTTCAGGTCCACATCAACATGTTTTTTTGTCAAGGTGTCCAAAAAAACCCCGAAAAAGTGACACTAATTGATAAGTGGGAGATAATAAGTGACACTAATACTTGTGCACTAAGTCAGTTGTGTGGTATCACATGATTTGTTATTTTTTAGATGTAAGGTGTACATTTCCTTTAATCATAGATAGTCATTATCAACAATAGCAACTTTAAAGTCACAACTATTGGTACAATATTTTCAAAAATATTAGACATTTTATCAACAAATATCACAACTACTAATACACACCATCCTTAATAAAACGAATATTTGTTGAACAAATATATATTTATTTTATCCTATATAATTTATATAAATTATTGTGTATTCAATAAGAATGCTCCTTTCATCATATTTATTAATTTATCAAAAAATAGAATATAAGAAATTTTTTATTTTTAAATAATTTGTAAACACACTAAAAGAACTATTGCTATATCAGGAATTTTTAATTTCTTTTGGCCAATAAATCACATCCCTTACTTTATTATTTTTTTAAAAAATGAATACATATGATAATATAAAATAATATATATAATATTAATTTTTTAAACAAATATTAGTAAAAAATTATAAGATTTTAAAATCAAAATGAATAGTTTTCAAATTTTTAAAAGTTGACTTGTGTGAATTTAAAATCTCCTCATATTGCTTTAAATTTAGATTTTCCTAGTATTTGTTACATATATTTTGCTCTTAATCTAGCCCTTATAAATGGTTAATATTATGCCCATTATAATTGTTGTATACAATAAATAGAAAAGTTATAGCATTATTATTATAATATTGTTTGTATCCTCTCCAAGTAATCATTTATTACTTAGGTCAAACAATCATGGGAGCCTTGTGATGGTAAGCTCACTCTTAAGGAATTTTTATCATTATCTTCTAGTAGCTCCTAATAGGTTCACATGCTCTTGAATTGATCCATTGCTAATTTATGAGAAACACCTTGGTGTTATTATCTGTCTGGATGGAGCCTCCATGTCTCCCCATTCTTATATGTGTCTCATGAAAGTAAATTATTTAACATTTATTTAACATTTGGGAGGTTTTATTTGTCACAACACAAAGAATTTTTTCAACCCAACCACATAGAACTATGTGTTTCACTTGACCCCACTTTAGAACTTAAGGAGCCTACAATTATAACTTTTCAAACACCTACATTCAATGTTAATCATTTAATCATAAAATTAAGGATTGTTCACTTATGCATCAAATGGCTCCCAAAATTGCAACTAACATGCCTATTTTACTACATAAAGAAACTAGATAGTGCATATCTAGTAAAAGCGTCTCTTTGTTTTTCTATTGCAAAAAGTATTAGCAACACTAGTTTGTCACATACATATCGATATAATATATGGATTATTTAGGCTACATGTAATTTGTGGAATGCAAACATAATGATTTGGTCATGATATGGTTGTTTGCTTGCTTGTATTCTACATGGAAAATACACAATTCAAAGATTTAAATCTCTTGTTGAATAGTTTTGAAGTTATATCTATTTTCTTATATGGATTCTCCAAAATATGTGTCACATGATTAATTATGTTTTAAAGGTGTGAAGTATTAGCTTGGGGTTGTACACTATTAATTAGTATATAAATTGATTTTTATAGATACAAAAACTTAACAAAAATGACATGCATATTACAACACAATTATATACATGGGGAGAACCCTTTTAGGAGAAAAAGCTCACACTCTAAAAGTCATCCAATATATTATTCAAAAATTAATAATAGATTACAATATACTTATAGATAAATCTTCTCAAGTAGGAGTATCACCAATAGAGATCCAAAGATAGCTCAACAACTATCAGACTCTTACAATACATTACAATGCCTCTTACACGCTTAATATATAGGAGATATACAAAAATGTGATAACTATCAAATGGTCTTACAAAACCATGGGCTAAAACCACATATAAAAGGCGCAAAAAATATAGATACCATTGGATCCATGACCTAATTGTTAGGTTGACCCATTTTCCATTTGTCATTGATGACATCATTATAAATTTGTCAGTATGGCTTCTTACCATTACACATTTCAGTTTCTATTCTAAGTTCCACCGACGACAACCACTAACATCAAGTATTAGTGGCATCAATGGCAGTAATTCATGGATGACACAATTTGCAAATATTTTTGGTCCAGGCTCATTTTGCACTTGTGACCAAAACAATTTTTGATATGGTTGATGACAACCACATGTATTAGTTGGTTATATGTTTTTGTTTTTGAGTCTCAACTGACATGGATAAGATGCATACCGATGATGGTATATAAGTATGGCTACCTCAACAATTGATGTAGTGTAACACTCTATGATATCCATGAAGATGTATATGCATATGTGATCTATAATATGTGAAATGATGATGTAATTTTGTATCAGTAAAGGGAAGATCTATAATTCATTGGGAATCATACTTAGTGCATTAGTAGATGCATGCTTATCATTTCAATTTTGTATTACCATCAATCATTGCTATTTTGTATTAGGGCAGTGAGAAAAAATGATAATGAGCCACCTATGTATTAATTAATTGGTTACTTAATACTTGAGAGTTAACCCTCTCCATGGTTTTTCCCATCTTGGGTTTCCATGAAATAACAATTGGTATCAAAGCTAGTTCCTTTGGAATGTTCTAACCACTCAAAGGAGACCTAGGAAGTTGACCATTTTTCACCGACATCCACCATGGATGAGAATGAAATCATGTCTATATATGAAGATCCGGAATTGGTTGAAGATGGAAACAAAGTCTTATCAAAAAATCTTTAGATGGAAAATGAATGCATCCATAAATTGAAAGAGCAAATTGGAAAGTTCAAATCTAGGCACAAAGAAGTTAGAATTGAGCTCAAATTAGCAAACATGAAACAATCACTGATCTAAGAACCAAATGTGAAGAAGATGAAAATACCAAGAAGCTTATGAATAATAGAATTAAGATAAAATCCAATGAATGCAAAAAGTTGGAACATGAGATCCTGTCTCTAAAATCAAATCAAGAAGAAACCAAGAACATCGAAAGAAAAAGTTAAATCCAATTCGGAGAATCTAGATGATATATTAAACTCTTAGAGATCTCTGGTAGACAAAAAAGGACTTGGATGTGAAATCGGCGAGTGCTCTCACAACAAAATCAAAGAAAAGGATGAATCCATTCCAATAAGTAAAAATTGAATTGCATGCGATAAAATTAAGACTCTGGTAAAACCCCAAGTAAGCATAAATTCTTAGTCCTTTAATGGTCATTATTTCAAATGCAATAAATCAAGACATAAAACTACAAATTGTGGAAGTAGGATGAATCTAAATAATAGATGTTTTATTGGTAGATGTTTTAATTATAATAATTTCAATCATAAAGAAATTCAATGTAAGAAACCTAATAATGATAGCAATTTAATTTAATGGTTATTGTTATACATGTTTTCAATATGGTCATAAAGCTAACCAGTGCAAGTCAAGATAGAAGAAGCAGGGGCACCAATATTTCAAATACAACAAATTTGGTCATATTGCAAGGTTTTGCAGTTCAGTTAATACTGAGCAAACTAAACTGACAAAAATGATTAACAAGGAAGAGATTAAAGAAGAAATGAAAAAAATATGGGTAATGAAGGATGATAGTAGCTCAAGCTCTAGTACAAAAATGTGTTCAGGTAACTAGCAGTATCGTGACTGTCAATTAGGGGGAGAAATCATTCTATATTTGTCTCTCGTCCTACATAATGCAATGATACCATATCTACTCCATCAAGGAATTATCGGTAGAATGGAATGGAAAAGGATATTCATTTTGGTAAAGACGATCATAGTGGGTATACAGTGTAATTAATGCAATTAAAGGCACTTGATCTCGACGTTATATTTTAAATACAGGACTTACATGACATGTGACTCACAATGTGAAAAGAATTTTGAGTGCTAAGATGGAGAGAAGAATAGCTAGGGCTTTCTAAAGGGTTTCAAGGTTTTCTCTGTGGTTTTGAAGGTATTTTTAGTATAATCAATCTCTTTTTGCAATGGCTATGGCTTGTTAATTTACTCTCTTGTTGGTTGATGAATCTTATGACTTGTGACCCTAATTTAAGTTGTTCTCTAAGATCTCCATTGAGAATGATATGATGGGTTTCTTTTCTTGAATCCCTTATAGAGTAGTTCCAATTAAGTATGTAAGAATTCATTTGAGGTGTAAGCTTGATGAACTCGATCATTACAAGTTGTATGATCTTTGGCACAGTGAATTGGAAAACAAAGATGGAAAGGTAAAACTTGAGTATTAGGTTTTGGTCGACAAAAAGATAAATGTGCTCAATAATTTTCCCAATTTATGTGATGATGATAAATAGGTGAGAATGGCCATAAGTCATTTCCATGACACTTTCCTTTGGCTAGATGAGTATCATCTCTTAACAAATGAAGTTATGAATAAGGTAATTGGATTGAACAACACTAGCAGTGGCAGTGTACCGAAGATTAAGTTCATTAAAGTTGATGAGGTTAAAGCTCTCATGAGAGCTATTTTAGATAGTAGATCACTACCAATAAATCCTATTATAGACCCAACAGTTAGATATGCAACTCAGGTTATCACAAACAAAGTTTACTACACAAACCAAGAGAATTCAATTTTGGCTATGGCAGTCTTTATGGTATATCAGATGGTGAAAGGTATTGATTATGATTTGTGTACTCTCATTAAGGATTAATTCATTGAGAATTTAAAGCCGATCAAAAGTAGCAAGAAAAAGATTGTGTTCCATTTTAGAACTTTGGCTATATGTTTTTAATTCTACTTTTTAAGATTGTACCAGTAGAAGGATGAGTTCTATGATCTGAGGATTCTCATATAGCTCACCAAATTGATAGGATATTGAGAAATAAATCCAATCTCATTGACAAAGATGATTTTTTTACTAATTTATTTTTTGTCTTACAACACAAAGATGCACAAATGGGACAAAATTCCTTTCTCTGATCAAGAAATACATGAATGGCATCACCTTCATAGTGACAACTAATCATTGTATCATGAAAGTAGTACAACTGAGACAACAATGGATGCCGGCTCTTGGCTATGAAGTAACTGAAGAATAGGTCAAAGAATATGCAAGTGTTCTTCTTTATAGTCCTATTGATACCTCTAAGGAGAGGTTTGGCACAACACAAGAAAAATCACTTGAGATTTACAACGAAGAAAGTTTCTAAGGAAGCTCAAAAGAATGTAGATAAAGTGTTGAAGGAGGCTAGAGAATTTGTTGGTATTACCGAGGAAGATCAAGTTGTTATCATAAAGAGAATCACACGTAGATCTGTCAGTAATCCTTCTAGTACTTCAACAGCTTCCAAGAGGAAGAAGGATGAATCCATCCTAGTAATCTGTGTTTCCTACAACTTCCAAGAGGATACAAGAAGCTTTCCTACCCCTTCTCTTTTCCCCTGATTTAGCCTCATTTTTCTTTGAAAGGGTATGGCATATAGTTTTCTTCTCCATGATTCCTTCTTCATCATCAACCTTACAACTGAAATCTCTCTCTGATTCTACCTCATCACCCTTCAATTCTCTGCTTAGCATGCGCATAGGAGTAGCAAGACAAGACTCCACTTGATCATTGTCCATAACATTAATAGGGTCACCTTGATCCTTAAAACCATCTATTTTCTTATCACTAGACTCCAAATGGATTTGATCCTCTAGAGGTAAGTATATTGCACCCATCAAATACTCAAGTCCCCAAAAAGAAATGGTAGACAAGGTTCTACTAGGCCCTCACTTTATCAAGGATATGATTTTGAAGAAGGCTCCCACCACATAGCATACCTTCAATCACACCACCTGTAAATTTGTATTATTTGGCGCACATAGAGCTTCCTCAAACTCACTATTTTGATTCCTATGTATCCTTTCCTCAACATTGGCTTGGAGGTATTCATCCAACATATGGCAAGAGTTATGATCCCTACGATCACCATATCACCATTCAACACCACCAAATTGACTAGGCTCCTCAAATCCGAGTCAACTGTCTCTTTTGGCCCCATTAGACAAGTAGTCTTCATCACATCCAAAGAAATGAAATGAAGTTAAAATTTGCCTTGGGTGTTGAGTGTCATATTAGGAGATTCAATAAACACCACACCATACACTTGAGAAGGCCCCTCAGAGCCTAGAACTAGTAAGTCCTTTGTCAAGGATGGTTGACCATCCTTGGATAGTGACTCAATCTTTTGAAAGAAAATACCCCCATAATGAAAGAGTCATTGGCCATGATCCATTGTCTCTCCCTTGCAAAGTCATAGATCACCAAATAAAATTTATTTGTAAAGATCTAAAGACAAAGTTCTTACCCTAGTTTGAATCGCGCCATTTTTTAACCCTAGAATACGTTGACCATTCACTACCCATTTCATGAAAAAAAAACATTGTCTTTGTAGAGCTATACCGAAGACCATCATTCTTCGTTGTCAGCCCTCAGTGAGACTACTCTATTTTTTGTCATGGTTGGGAGCACCCTACCATGATTAGGGTTTTTCTCTTTTGGCCTGCATATTTTTCTTTTCTACATTACTCCACACATCTTTAGGTATTGAGAAAAAAGATGAAGCCTTGTTCCTATTTGGAGACATCCCACGGTGTTGCTTTGTAACCGACCATTCAAAATCTCTACTACCAACGACTGATCCAAATTTTCGATCAACTCATATCATACATGGGGGCATCCATCCAAAATCACCGAAGTTCTAATGTTGTAGCATCTATGGACGCTGCTATCTAAGACATTTTAAATCAGTAAATAGGAAAACCTTAATTATCTTACTAAAAAATATTATATCTCATATATGTATATTAAATGAATATAACAAAAATAAAAATAATAATACTAGTTTATTCAATACACTACAAAATTAAAAAATGAATAATATATATTTTTTCTCAACTAGAGTGATTTATGGCTTTTTCCATGCATCCCCAAAGCCTTGAATTTCTATAAAATCAAGGCTCAGCTCTTCACAAATCATCTCAGAATTTTGCAAACTTATGCTGGCGAATTGGTATCTGAAGAATCTTGCGAATCAACCACGTTTGTGAGATCAATTTTTTTTTTCATATCAATTCTTAGAATCATTGCATATCAGTTTTTTTCATATAGATTAGATTTTATATCATTTTTCATCATAATTGCATAGAAAAAACCAAAAATATAGATTAATTTGCATTTAATTCATATCTAGATTTTGCATTCAAATCCTTCGTTTAGGTGTCGTCAGGTCACTGATCTCGGTCCAATCTGAGAATACATACTCGCATCTACTAGAAGGCAGTAAATCACCTGGTTAGTTTAGTTTTCATTTCATTGCATGATTTCAATTTTAGCTAACCTCTAATGTTTTACTGAAGTGTTGTGTCTACAGCTAGGTACAAAATTCACACACACATTTTTGGCGCACACCATCGGGCCCTGAAATGGGTTTCCATTCAATTTCTATCAATTTCTATCATTTTCTTGTCATTTTCTATTCCAAGCTGCAATTTTTAATTTCTATCCGTACAATTTTCATACGAGTTTTGTCAGAAACTCGTATAAGAGGATACCCACTATCATACGATAGTTTATTTGATCGAGGATTGTACCGCTAGAATCAAAGTGTCATTTGGAAGCTCTTTTGTTGTATGAGCCTATACCCAGTGTCGTATGAGTTTCTGGATTATCGTTTGGCAAGTGACCCACTGTCGTATGAGTTTCAGTGCCAGGTTTCGATTGTCGTTTCACTTTTTCAGGCAGTTTTCTAGATTTTTTTTCTGATTTGGACTGACAGCTAACATTAACAATTGAAATTTGTTGTTTCTGATTGGTTTCTGCTAATTTTGATTGGGCAAAAGCATGAGAATTGCTAAAAATAGGTAAGAATCTACTAAGCGCGTTGCGAGGAATTCAGGTAATCTTCTCAGCTGATAACATTTTGATTTGGATTAAAAAGAACTCTTGCGTGTCAAGCTTGTGTGACCTTTATTCCTTTCATATCACAAATTTCATTTTGGGCTATAAAAATGAACATAGATTTTCTTTTCAGCATCTTTGTTACACATAGTAAATAGGCCCTATGAACACTATTTGTGGTTCTTGAGAGAGTGGGTTTCCAGTGAAAATCTTCTCAATGAAGGAATCCTTGTAGGTAGGGAGGTTACTGAGAGCGTCTCACGTTCTACTAGATTTGTGCATCTTCAGCTTCTGATTGATACATTCTCTCTCCGGAGAGGTTGATAGATCATAAGTAGTTGACATCATAGATCTTTGTGAGATAATCTTGGTCTTAGCATGTTGGATTAATCTATCTGCTTTGTTTGGGTTAAAAGTGAAAAGGCTAGAGGATTATGCTCTACTCCCTTTTTGGGTAGTACCAGAAACTCAGATCCTTGAATCTGGAACCAATCTCCATGTGGTATATTTTGTGAGTCACCTTTAGAGAGGGTTAACTGTAGTGGACATTCCCTTAATTGGGTCAACCACGTTGACAGAACCTCAAGAGGTAATAGCCATTTTCGTCATGGTAGCAGCAACCGCTATATAAATGTCCTTGTGGAGGAAATCTTCACAGGTGTGGTCTCTTGTTGGGCTATCAGATCTCCCTAGTAGCTCTTGATTGATTAATTTCTTGGATTGTGTCAAAACCCCGGTGTGCCTAGATTGGATTTCACCCTCTTGAGATCACAAAAATTGCAGAGTCAGACCATTACTAAAAACCCTAGTGAGGCCAAATTTTCATTTTCTAGGAATATGTGCATTATCGCAAAACTTTTTGGAACATACACTGTTAGCACTCCTAGGGATTAGCACAATTCAGTCACTTGATTGTTCATGCGCAGGGTTTCTTTGTCCCCTGTTCATTGTTTTCAGACGTGCTTGAAATCACTTGCTTGCTGTTTTGCATGCTTGTTTATCTACTTGGTTATTAAGAACGAATCAATCCGGTACAATCTTCAAATCTGGATAGACAATTTTGTGAACAATCTGAAACTAAAAATCTAAAAAATTGCAAAATCTAATGTCAAACACCTTTCCGGAGTCAAAAGTCATCTTGTAAAGTCAAAAAGTCATACGACTTTTGGCTATTATCTTTTCATAATCCCTATATTGTCGTATGGTAGCTGGTATATTGTCATACGAGTTTTGCTGCCAGTCAATTTAGAAAAGTCAAAAACCCTGCTATCAACTGTCGTGCAAGTTTTGCAATAGTCATGTGAGTTTTTCAATTGTCATTTCATGCTATACCCACTATCGTACGAGCCTGTAGAAAGTCATTTGAGGAATTTTGAAAAATTACCAAAAAGTTGTCAGAATTGTTAGAGACCCAGCTTTTCCAGCCTATTTCCAAAGTTTGTCAAGAAAATCACTGTGTTAGGAACAGAGCAGCAACTACTGAGAATCCAATCATTTTCCTAAAGTGGCCTTTGGAATCCGATTTAGCCTTCTTTTTAATCGATTTGAGTCTTTTTCATCTTGTGTCAAAACTTTGTCATAACTATCAACCTTCAATCCATCTTCAAAACGGCTAAGTGTTGTGAATTTATGTCTGCTATCTTTTGGGAATCTACCCATACACCCAGGGCACAGTCTCCTTCATTTACGTCTAATCTAAGCTTCAATCAATCAAACCTTGACAAGGTTGCGTCATTTGATCTTCTTGAATCAGATCTTTCTTCAATTGTCTTCATATTCTTTTGCTTCACCCAAGGTTAATGGTGGAAACTAGAGCTTCCTCTCACAAGAAATTTGGATAAATATCCCATACCGTACCTTTGAATACTCTCCAGGCTCCAACTCTTGAGCAACTCTACAATTCTAGTCTTTACGAAGACGACGGTCTTTGCAATTTTTGATTGAAATCTGTTTACATTCCTCCTTCATCAACTCACAGAGGTAATCAACAAACTCCTCCTCAATCTATCCCAGGGAGAACTCCTACCATGTCTCAAGCAGGGACAAACTTTGGCTCTCAAAGAGCTCAATCTCAACATGGTGCAGATCAGGAACCCACACCTGAAAAAATTGCTCGGTATCAAAATGACGATGACTTCAAAACAATGATGAAGCATTTCTTGAAAGAAGATAGAGAAGCATACTTTTTACAATTAGCTAATCAAGGAGCTAAACTTCCTCCCAACTTTAATGTACAAGATATCATTATGCATGAGGAAGAAACTCATATTTCGGCTATGATGAAGCAAATGCATGTCATGCAAGTCAAACTTAATAAACTTGAGAAAGAAAAGGAACCCAAAGAGTTCTCCATGGAGGCCCTATGTCCTTTTCCATTTGATAAAGACTTGTACATGTCACCCTTCCCTTAAAGAGTGGAAATGCCAAAATATGATAAGTATGATGGACACTCAGATCCTCAAGATCATGTCAGAGAATTCTGTACACAATCTATGGAGTTCATGCACGAACCAACTTATCTAATGCGTCTCTTTCCTCGATCTCTAGGGGGAGAAGCCATTCATTGGTTCTCTAGATTGCCTTCTACTATCAAAACTTTTGAGGAGTTGATCAAATTGTTCTATCAGCAATACTCCTACAAAATTCAACATCTAGTCACCATGATTGATATTTGTAATCTCAAACAATATCCAAGAGAACCATTCCTGACATTTCTCAAGAGATGGAGGAAGAAATTCTCTCTATATGCTAGGCCTATTCCAGAAACTGAAAAACTGAAAAATCTTCATCAATAATCTTGTCCCAGAGATCAACTACCCTTTACAAATGCAAGATCATACATCTTTTGATAAGATGGTAGACAATGTGATCAAAATTGAAAAGGTACTTGTGAAAAAAGGAGACATCACACTTCAAAAGGACAAGTACGAATCAGGATCCAGTTCTAAAGACAAGAACAAAAATTGGAACAAGAATAAAGGCATTGTCACAGATGGTGTTGTTGATACTATTCATGCCCCATCAAAGGCACCAACTTTCAATCTAACTATTGGTACCCAAGCAATCAAAGCTTCAGAGCAAAAGGTGTCTGAACCATCTCAAAAGAAGCCAGAATACAAATCTTGGTCCGCTGGTAATAAATGAAAGTTCACTCCTCTTGGAGAATCTTTGGAATCAGCTAGATGAGCACTCTGTTGGCTAATAACATCATCTCTTTGCCTGAGATCTAACAATATGATCCTGACCCTAAACCAAAATGGTGGAGAGAGAATGAATTCTATGATTTCCATCGGGGTGAAGGTCACAAAACTAATAATTGCTTACGCTTGAAACATACTATTCAAGATTTGATTGATAAGGGAGACATCACGATTGACAATCATAAGAGCAATAATGATCATACATCATTCACAAAACCATTTCTGAAACATGGTCAAGAAGTTTCATCTTCTCAACCTAATATGGGGGCAAAGGTCAATTATGCTTACCTTGGAAATAATGTTGTTATCAATATGGTTGAGCCTTGTCCCTCTGAGCATTGCAATGTCATCACAATTGTGTGAGGAGATAGAGATCATACTTTAGCTAACACAGTGACTCAATCACAAGCTCAGGCACATCTGAATGGACAAATCCCAGATTCATCAAATGTCCCTAAGACGCCCTTCAATCTTTCTTCCGCTTCCAAACAGAAGGTTGCTCCTAAATCTTCCAATCCTAAAGATACAAGGTCAACATCTTATAGCATTGTTCAACAACTCCAACACACTAATGCAAAAATCTCCATGTTTGAGTTGCTTCGAATATCTCCAACTCATAGAGCTATTCTAGACAAAGCTTTGCTCATATCCAATGTTCCTAATGACCTTGATTTAGACAGGTTCCAGACTATGGTTGGACATCTTACGTCTCCATAGTATATATCCTTTTAAGAGAAAGATGATAACTCCTTGAGTCACCCGCATAACCAGCCCTTGCATATAGAAGTCTTGATCCAGAACCGTAGAGTCAAACGTGTGTTGATAGATGGGGGTGCTGGCCTAAACATTTGTTCTTACAGCTTGGTCACACAATTGGGATTTTCATAATTGGCTATTGATCCTAGAAAGAAAATAACTATAAAAGCCTATGATGAACAAGAAAGATCTTCTAAAGGCACCATTGTCTTACCTATCAGAGCAGGTCCGGTTATCAGAGATACTATATGTCAAGTTCTTGATCTACCTTTGGCTTACAACATTCTTCTAGGGAGACCATGGATACATGAAATGAAGGCTATTCCTTCTACATTCCACCAATGCTTAAAATTTCCTTATGAAGGAGTAGAGGTCACTATTCCAGCAGACATATCCACCACTTGCAATACATTGAAGGAAAGTGTGGATAAACTTGTGCCTAATAACAGAGAATCTTCCATTGAGCCAACAAAAGAAGCATCCACATCTAAAATGGAAGACGTTGCAAAAGAGGTCAATATCAAAGAAAATGGTATGGGAGAATATACTATAGAACTAGTCTTGTCTTTGACATCTCTCCCTATCTCGCCTAAGACTTATGGGCAAACTCAAAAATAGTCCAAACCAGAATCTAAGGAACCTCTTGAGGCATATAAAGGAAAATTTGTGGCAGAACAAGTCTCTAAGCAATAATTTGAAGAAGATGAGGCTGTGCTTACATGGCTATACAAAGATGAACCTGAATCTCAAGCTATTCCAACTAGTGACTCTACAGTATCCAAAATCCCTTCTAAACCATATGGTCCAGGAGATAAATTGATAGCTAAGATGGGATATTCAGGTAAAGGACCTCTAGGAGTCAGAGGAGAAGGTCTTATAACACCTATTTCACATACTGGTAGGGAAAACAAAGATACTGTTGGCCATTTTTGAATCGTGCCATTTTTTAACCCTAGAATGCATCGACCATTCACTGCCCCATTTCATGAAAAAAAATATTGTCTATGTAGAGCTATACCGCAGACCATCATTCTTCGTTGTCAGCCCTCAATGAGACTACTCTATTTTTGGTCATGGTTGGGAGCACCCTACCATGATTAGGGTTTTTCTCTTTTACCCTCCATATTTTTCTTTTCTACATTATTCCACACGTCTTTAGGGATCGAGAAAAAAGATGAAGCCTTGTTCTTGTCTAGAAACACCCCGCGGTGTTGCTTTGTAACCGACCATTCAAAATCTCTACTACCAACTACCGATCCAAATTTCCGATCCACCCATATCTTACATGGGAGCATCCATCCAAAACCACTAAAGTTCTAATGTTGTAGCATGTCTGGACGCTGTCATCCAAGACATTTTAAATCAGTAAATAGGAAAACCTTAAGTATCTTAATAAAAAATATTATATCTCGTATATATATTTTAAATGAATATTACAAAACTAAGAATAACAATGCTAGTTTATTCAATACACTACAAAATAAAAAAATGAATAATATATATTTTTTCTCAAATTGAAGAATATAAACTTTAAACATTACATCAACAAAACTAATTTTTATTAAAAATAATTATATAAAAAAAAAAATTTAAAATATTCCTAAGATGAAGTCTTAAGCATAAAGATGGCAAAGGAGGCCGACCACCATACTTAAATGAGAAGATTGTAGTTGCAAGTCCTTTTCTTTATTGCATTGCTTTATCTTTCCTTTCCACTATGTTAATATCATGATTCTCAACTAACACAGACGTGAGCATAATTTATTTAAGGATAATTCAATCGCTTCCAAGCTACATGACATCATTTCACTCTACATAATTAATATTTGGCGACACAAATTCTGCTTGAGAGAGAAGGAAGGTATCAATAAATCCAATGATGGCAACCAACCACTATGAAATACAGAATTTGAATGGAAAGATGGGTCCACTAACTATCTTTTTTCTTTCTCAACTTTTTGAACTGTATTACCTGTCATGAATGTCCTGTGGCGCTTCATTTCATTTGAACTTTCACTGGTTCACATTTGGCAATACTTATTTAACAGTCAAATGCAATAGAACTAAAGTATGTTTATGAACTGTACAAAAATGGCTGCTGAATGGTGGACAGCCAATTAAAGTATGTTTGTTGTTGGACAGCAGAAAGGAATCAAAGTACAACTTTTGTTTATGATTGAGCACTAAAATGGAACCGAATTCAAAATTGAAGCCTACAATATTAAATTATCCATCAAATTTAAGTTTGAAATATGAATTTAAATAATTTATTGCTTTCCTTGCACTGTACCTAGAACAAGTCATCTTTTATGTTTTACTATGAGATCTTGCTGAACAATATTTCTAAAACATTTGAATGAGTCATCTAACTTGAATATTATCAAGCTGAACATGTTGGGGACGTATGAAACTCTGATTTTAAGCTGTTTTTACGGCATTTAATTCTTTAAAAATGAGAATTTAGATAAAGACCATTCTCCTTAAGCAAATGTTATTTTGGAGGTTTCATATTAGTTGAATATATATATCAAATTCTTTTATCTTATATAAATTATTATTTATTCAGCATTGAGGATGTACTTTTGGTCTTTGTTTGTGTTTATTATTGATTGAAAATTAAAATATTTATTTAGCATTCAGGTTGTACTTTTGGTTTTTACTTATGTTTATTATTAATTGAAAATTAGGATAATTATTCAACATTCAACATGTACTTCTGATCTTTGTTTGTGTTTGTTATTAATTGAAAATTAGAATATAACAAGTTTTTAAATTTTTGATTAATTAATAAATGCAGTCAAAGAGCATTCTAGGTATTGTTATATGTAGAAGAATTTGGATTTTTTTAAGTAATTATATTACTTAAAAATAAATTAGATAATGAAGCTTTTAACTAATTTATGGATTTAATTGTGTAGTGCTTTTTTTCAATCAAAATTTCATATCACACTCTATGATCTTTCATAGCACTTTTAATTGTTGATGGATCATAGGGTGTGATCCAAAATGTGAATGAAAATAAAGCACAACACAATCTAGTTAACAACTTTAAAATAAATTGTAGAAACTTCATATCATTAATTAAAATAATTTATTATATATTTAAAAACAAATAAATTGGTTACATATTTTTTTATTAAAAGGCAACTAAACAAGGGTGTTGTCCCTTATAAACAAGACCCGAAGGCCAAATAGCTACCAAAGGTAGTGCAAACACCAAAGAGCCATAAAATAGCTCTTAAACAATCAACAACAAAAGGTTGTTAAACAGTTGAAGAACATAAGAAGATATAACGATGAAGGTAGAGGACCAAAAGCCGACTTCCTAACTAGAGCTCGAAGGGGGATGAGAGCTAATCATTTCTAAAGTCTACCTGAGGAAGTCGAATGGTTCTAAATCCGTAGGGGTGCCAAATCTATTCTATGGAAGTGTCAGTGTCATGGTGCTACCCCTCATGACCCGCCAAATATAGTGGATGAAAGAGGCCAAATACTTTAATGATGCCTCTCTCTAAGCTCTCATGTTTCTAATTTCATCATGCAATGCTTTCGCCTTCTCCTACAGGTCTTTGATTTTATAGATCAAATTAGTGCATATATATCAAAAAGACCTTGGTCTGCTAGATTCGCCTTCTTCCCCTTATTTCGCTCAATTATTTTGGAAGTTGTTATAAATATGTACATTTGATTCTACATCGTGGTCATTGTTAGTCGGCAACAAGAGCCTAGACAAAGCCAACACTAATGGTCTTACCAGTATTGGGTCCCATGGGACCCCTTTTTACTTTGATTTGCGTAGGTTAGTTCACTTCTCGTTAGTTCTGTTAGCATCCACTTGCCAGTCCACTTCCATTTTGGTGTCTTCATCCTAACAATCTATTTTCACTTCTCTTTAATTGCCTTCATCCTAACAATCCACTTCTATTTTGTCACCTCCATCTTGGAAAACTTGATTCATCATGGTTCCACTTGGGGCCCTCTTTTTTCTCCTGAAAAAAGTTAGCATAAAGCGTGGCTCTGTCCTTGAGTCTATAGCCGACCATATGCACTCCTTGTTGCATGTAGTGCAAGTTTGGCAACGCACCATGTGAGTTTTTGAACTTTCAAAATGGGGAAAGTTTGTGCTTCCCCAATGGTTCAAGGATAGTTTGAATACCAAGTACAGGGGGAAGCATTCCATCAAGGATTGTGATATCTATCTTAGCATCCTTAATGGGGTAAATCCTACTCCATATTTTAGCTATTGAATTTTGCAACTTAATACTCCATGTTGAAGTAGGAGGGCAGTTAGAGTCAATAAAGTACCAAAAAAATCCTTCTCAACCGGGTAGTAGAAGGAAAAGAACCACAATAGCATGTGTATGACCACTTCATACTAGTCATCATGAGAGTTTATAATCCTCCTCTAAGAGGGAGTTAACCATTGGGGGGATTATTATTTCCTTGCCAACATCTAATACCATCCTTTTTCAGACTAAGATCTACCATAGCATTCGCAGTCCTATTACCCTCTCTAAAAATGTGTCTAATTTCAACTATTTCCAACCCAAGGAGTAGTGTATTAATGTCTTCCACAATGTCAAAAAGAGACCGACCAGGAATGAATTTGCTAGTGACAACATTGATAATGAGGAGAAAGTGCCCTTCAATACTAAAATTCATGATACCAATGGAGAGGGAAAACTTCATACCCCATAACAAAGTTAGGCCTTCAGCTATGTTTTTTGTGGCACCATTAGCATTCCCTGTATATGAAAGGACTAACTTACCACAGTCAAATATAATTATGCCTCCACCAGTAGTCCTATTCTCTCGAGTTGTACCATCAAATTTTAATTTGGACCATCCCTATCTTGGATCCTTCTAAATAGTATTCTTCCTCATAATAATTTTTGTGTTATCAAAATTTGAAGATTTGTCTAGAAGCTCCCAGTTTCTAGGGATCATATCCTCATACATAGAAGGTGGGAACTTTGGGCATTTAGTGCTTGTGAAAAACATATTTTCTTTTAGCCTTTTGATGAGCCATATTAATGGGATGTTTTGTAATGTTTTTATGGGACATGCTAGGGTGTTTTTACTTGGTTTCATGCAAACTTGATACTTGATAGTTCAACAGGATATGTGATTTAAAGAACTTATGGTTAAAACTTGTGAATTAAATCCGATCGATGAATTAAGTAGATATATATGTGTGTTATTTAATTTTCATCTCTCCTAAGTTATTTTGGGTAAGGATTGCTGCGGCCACATGTCATGCAAGAGTTAGATAATGAGATAATGTCTTTTTTTATTTAAATGATGCAAATATATATGTTTCGAATTTGGCATGTGTTACTAACTCCATGCAGGAACAAGTCGATAATGCATTCATTTGGGCAACGTGGTGTATTTGACAAGGTCAACTCTAAATTTGAAACAATAAAGGCATGAGTGTGCATTGCTTCCCTTTGTAGCGGTCAACCGATTTCTCATTATACCTAGGCATTAGATCTAGAGGCACAACCTTCTATATTCCTGGAAGACTTGTTCCCAAAAGTTATTGATTCTGTTGTGTAACATTATGACTCTTAATTGATCCTTAATGTTGGAGTGGTCGTAGATTTAGGAGTCAGTTTCTTAGTGTTTTCTTATAAATAAGTTATTGACTTAACTTTCAAGAGATTAGAGAAAGTTAGGAAAGTTATTGTAATTCTGTAAACAACAAATAGAATTCAGTTCTATTTTATTTCAAGTGTACCTTTCCAATAAATGAATATAATATACTTTGCAAATTCTATCTTTTTATCTTGATCATATTCTATTCACTCATCTAAGGGGGCCCATTTGGTGAGTGAATTCTATTGTTAGTTAGGATCTATTTTGAATGTTTTCCTATATTTAGAGAGAGTTTTGTTGTTCCTACACCATCTATTGGTAATAGAACTAAAAAATTGTTTCTGCAGTAAAGGCAGATAGAGCAGTTCCTATTTGTGATTACTGTTTTTTGTAGATTAAACTCATTCCTTTCTCCTAGCTTAGCATTTCAAGCTTTCAAGTATTTTAATTTCAATAGTCTAGATGAGTGGCAATTAGGACGATTTAGAGCATATACTTTGCAGACACTATTTCAAGTCTACATCCTTGGTTGATACTATAAATGGGTTAAATGAGTTAATTAATTTCTATTTAATATGTCCAAGCTTGAATGGATGAGTGTTACGCTCTAAGTATCTAAAGCATTTATTTGGTTGATCACCTTGTATAAAAGGAAGCATAGACCTCCTTAGTAATACCCTCCTCTCAGAAAATTATGTTGTTCCTTTCTTTCAATATACTCCAAGAAAGGTGTGGGGGAATCATCTCCAAAGTTGAGAGATTATCGGGTTGTGAACAAGACCCTTCTAATCTAGCAAGAGTTGTTTAATATCATTATTGAAAACCCAAGATAAACCCATGTTAGTAGTGATTGTTTGCCACAAACTTTTGCAAAGTCATAATGAATCAGGTTGTGTGCCACTGATTCTTAATTTTTTGCATAATATGCATCTATTCAAGAATTGGAATCCACTCTCAACAAAATTATCTTGGGTTAAGATCTTTTTATGAATCACCATCCACCAAAATAAATTGATCGTAGGGATCAATTGAGGATTCCATGTAGCTCTCCGAACCATTCCAAAGAATGATAGTTTCCAATAATTGACATATAAGCTTATTTCATTGAGAAGTTCATTGAAGGATTCTATTACCAAATAAATTTTTCACCACTGGGGAAGAGTGGAATGCTTACTTGGTCAATAACCTTCTACAAATATCTACCAAGAGGACTAATATTTGGATAAGATTGGCAGCATTGGTTGAGATCTTTCCAAGATCTTGTAGAGGACAAATAGTTAGGCACCAGGTTTCCAAAATGGTTTGCGACCAACCTCTATAAGCACTTGATATGATTGTTGGCACTAAGAGGATAGTCCATAAGCCACTGGTCCTTCAAAAACTTGATGGATTTTCCATCTCCCATTAGCCACCTTAGAATAGTCTGCAAAATGTTCCTGCCCCTAACAACATTAATCCAAATTTTGGATCTTGATGGAAGGGTGGGGCTAAAAAGTTTATCCACAAATTTCTCACTACTCAAATATTTAGTGCATATAATTTAGTTCTAGTTGGCATTGTAGTTGGCCAACTTCTAGCCTATCTTATCCAAGAGGGCCTTGTACATATGAGTTACTCTCCTCAATACCATACCACCCAAATTTTTGGGTCTACAAACTATCTCTTAGTTAACTAGATAAATTCCTATTTTCTCTTCCATCCCACTCCATAAGAATGATTTCTAAATATACTCAATCTTATAGGCCATGTTTTTGGTTATTTTTAAAATGGATATAAAGTAAATTAGAAAACCTTGGAGTCAAGGCAATAGGAAATGAAGTTTTCCAGTACTACTAAGAAGTTTACTTTTCCATCTTGCCATCTTCCTTTCGAGGCGCTCCATAATAGAGCCCCAAAAAGAAGGGCTAGCCTCTTTTATATCCAAAAGGAGACAAGGATAAACTCATGGTAAGAAAGCACACCTACAACCAAAGATTTTGCATATCTTCCTTTGAAGGTTCTCATTAGTATTGAAGAAATACAAGTTGCTTTTCTCATAATTTATTTTCTAGCATGAGGCCATTGCATATTCCCCCAAGAAATACCCCCATATCCTTGCTTTAACCACTGAATCTTTCCCAAAGAGGATGGTACCATCCACAAAATGTTGGATTACTATTGTAGGGGAAGTGAAAAAATCCTTAATCCCCTAGATGTCACCTTTTTCAATTAGCTTTAAGAAATTCCTACCCAAAACTTCAACAAGGGTAGTGAAAAGATAACGGGAGAGTGGATATCCTTTCCTAATACCCCTCATAGGCCCAAAGAGGCCTCTAGGGAACTTGTTGACCATTACCAAAAACATAATAGATTCAATGCAAATTTTAATAAACTTATTCACAATTCTAGAATCAAACCCAAATTTGAGGGATCTATATTACATAAAATCCCATCTAACTCTATCATAATCCTTGGACATATCTAACTTCAAAGACATAAAAAGACTTTTTTTTATTATCCATCAAGTGAATAACCTCATGGGGGGGAATTAGTACATCAAGAATATGGTGACTAGGGACAAAACCATTCTGGTTGATATTGATGATGGAGGCCAAAAGGGGTTTCAACATGTTGACTAATATTTTGTAAAAAATTATTATATAAGGTATTGTAGAGGCTAATTGGTCTAAAATCAAAGATGTGCTTTAGCTTTGAGACTTTGGGTACAAGGACCAGGTACATGTGGTTTAGGGATTTCATAAGATTACATATCCTTCGAAAGTCTCTAGCTTCCATTGTGACATCATACTTGATGGTGTTCCAGTGGTCTTGGAAGAATGTTGGGGGGAAGCCATCTAGGTCGGGGGCCTTATTGACACCCTTGGAGAAAATAGCATTCTTAACTTCTTCCTCAGTGACATGGGCAAGAATGTGGATGTTGTCATTATATGTGACCAAAGTGGGAAGGCATTGGTTAAGTTTGTCTTCCACCTCCTTAGCTCTACAAAAACCATTCTTGAAGGCATTTTAAAAGTGATTCATAGCCATCTCTCCTAATTGAGTATCATCTATGACAAACTGATTAGATTCATCCAACAATCCCTTGATAGTTTTCCTTTTTATGTTCTTGTGCATTGATTTATGAAAAAATGTGGAGTTCATATCCCCCTTTTTCAACCATTGGAATCGAGATCTTCACTTCTATTAGATTTATTCCTTGATTATTATATCTCTCCATAATCCTTCCTCCTTGTGTTTCTATTTTCTTTTTATTATTTATTATTTATTATTTTTCTTTTCTCTTGTTTTCTTTTCTTCTCTTCATTATCTTGTGTGTTGTCCTTTCTCCCCATCCCTTCTTATTTCTCTTGTGTGAGGCTTAGTCTGTATATTTTACTATTCAAATCCTACTCTCTCATCCTGGTGATAGATTACGAAATGCAATCCAAAACATTGATACTTCTATTAGATTTATTCCTTGATTTCTTCTATTATGAAGAGAAGAAAAAACAACAAGAAAAAAGATAAATAATAAATAATAAAAAGAAAATAGAAACTCAAGGAGGAAGGGTAAAGCACATTAGAAACAATAGAAAATTAAATGAGCAAAAAGATGAAACAAAATTGAATACATGCATGCAAGCAAACCAAAAATGAATAAAAAATGAATACATGCATGCAAGAAAATCCCAAATAAAAAATGCATAACAATATAACAAACAAACAAATAATAATAATATTTATTGCACTTGCGAGTCCTTTTCTTTATTGCATTGGTATATCTTTCCTTTCCATTATGTTAATATCATGATTCTCAACAAACACAGACGTGAGCATAATTTATTTAAGGATAATTCAATCGCTTCCAAGCTACATGACATCATTTCACTTTACATAATTAATATGTGGTGACACAAATTCTGCTTGAGAAAGAAGAAAGGTATCAATAAATCCTATGATGGCAACCAACCATTTAATTGAAATACAAAATTTGAATGGAAAGATGGGTCCACTATCTTTTCTCTCCCTCAAACTATATTACCTGTCATTAATGTCCTGTGGCACTTCATTTCATTTGAACTTTTGCAGGTTTACATTTGGCAATACTTACTTCACAGTCAAAGGCAATAGACCTCTCAAAACAAGTTTAGCACTATCAGACACATTTAAACAGGCAGAGACTAATTCTGCACATTCTTACACTCATATATAGGGCAAAATTTTGCAATTAAAGGCTGTGGACATGGATGGTATTGATTGTTCTTGAATAATATAATTTTATCAAATTCATAGGGGTATGATTCATATCTTGTATGTTTATTATTTTGGAGTCTTACATTCAACGAGACTTGATGGATATATGATTTATATTTTAAAAAGTAACTAACATTTATATTTATAAACAATTTATAATTTTTGATCAAAGATTTTATATCATCTAGAATATCATTTTGTTATCGAATGCAATATAAATACTAGCCTCAACTTCCATTTCATCAAATTCAACAAGATTCCTACCTTCTTGTTTGCTGTCCAAATATTGTATTCAACGAAATCCTCACCTTCTTGCTTACAATTTATATTTGAACAAAATAATTAATACCTCATTTAAAATTAACTAAAACCAAATTTAAAAATAAAGACTACAATATTAAACTCTACATTAAACCTAAGTTTGAAATAAAAGATGTCAATCTCCATGGATGACATAAATCATCTGTTGTAGAAGTTGGAACGACTTGAATTAAAAAAAAAATTATTTTACTATTCTCACATTTATTTTACTCTTGGTCTATCCTTTAAGATAGTTTAGTGCCTTATACAGGGACAACATCACGCCTTCTATAATTTCTATTAGATGTGGTGACAAGAGTGATATCCAAGTAATTGCATAAATTTGTCCAGAAGATTGATGATGTGGTATGTCTTTATTTTATTTTATTTTTTGCTTACGAATGTTATTGAATTTATTTAAATCTGGTATGGGAATTATAGTCTCATTGCTTCTTATTATAATGGTTCTATCTCATCTAAGTATTCCCTTATTACTTTGGTCAATCATTCATGGCTCAATGAAGCTTATTGGGGTTAGGAATCTTATCAAGAATTTTTGCTTATTCTCTTCTTGTAACCTTCAATAGATTCACATGCTTCTCAACCACTCTAGTTGTTGGTTTATGAGAAACATGTCTTGTTGGTGTTATTTTATTTGACCTTGAGGATTTTAGTCTTGGAACAAGCCTATCTTAAAGTTCTTTCACAAATGGAGCTTCCTTGAGTCATTATGTTCTTATGTGTGCCTCCAAGTAGAATAAATTGTCACAAGCTAGAAAAAATTTGCATCAGCTTGATATCATAGGGATGTATGAACAATTGAATCCCACACGGCTTAAGGAATCTATAGAGATTATAGGTAGGTGAATTAAATTTTACATATAAATCCATCTACATTAATATGTTAATTAGTTGCATTTAGTGTTTGGCTCTTGATCACAAGATTAGGGATTGTTACCTTACGATTCAAACACCTCCCAAACTTGCAATTGGCACTCCTACAATTTCCACCTAAATAAGATAGCTAGAACATGGTCAACAGTAAAATTCTACCATTTTAAAGCCAAATCAAATGCATCTTTGTTTTTCTTTTTTCTTTTTTCTTTTTTCTTTTGTTTTTAAAATCAAATATCACCTTGAGAACAATTTTGCATCATGCAAAAATTCTCAATGAGAACCCTTGTAAAACACCTATGAATGCACCAGTAAGCACAAAATACCAATGGGAAGATCTACAAAATAAATTGTTAAAGGGTAGGTCATCTTAGTTAACCCCCTTGTGGGTATGTGAATAAAAATCCAAAAGGCACAAATATTTTTGTAAAAACACTAATAATATTCATACATAAGGAAATGAATTAATTGTTTATATATAAAGTGGCAAGTATATTGGTTACTCGGATGCAATGTAAAAATGTTGACAAAGGGTAACTTAGGAGATAAAAAGACCACATAAATGGACACCAAATTTGAAAAATGTGATGTTGAATCTTGGTAGAAATATATCAAAGGTGGGAAGGTTATAAAGTTAATTTACAATGACTATGATAGTATTTGTGAGGGATAAGCATGGAAAACCAAGACTTGGAGGTATTAGAAGGTTTGTGATGGAGATATGATGATGGATATTGGAAAAAAATTCTATCAAATTGTACCTTGAAAATACTGATATGAAATTAAACTAAATATGACTAATATAAAATATATGATTTTATTTTTTATTAGCAAAATTGTGAATAAATTAAAGCTAAGATGACCTAGGGCTTCAATGGGCTAGAAGGATACTTGAGTTATGGAAAAGATGGAGAAAATGGGTAATGAGTTGATGGAAATGGTTGAAAAGGAATGGCTGTGAGATTACATAAAAAAAATTATATACATATGAGACAATAAAATATAGTGAATATCAAACCATTATAATGTAAAACCTAAGATAGCCTATGTAATAACACAAGAAATTATTACCAAAATGTGATGATTTGACTATAGAGACTATTGTGACGCTCCAACTTATTTTGAAGAGGATAAGATGGAATATAAAATACTATAAAAGATTTTTAAGCCATAGAATGCACATATTCCTTTAGAAACTCTAGCATAAGAATTGTTCTCAAGATCAAATTTTATTGTTTATATATATATATAGAAAATGGTGATTAATGGTAGAACATGAAATTATATATACATTAGAATACAAAACCCACCTATAGACCAAATCTGATTAGCACAACCCAAAAGGATGAAGAGGTGCTAACGCACAATCTAGATAAAGAGTTTTTTTGTAGATTTCCTATACGGATAGAAATGTGTGATTATGATAAAAGTATGTTAGACACTTAGGCTATGATTAAATAAATTATTACTCACAAGATGCAATATCAGATCTAATGTATTAAAGTAAATGCTAATGGAAAATAAGAATGATGTATTCACCTTGAGGGCTAGGAGAGGACAAGTAAACTTTAGATTAAGAATTGACTGTCAAAAACTTGTCAGAATCAGGAACAGTTCAGGATCTGGAACCCTAAGACTTTCAAATCTTGTCTATAAATTTGTAGACCCTCAGGACAATGCCGACCCAAGAGTCCTAGTCCTGAAAGCATAAAAATTGATGAATTCTGTAAAGGATTAGCTACTGGTTCTGAAACCCTCAAAAATGGATCTAGAACTACGCCACCTATTCTTGCACATAAGAAAGGAGAATTTGTTGAGGGGAGGGTCTTTCCTTGGTTAAGACCCTGTATAAGAACTAACCTTGAAATAAATGTAAATGAAGGAATGTTGACATGTCTAGCAGAGATTAGATCTAAATAGTGGAGTATATCATATCATGTAGGTGCAATTGCCCTTAGAATGTGATCAAATATGTTAATGCAATAGCCTTGACTCAACACAGAAACCAAAAGGAAATTATGAAAGACAAAACCTCATGTAGTAGATTGTGTAACTCACTTCAATGTTGAATTGAATAAGAGAGAGAAGAAGAAGAAGAAGACTTGATTGATGAATGTAGATATCCTTCCTTGATGTCAAACTCCTTTTCTTTGCCTCCAATGGGAGAAAAGAGATAGATCTATGGAAAAAAATTCATGAATTAAGATGAAATGCTTGAATTCTTGATAAAATTAATTTCTTGAATGAATGTCTTCAATGGATGCTTGCTTTCTTGAATCTTGAATTCATAATAGCTTTTATGATAATGCTTGCATGAAGTCTTCATAGCTTGTGGATATGAGATGTAGGTATGTAATGGATGCAAAAATGAGGGGAAGATATCTCCTTTTATACACATTTCAGGGCCCAAATTTGTGAGGCTGACCCTGATTAAGCACCTAGGATAAATGACCCTGCATTGGGCCCGAAGCCCACTAAAAATCAAAGCCCTAGGACAAGGCTAAATTAGGTCAGCCTTGTCCCAAAGAGGATAATTTTGAAGTAGTATCGGAGCTATGTGTTAAAAGGGGTATTGGAAGTCGCAAAACGCTAGGAGAATAGGGTAAATATCAAAATCTAAAAAATGCATGTAAAGGACATAGAAGATAAATTGCCTGATTGGATGGTAAATAGAGAATATGCATAGAAATTAGAGCCAACCTCAAGTTTAAACAAGATTGAAGGAGAAAGGAGGACCTTTATTTAAATTAAATATGCATTTATGTACAATGTGAGGTCCTACCATAAGGAACACACTAAAGTAGGCTAAAAATGGTCACAAAATGTACACAAGTCAAGTGCTTAATTTTTAAGATGGTACAATATAAAAAACGAGACTGGGATTGATTTTATTTTTTTTTATGGAATTTTAGATGAAAACTTAGTTCACCCTATTTT
Organism: Chamaecyparis obtusa; assembly: GCA_027943335.1. Taxonomy (NCBI): domain Eukaryota; kingdom Viridiplantae; phylum Streptophyta; class Pinopsida; order Cupressales; family Cupressaceae; genus Chamaecyparis; species Chamaecyparis obtusa. The sequence continues at coordinate 1,896,707 of BSBK01002548.1, forward strand.
TCCTAATTATATGATATAGTGGTACAGAAAATTAACCTTAAATAGTGGATGAGAAAATTGTCTCTTACTTGCATCAATGATAAGGAGAAGTCTTGAGGCTAGAGGTATTTTAACCAATGGTAGTAGTTACTAATCACATAAAGGATTTCAAAGTGAGATAATAGTCTAGCTGAAAAATTTTCATTACACTAGGTGTAAGATATGGGATCTCATTAAAAAAATTAAAGAAATAAATAATAGATAAAAAGTGAAAAGAATGAGGGTTCATGGAAGGAGGACTAAACCTAGGGTAAAGAGACATAATACAATAATTAATAAATTAAAATTTCAAATACATACAAAATATGTAATTACCTTTACCTAAAATATTCATATAAGTGCTCAATTTTAAATACCCCCAAAATATTTTTGCAATAGATTGTAGAAATTATAAAAATGCCAAACACATTTAATAAATTTTTAAATGTAATACTCATCACACAAAATAATATTTTATTTAAATAGATAGTTCAAGTATACTTTTCCTATAAATGGTTACATAATTTTCTTCCTACAAGAATTACAAATGTAGGGTAAGTGCACAAAGAAGGGGGACCAAAAAGATGCCAAATTTTTTTGGGTCCCGAAAAAGAAATAGGGTGTACTCCCTATAGGGTGCACACCATATGGTTCAACATGCAAAGCATCAATTTTGGAACACCAAGCCTATTTGGCATGCGCCAAATAGGGTGTACGCCCTATGTGAACATTGCATTTGAAATGTTGCATAGAGTGTGGATTGGCCACTTGAAGTGCTTTCCATAGGGTATACACCCTATAGGAAGAGCGCTCTATAGGGAGAAAACCCTATATAAGACTAAGAAAAGGAGAGAGGGAGGCCAATTTTAGCACCAGGCCCATAAGAAAAGGAGAGAGGGAGGCCAATTTCAGCACCAGGGCCATACATAAAATGTAACATTTCAGTATAAGTTATTGTAACTTATACTTAAGTTTTATGTATACGCTTTCAAGATGTTTAAGAGTGGTTTCAAGTTCATGGGAATTAAGATAAAGATTCTCAATTTTGAGGGTTTTTAGGAAATTTTAGACTTAGCCAAATTTTAGGAATCAACACATTATCTTCAACACAATTCCTAGTGGACTATATTGATTGTAACCTTAATCCCTTGACTTGTGCATGATCGTTTGAGGATCATTTCTCATTAAATTATTTATGTTATGTTTAGTTTAGTAATTAACATGTATGTTTAACCATGTTAGGAGAGATGGAGAGAGAGAGAGACAGAGACAGAGACAAAGTGAACACATTAATCATCATAGGACACACTTTAGGGTTCTAAGTGGTTCCAATATATCATAAGGGGTCATAGTGGGTCCTAAGTGGTCCTAGTACCCCTTAGGAGCCATTAGGACCCCTTAGGAAACATTAGGACCTATTAGGACCCCTTGGGAAACATTAGGACCTCTTAGGACCCCTTAGAACACATTAATCATCATAGGACTTTTTAATGGGTTCTAATGCGTCCTAAGGTTTCCTAATGTTTCCTATGGGGTTTTAATGCATCCTAAGTGGTCCTAGGAACCCTTAGGACCCATTACAACCCATTAGGGCCCATTAAGACCCATTAGGACACATTGGGACCCATTAAGACCCCTTAAAACACATTAATCATTGTAGGACACACTTTAGGGTTCTAATATGTCCTAATGGGTCCTAATATATTGTAATGGGTTTTAATGGGTTCTTGTTGGAGTTGATGAAAAGTAACCCACAATTCCCAAGAATCCCTGCATGCAAACACCTATCACAGAAAGAGAGAAAAAATTATGGAGGCATGTAATCACAGATCTGAGAAAGAGAGGCCATGATTGAGAATAACAAATGAGAGAGAAAATATCAATACAATAATCTATTCTCCATTATGATCTAATAAGTGAATGAATAAAATACAAAGAGGGAATCCTTATAAAAGGATACCGAAACCCTAAAGAATAATAAGATGCCTAAGTTTAACCTAAGTGTAGAGTATAATAGACTAATAATTAGATAAATTAATTATTAACTATAATATGACAACTCTAACACCCCCCTTAAGTGTAATTTAGGGAGAAGCTAAACAACTAAGGACTAAAAGATGCATGAAAACAAAATGCATGAAAGAACTATGGGTCCCGGCAACTAGGCCTGATCAGGTACCCAAATACAAGAAATAAACTAGATGAAGGAAACAAAGCCTCCAATCTAGGGAAAGTCCCAAATAAAGGAACAAGAAATTAGAGCATGTAAAACATCTCCAAAGCATGAAGTTGTAAACATTATCAAAAGTAACTACTGGAACCTCCACTGAAGAAGTGCATGATCAGGTAAAGAAGACAAAGTCTGAAGAGCTGATCAATTGAAGAGGTGGCCTCCAAAAGTAGGAATGAATGAGTGTCTATATAGTAGATGATCCATCTCACCAAAATGCATAGGTGCCTAGCCACTACATCCGCATAGTACATAGGAACAAAAATTGTATACGTAGATCACTCGACCAAACCAAGGAAGCAATAGAACCTGTTGGAAATATTCAAGACTATCTAGGTTACTAAGAGGGGAGGGGTGAATCAGTAACTTCAAAACTTTTAACAGATTCAGATCTTAATAATATTAGATTGATAATCTGACTACATGCATGAGTAATAGAAAGAATAAAACATTCATAACACTTTGAACACAGAGATTTGGTGACCTAGAAACCTTCCAAGTAGAAAGTAAAACTGGGGTGGGGATGATACCCACAAAACTTCAATACTGTAGTATAAAGTTTGCTGATTAAGGCTTACAATGATCACTTCTGATGATCTACCCTATTAGGAGCAATAAGGACTGCTAGGTCCACCTTGTTAGAGGATTTACAAACATACAATGAAGTATGCACTCGGTTAAGAGATTTTACAAAGACTGTTAAGTCTACCCGGTTAAAGGATTTCAAGCTGATTCACCTGTTAGGATGAAACGGTAGATCTCTTACTTGCAACTATACTTGCTGATTGAGATTCTCTGATGTACTGATCACCTTTTGTGATGGATAGATCTTTGCTACTTCTTATACTGTTGTAGCCCTTTGTAATTCGCTTATCTTTGCCTTTCTCTCTTTTTCATACTTCGCTCTTTTTTTCTTCTCTCTGGATATGATATAAAACATTGTTTATATATCAACCTAAAATAATTACAACATAATTACAAAGTTGGCTCTTAAACAAGCTAACACAAATATTACTGAGTCGGCCCAAATATAGTGACTCGATTACTGCAAACTAATTCGGTGACTTTCTGATACTCGGCATCCACTGCATTACTCAGCATCGTCATGCACTTAGTAGAAGTGGAGGCACGGTCCATACTAACCACTCGGTTGTAGTTTCAAACACGGTATATACTAGAGACTTGGTAGATATAGTGTCACTTGGTAAATACTATCTTGCTCGGTAAGCACTGTCCTGCTCGGTAAGCACTGTTCTTCTCGGTAAGCATTGTTCTACTTGGTAAGCACTGTTCTACTTGGTAAGCACTGTTCTACTCGGTAAGCATTGTTCTACTCGGTAAGCACTGTTCTGCTCGGTAAGCACGTAGAGTCTAAATAAGTGTTGTCACTGATGACAATCATACTTAATGCCAACAATCTCCCCCTTTGGCATTAGTGACAAAACACTTATTGCCCAAAACTTATATACACAATCATGCTGACACTGGTTTTGTATATACATTTCATGTTTCCCTTATATAGTATATATACAAATATCTTATTTCACCTCATAATCATATTTTCTATTTATATTTTCTCCCCCTTTCATATCTCATAAACTTTCTCCCCCTTTTTGACAATAATGCCAAAGGTGTATATACAAATATTTTACACGGAGATACCAAAATGTGAGAGAAAATCAGAATGCACCTTTCCAATTAGTGCTAGAGTTCTATCCCAATTCTCTTGTAGAATCTTGCATGTATGGAGTGCAACTTGGACTTCTGCAGAGAGTTCAATCATGTGATCTGCAATTGAAAATTGATTGTCATGGATCAATGTTTTTGAGTATGCAATATGCTTCTGCATTGTATCCATGATGGGAAGGATCATGTTCTGAATATCTATTAATGTTGATCTGATCCTTGCATCTTCTTTCAATAACTCTGACTGCTTATCAGATAGGAATCTGACTATCATCTGATGTGCAGAGCTGGAACTAGGTTCAAGTTGCAACTTTTGTGCACTGATCTTCAGATCCTCATCAATCTTATTTATTTTGTCTTTAATTTCCTTTGAGAACTCAGCAACATTACAGATTTTGACAAAAAGAGATGTTACCTTGGAATAGGAGGACTCAATGCTAGTCAAAACTGAAGATAACCCTGCCTAATTGATAGCTATTTGTTGAGCAATGTGCTCAAGCACTTCATTTTCAAACTTCTTCTCAGCCTTTTCAAGCAACTTGTCTGTTCCAGAGGAATCATCATTAAACCTGTTAATTGCTTCTGCCAACTGCAACAAAACATGTTGAGAGGAATCAACTTTAACACCTATAGCTTCTGTCAAAATGTTCTTGGCATCCTCAATGATCTTATATTCCTTATCTCTTTCTTCTTTTAGTTTCTTTTTCTTTGCTTTCTTCTGGAGGAGTTCACCAACTGTTTGCATTTGATCTACAGTGAGGTTTGCAAAATCTAGCTGGGGAATTTGTATCTCCTCATCTAGATCTATACCTTCTACTACACTCTTAGAAATTTTGTACTCGGTTGAGTCTTTATACTTAATGATTTTGTAGTAGAAATTATTGTAGACACAGTAGGACTAGTAGTGAAAACTGATAAACTTTCGACTGATGGGATGCTAACTGGAATACTTGATAAATCAAAAACTAAAGTATTTACAACTGTAGAATCTGAAGTACTTACTACTGAAAAACTCAAATTTGAAGAAGGTACAAAAGACTGCAACTTGGTGGAAGAAGGAGGCTGAAGTTTGGTAGATGAAGTGGTAGCCACTTCTGTCGTTGATACATTGAGCTGTGCTAGTGATGATTGGACATTTGATGTATCTGAGGGAGTTGTTACAATCATACTTGAAGTTTTCTCTGAGCTAGATGTAGCAATATTTACTAGAGAGTGGGGAAGTGAGGCAATTACCTCTGTAGCTATCCGAATTGGATCATCTTCCTCAACATTCTCCTCAGCTTCCTCGGTAGCTTCTATCCCTGCTTCCTCTGTCACAACATTATCAATCTGAACTGTTTCTTCTTCTTCTTCTTCATCACTGTCATCTTCAATATCTTTGATTATCACAGTTTCAATACTCGGTTTGTGAAGATGATAGATGTTTTTCCAAGTAGAATTTGCACTCTTCACAACAAACTCTATATCTTTGATCAAAACTAAACAACTGTTGAATTTTAGTGTCATCTTGCACTCATTTTCTATCAATGCCTTATTTATTTCATCATCTTTCAAACTAGGCATTAACTGTCTTAAGGTTTGAGCATATATGTCCTTGACAGTTTGTCTTGCATTGGACCATCTCATCTTTACTTTATCCAATAGAACACCTAGAATTTGAGAAGCCATATCATCAGGTGAGTACTTCCATTTTCCCATTTTCTCAATGACAGCATCTTCTATTTCCTACTGCTCTGCCTTTGACTTAATTTCATATTTGAGAGATTTGAAATTTGCAATTCCAGATCCTTCTCTTAAATCCTTAATCTTTTGTTCAAATGAGGGAGGAGGCCTTTTGAGTACTATATCATCATTGATTTTACCTACCTTGCCCCTTGATCTTCTCCTTGTGAATATTGCAGTGGATTGCTCGGGTTTCTTGGTGATAGTTACCTTTCCTTTCTTCTTTACAGGCACTTGTTCTTCTTTATTCTCATCCTTTTCTTCTTCTTCTACAATATCTTCTCCTATGCCCTCGGTTAACATTAGAGGTGTGCTAGATTGCATCTTGGCCATCCTCTTTCTGCCTTTGTTAACCGCCTGTGGAAGTTTTATGCTTAGCTCAATTCTTATCTTAGCTTCATCATATGTTCCAAAGTATGGAGCCTTTGGATCAACAGGTTGATTTACTAGGGCTTCAATTATATCCTTTGTTTCATCAATGTTTAACTCATAAGGAAGAGGTTTCACCCATACAATCCTAGGCCTTACTGCCTGAATGTATACTCTATCACAATCAACCATGAAACAAATATCATCTTTATAATCTTCCACCAGTTTTAGTGGAATTCAAAATCTGTTATTCATCTTCTCCTTAAAAGATTCAAAATAGTTATCCATTATGCTTGTAAAATTCTCACCCATTTCTGCAATAAATCATTTATCTGATAAAGAATAGGTACATCCTTTCTCCATTTTACTATGCCTTTTGATGGGAAAAACTTTTAAGCATAGAAAAATAAACAAACCAACAGTGAGCCAAACTTACATGGATTGTTCTTTGAGGTTTGGATGCTTTCCATGTTCTTGTTGAACTGTTTCAACAAAAGATCTGCTAGGTCAAATGACAGATTGTTCTTCACAATTTTATAGGCTAGGTCAACTGCTTCACACGGAACACTATTTTGCTGACTTGAACTATATATCTTGTGTGCTATTACATATGTGCCAAATTTTAGTTCTACATTGGTAATACTGTTAATTTTCATACCTCTACCATCCCATTCGGCTAGGGTTTTCTTTTCCAGCTCTACCCAACCTAGGGTTTTTGTAGATTTAGCCTGGGCAAGCATGGGAAGACCAGTGATTTGGTGAATCATCTTCTTTGTTATTTCCACTGGTTGCTCAAGCCAAATTTTACCTTCATGTACTTGGCTCAAAATATATCTTATCCATTTTATTTGGAAACCCCGAGGCAAGTGGGTGATCTGTGTTAAACCCTTTTCTTCCAAATGTTTATGTCTCTATTTGAGAACACCATCAACACACAGTTCATCATGAACAACATCTATCTCTAGGGTTCCAAGTTCTTGAATTGTACCTTTAAAATGACTACAAATGTCATTTACAAGAAGTACCTTTGGAGGAATTTGAGACTGAGCTCCACTCAGATCTAGGGTTTCTGCAATCGCGGGCACGAGTTTGAAATCCGACGATTTCCATTCTCCATGAACTAACATTTCCGAACCTTTCTTTACTTTGGTGCTGGATGAAGCCATGGTAGCACGGTAGAAAAATTTCTACTTAAAAATTTTGCTTCGAATCGCTTGATCGCACTAGAAATTTCTCTGCCCAAAATGCTGATATTCACAGTGAAGAATGAACTTGATTTCATGCTTTTTGTTAAAACTTTGTCATTAATGCTCCATAGGAATTAGGGTATTGAATTCGATAGACTATCATCCACTATGCATTAAATGCTCGGTGAAGATTCTGCAACTCGGAGAACATACCAATTCATACTTCTCCGACCTTACTCAGTAACCAAATGAAGTTAGGTTACTCCCGACCTTGCTCAGTGGTAACTAATACTGACCTTCTTGTGATCCTGCTATATCTCACATACTGATTTGGATCTATCTTCCTTTCAGTTCAGGAACTTTTTTGGAATATGTCTATGAAGATACAGTTCCAGTACTTTCTTGGAGACTAGTTAGAGTTCATAGAGCCACTCCCTTCAAGAGTGACTACATTACTTGGACTGGTTTGCTCGGTAGGTTTAGGAATCCACTATTGTCTCATCTGCTTCCTAATGCTATTTGCTTTTGCTTTTTTTTCATCTTCAACTTTGCCTAAATTCATGCAGTTTTTAGCTATGTGACCAAGCTTAGTGCAATTATAACATCTTATGGTAGAATCCCTTTTTCTCAAGTGGTGCCTTACACAATTCATGCCAATGTGTCCATATTCTCCACAGTAATGACATCTACACCAAGTGTTGTAATCCCAACCAAACATTGCTTTAATAATTTGTTCCGCTAGATTGGGTGTTTTAGTTTTGCATTCTGATGCCTTATGACCTTGTTTGCTACATTTGTGACATTTGCCTTCAAATCTTGGTTTCTCCTTGCATTCATTTGCTTTATGACCAAGCTGATTGCAATTGTAGCATTTTCTATTAAATTTTGCTTTTCCATTGCTCCAACATTTGTTTGAAGTATGACCAATTTTGCCACAGTGATTATAGGTAGGTTTCTGATTCTTTTGAGTACCTTGTTTGGAGGATTCACCTTCCTCTTTGTATCCAAGCCTTGCTTTTCCTTTTTGCGTATGAAGGTTTCGTTCATACACCTGATTCATATCTTCTTGAGATTTCAACATTCTCTCATTGATTTGCCTTTCAGCATCTAGGTCACTCATCACTCTTAAATTGATTTGCTTTTTAGATCTCAGCTCCTCTCTTATATTTTCATTTTCTAATCTCAGAGTCAAGATTTCTTCATTTGCATTGGAGATTTGATCAATAAGGTTTTCTAGCTAAAGGGTTTGATTCTGGATTTCATTGTTCTTTCCATCTATTGCATCTTTCATCTTGTTTCTTTGTTCCAAGACTTCACAAAATCTTGTTGACTGAATTTCCTGTTCTCTTTTCAATTTTCTCACTTCTTCTTGCAGAGATCCACTCTTTTCTAGAAGTTCTTTGATTGCATTGTTTGCTTCATCTGAGCTCTTGAAGGGAAAAAGTCTTCAATCTTTTCTTCAACATACTGGTGGTCATTGATCTAATTTGCAAGTTCCTTCTTTTTAGGGAAAGGGAAAGATGCTCTCTTGCTTCTTTGAGTTGAGTTATGGCCATTTCCAGATCTAGCTTTTAATTCTCAATTACTTTGTTAAGTCTGAATATCTCCATTGTCCTGAATCTTTTCTCAAGCTGTCAAACTTTATTCTGAGAACCACAGAGCTCTGATACCAATTGTTGGAAATATTCAAGACTATCTAGGTTACTGAGAGGGGAGGGGTGAATTAGTAACTTTTAAACTTTTAACAGATTCAGATCTTAATAATATTAGATTGATAATTTGACTGCATGCATGAGTAATAGAAAGAATAAAACATTCATAACACTTTGAACATAGATATTTGATGACCCAGAAACCTTCCAAGTAGAAATTAAAACTAGGGTGGGGATGATACCCACAAAACTTCAATATTGTAGTATAAAGTTTGTTGGTTAAGGCTTACAATGATCACTTCTGATGATCTTCCCTGTTAGGAGCAATAAGGACTGCTAGGTCCACCTTGTTAGAGGATTTACAAACATATAATGAAGTATGTACTCAGTTAAGAGATTTTACAAAGACTGTTAAGTCTACCCAGTTAAAGGATTTCAAGCTGATTCACCTGTTAGGATGAAACGGTAGATCTCTTACTTGCAACTATACTTGCTGATTGAGATTCTCTGATGTACTGATCACCTTCTGTGATGGATAGATCTTTGCTGCTTCTTATACTACTGTAGCCCTTTGTAATTCACTTATCTCTGCCTTTCTCTCTTTTTCATACTTCGCTCTTTTTTTCTTCTCTCTGGATATGATATAAAACATTGTTTATATATCAATCTAAAATAATTACAACATAATTACAAAGTTGGCTCTTAAACAAGCTAACACAAATATTATTGAGTCGGCCCAAATATAGTGACTCGGTTACTGCAAACTAACTCGGTGACTTTCTGATACTCGGCATCCACTGCGTTACTTGACATCATCATGCACTCGATAGAAGTGCAGGCACGGTCCATACTAACCACTCAGTTGTAGTTTTGAACATGGTATATACTGGAGACTCGATAGATATAGTGTCACTTGGTAAACACTATCTTGCTCGGTAAGCATTGTCCTGCTTGGTAAGCACTGTTCTTCTCGGTAAGCACTGTTTTGCTCGATAAGCATGCAGAGTCTGAATAAGTGTTGTCACTAATGATAATCATACTTAATGCCAACAGAACCAATAGGTTAACCCCCCCATAATGCTGAACAAAGAGAGGTGTGACAGGAACACTGAAATGCAATGCCAGAAACATCTGCAAGAAGAAGAATCAGGAACACCAATAGTGCAATAGAAGGACAAGCACAAGATAAAGGGTTGTGTCACAGACACATAGCATGGGCTAATGTCATGGAAGGTACACTCACTTGACAAAGGTGGATGATCACAAAAGGCAAAGAATCATAACCCCCCATGGCACTTTATAACTAAGTGCGAGTACAAATAAACACAAGGTGCTCAAAATCCTAGAGATGTAGAAGTAGACACTTTATCTTAGTGTATTTATAGAAAAGAGAATGTTGCATAAGAGAAGCATACAATGCTTAGAAGAAAGAAAGAAGAGTGAGCTAGAAGAACAGAAGAAGAGATCCCAGGACCTGTAGAATCCAAGTAATCAGCCAAAGTGTGAAAGTGCAAAACTCAAAGGAGAAAGAACCTGGAGTAGAATCTAGATAAAAGACCTCTACCACTACAAAACTCATAGAACTAACTTTTCGACGATATCTGGTTTTCCCAAAAAGGACTTCAAATGACCAAGATATGGCTCCCGAAAGACAAAAAAAAACATCAAATTTGACAAAAAAAATGCCATCAAAATGGAAAAATCAAAGAATCAAACCTCTTCCAGTGGATCGGGCTCAGAAAGAGCTTTCTGACGATATAAAGAAGTCAAAAATCTGATACCGTATGCTCAAGATATGGCCAAAAGACCACAAGCCACTCCGAAGAACAAAAAAGCTAAAAAACACATGCAAAGCACCTCAGGATGCATGCCAAAGTTTACCCCAGGAAATGTACCGAAAAATCAAAAAATGATGCCTCAGGAATTGTGCTAAATTTTTGTCTCATAATGCGTGCCAAAAAATACAAAAATTTGCCTCGGGAATCATGTCAAAAAATCAATGCATTGTGAATAGTGCTAATTATTTTTGCCTTGGGATGCGTGCAAAAAAATTACCACATCAGGATGCGTGCCAGATCCATACGGCTATGGGCCCAAAAAAATTTGCCTCAAATTACAAAGTTGTCCAAAATGGACAAATTATATATGGATTCTGGGGTTTTTGGGCACTCTAAGAGCAAGGGTGATGTCTGTTTGAGCCCAAAATGACCAGAAAAAAAGGTGCCCCATAAATCCACATAAAAGGCTTCTAAAAAAAATAGATCTGAAGAACACGACTAAACCCTCTCAAATAATGAATAGGGGCATGAGGATCTGAAGCTCTGATACCATGTTAGATTAGGTGAAAAACTAATCTCCCAAGAACACCTACATGCATAACCCTGTCACATGGAAGAAGCAAAGAACAGAAAGCAAGAAAATCATGGAGGCCAAAAAGCCAGAGACATCATATGCACAATATTACATTATGATAATCTAAAACTCTTATGAAATACAAAGAGGTGAATCCTTATAAAAGGAATCACGAAACCCTAAAGGTGAAAACCCTAAAGAATAATAAGATGCATAATTTTAACTTAAGTGTAGAGTATAATAGACTAATAATTAAATAAATTAATTATTAGCTATAATATGACAACTCTAACAGTTCTAAGTTGTCCTATAAACCCGTTAGACCCATTACAACCCTGTAGGACCCATTAAGACTCATTAGGACACATTCAAACCCATTTGGACCCCTTATAACACATTAATCATTATAGAATACACTTTAGGCCTAACTCCACATCCCCCTCTCCCGCATAACTCCTTATCATGTCAAATCCCCTATCCCACATATCGGCAGTGACAGGGTTCGAACCTGTAGAGAAGGAGGGTTTTAATGTGTCCTAATATGTGCTAATGGGTTGTAATGGGTCCCAAGTGGTCCTATGACCCCTTAGGACCCATTAGGACCCCTTAGGACATATTATTACTCATTAGGATGCATTAGAACCCATTGGGACCCATTAGAACACATTAACCATCATAGGACACACTGATATTTCCTAAGGGGTCCTAGCATGTGCTAATGTGTCATAAGGGATCCTAATGAGTCCTAGTGGGTTTTAAGTGGACCCCTTAGGGCCCATTAAGACCCCTTAGGATACATTGGGACCCATTAAAACACATTATAACCCATTAGGACCCCTTAGAACACATTAATTGTCATAGGACTCACTAATGGATTCTAAGTGGTCCTAATGTATCATAAGGAGTCATAACAGTTCCTAAGTGGTCCTCAAATTCCCTATGACCTAGTAAGACCCCTTAGGACACATTAGGAATAATTAGGACACATTAGAACCCATTAATACCCTTTAGAACATGTTAAGGGTCATAGGACACACTAATGGGTTATAATGCTCCCTAATGGGTTATAATGTGTCGTAAGGGGTTGTAATGGGTCCTAAGTGGTCCTAGGAACCCTTATGACCCATTAAAATCCCTTAGGACCCATTAAACCCCATTAGGACACATTAGAACCCATTAGGACACATTAATCATCGTAGGACACACTTTATGGTTCTAATATGTCCTAAAGGATCCTAATGTGTCCTAAGGGACTTTAATAGGACACAAATGGTCCTAAAACCTCTTAGGACCCATTACAACCCCTTCACATTTATTAGGACCCATTAGGACACATTAGAACCCACTAATACCCCTTAGAACACATTATAAGGCGTAGGACACACTAATGGGTTCTAATGTGCCCTAATAGGTCCTAATGTTTCCTAAGGGTTTGTAATGGTTCCTAAGTGGTCATAGGAACCCTTAGTACCCATTTAAACCCATTAGGACCCATTATGACCCATTAGGATACATTATGACCCATTAGGACTCCTCAGAACACATTAATTATCGTAGGATACACTTTAAGGTTCTTATGTGTCCTAACGGGTCCTAATATGTCCTAAGGGTTGTAATGGGTCCTAAGTAGTCCTAAAATCTATTAGGACCCATTACAACCCCTCCGGATGCATTAGGATCCATTAGGACACATTAGAACTCATTGATACCCCTTAGAACACATTAAGGGGCATAGAACACATTAATGGGTTCTAATGTTCCCTAATGTGTCCTAAGGGGTTGTAATGGGTCCTAAGTGGTCCTAGGAACCCTTATGATCCATCAAAACCCCTTAAGACCCATTAAAACCCATTAGGACACATTAGGACCACTTAGAACACATTAATCATTACAGGACACACTTTAGGGTTCTAATGTGTTTTAAGGGGTCTTTGGTCCTAAGGGGTCCTAAGATACATAAATATATCTAAGGACTCCTTAGGACCACTTATCACCCCTTATCACCCCAATTATCTATTAATGTATCATATGAGTCCCTAGGATACATTAATGTATGATAAGGGGTCATAATGGGAAATAAGGGGTCTTAAGGGGTCCTACAAGGTCATAAGAGATCCTAAGGGGTCATTGGATACACTAATTTATCCTAGGATCCCAAAGAACCCCTTATAACTCCCTACCATAAAATAATGTATGCTAAGGGGTTAATAAGGGGTCCTAAGTTACATTGATGTATTTGAGGACCCATTAAAACCTCTTATGACCCCATTAACAATTAATGTATCCAATAAGTCCTATGATACATTAATGTATGCTAAGGGCTCTGAACGGGTCATAGGATACACAAATCATCCTAGGACCCCTTGTAACTCCATACCATACAAGGAGATAGGGAGAGTGGGTGAGGAAGGAGGGGGAAAGGGATAGGTGAAATAGAGAGAGAGAGAGAGAGAGAGAGAGAGAGAGAGAGAGAGAGAGAGATGTGCAATAGAGAGAGGGTGAAATAGAGAAGAAGAGGGAAAAAGTAAGAAAAGGAAAAATAGAGGGAGGAAGGTAGAGGGGAGGAATGGAAAGGGGAAGGAGAGACAAAAATATGGAAGAGAGGTAGGGGATGGATGGAGAGAGGGGTAGGGAAGAGGGACATAAGGTAAATTGGGAGAGGGTGAGACAGGAGAAAAGAGATATGTGAAAAGGCAAAAAAAATTAAACGTTTAGGATGTAGGGTTTAGAGAAAGAGATATAGGTAGAGAGAGAGGTAGGAATTTTAGGGAGAGAGGGAGATTGTGATAGAGGGGTAGAGAGGATGTGAAGAGGAGAGAAAGGATAAAACCGATAAACATTGTCCATCAACCCTAAATCCCTTCTCCCCTCTTGCCTGACACTCTCTCCCTCTCTCCCCCTCTCTCACTCTATCCCTCTTTTTCTTATCTCCATCTTCCCTACCTCTCCCTATCTCTCCCCTCCTTCCCCTAAAACCTAAATGCTACCTAATACCTAAACCCTATAACCATAAGCTCTCTCTCTCTCTCTCTCTCTCTCATAAAATGGTTAAACATACATTTTAATTACCAAACTGTATCATCTTAAAATGGAAGCACTTCCATGATAAGAGTGTTTATCCCTCTAAGTAAGTGGTTTGGGGTCATGTTAAGCACCTTGATCAGGTCTTTGCATGTATTTGGCTTTTTCCCCTATTTTGCTTTCCTCTACACCTGATTTTCACTTCATATCTACATTTCCTAGCATTCAGGGTCAGGATCCTAAGGTTTTTGACCACAAGGTCAAAGTTGACCTTATGGGGTCAAAGTCAACCTTGACCCTGACCTAGTCAGGATCGACCTCAACCTTGACCTAGTCAGATTCGAGCTCATCCTTGACCCCCTGTCCAGATTTCAAATTTCCTTGATTTCTGGGTGTCGAGTTTCAGGGATATTTGTTTTCCCGCCTCCGGGTCGGCCATTTCAGGTTTTGGAATGGTAAATCCTTAAATTATATTTAATCTAGGTATGTTTTCTAAAGGTTAGGACCTAATTGGGATTTAATTCTCCAAGGTGGCCCCTCTAGAGGATTGTGCCCTAGTTCACTATAAAAGGAGGCCTTCCTCTCTCATTTTCCCATCCATTATCCGCATCTCTCAAGCAATTTCATGAGCAAGCTCTCAAGTGAAAGTAAGTGAATTCAAGCATTCAAGAAATCCTTCAAGCATTCAAGTGTTCAATCATTCATCCATCAAAGAGATCCATTGTTAGCCATTGAAGGATTCAATCACTTTGGAGCCCCCTTGAGGATCCATCCTTCTACATTCATCCAAGCCTCCTCATATGCAAAGATCAATTCAAGATTGATGTTGAAGATCAAATGCCATTGATTTGAGACATCCTACATTCATTGAAGCATTCCTACTTGTGGATTTGAGGATTAGAATCCTCTACAAGGACTTCAACATAAGCGAGGTGAATTGTTTCATTTGCTTTGTTTATGCATATTACATTTCAATTCAATTTCAAGGTTAATTCCTAAATTGGGGTTTGACCAAGGAAAACCCCCCGTACAAACAAAAACCCCCCTTTTTCTTGTAGGTACAGGTGCGGAATTTTGAATCTGAGAGCGGATTTGGATAACCTTTTCGGTGAACTTTCAAGATCTGCGAACAAAGTTAGAATCAACCTTCAAATAAAGAATGTAGCCTTTGACCTTTTATGAGGTTCAAAGACTACCTGCCGTCGGAAAGACAAAATATTTTTGGGTTTTATTCATCTCGGCATTTCCAGTTCAAAACAAGTTACAAAATTGGCCAAAAGTACACACAAACATCAGAAATTGGCATTTTCCAGATTTTCCCTATTTTGAGGTTAGCACTTGTATTTCAATTATTTAAGATTTCAAGCATAATTCTCCATAGGGAAATATAAGGTTTTTCTCTCTCTTTCATATTCTCCATAGATTTATTTGATTGTGTATTAACCTTTTGGTTGATCAAATTGGATCTCTCCTTTGGGAATTTGGATTTAGGAGTGAATCTCATATTTCCCCATACATTACACTAAATAGAGGTGATTCCATTTTACCACTATTCACAAACTAACCATAGCATAAAAAATACAATGACAAATGATCCTCAAATGATCATGCACAGGTCAAGGGCTTAAGTTTACAATCAATAGTCCATTAGGAATCATGTTGAAGATAATGTGTTGATTCCTAAAATTTGGATATGTCTAAAATTTCCTAAAAATTGTCAAAATCCAGAATCTTTATCTTAACTCATATGAAGCTGAAACCACTCTCAAACATCCTAAAAGTAACTTATACTTAAATGTTACATTTTTTATATGGTCCTGGTGCTGAAATTGGCCTGGCAGGGCTTGTTAGATTTTTATTTCCACATTTAGAATGTTTGTTATATGTTATTATTACCACATAGAGCACATGCCAAATAGAGTGCGCATTTTATTTGGCATGCGCACTATTTGGAAGGTTTTTTATATATTTTTATTTCCACATGGGGTGTATGCCAAATAGAGTGTATGCCCTATAGGGTGTGTGTGATATATGGTGTGTGCCCCTTAACTACATTGGGATCCACCAAGCCTATGGCTTGGATTTTCATTGGGCATCCAATCCAAAGGCTTGGAGTATTCAAACAAATTTGAGACGTGTTTTCCAGCAAACATACAAAAAATTCACATTTTTTCCTATGTGCTCCCCATCAGGTTTGCATGTGGTTCAACAATAATAAAATCAGCCAACATGATGTTCTATATCTATTTGTTAGCTATCTAACCATAATTTATTTTGAATTATGATTATATTAAGCTTTTCATCTCTAATTTCTTTTGTAAGTATGTTCAATTTTTGTCAAAAACCAACGTGTAGTATTTTGGACATAGATTTTGGCTCATTTGTCAAACTTTGAAACAAGTTACTTTTTTAGAAACTGGACTCCATTCTACACACTTTAAAAAATAAAGAATTTTTTATTTTTTATTAGTTTTCAATGATTTCTAGGGGGAGCACACCATACGCTATGTTATGTTTTTTCACAAAAAATAGGACCATTTTTTGTGCTCCTCCTTTTAGAGGGCCTTAATCTCCACCATTTTCAAAGTAAATTAGTAGTTTAGAAACTAGATTCAAATTAATACAACTCGTGTTCTTGTCACATCTAGAAATTTTGAGTCTAACTATCTTCAATTTCTCGTCGAAGTTTAGTGTTTTTTTATTTTAGAAAAAATGTGGCATCTTATACCCCCTTTTTAGTCCCTCATCTTTGTGCATTTACCCTGTATTGTAAAAATAGCTAAATGTTAAAAGCTCTAAAACTATTTGAAATTTCCAATTTCAAGTGTAGATGCAACCTCTATATAAATTCTCCTTTAGGAATCTAGGGCTTTCACCATCCAAACTCTATGAAACCAATGGGGTTTTGCTCATTGATTTGTAAAGCCTAAGGGCTTTTATCCTTAGATTTAGTAATTGAATACAAGTACTCAAACAAGATTGAGAGGTTCTTGTTTGACTTATCAATAGATCAAAATTAATAAATTTTCCTAACTTATATAAAGGTTGAAGGTTTAGTATGGGCTCAAGGTGAAAGAAAGCAAGGTACATGAAAATGCTTTGTACACTGATATTTTGATGAAATTGTTGAGAAAACTATAATTTTTTTTATAATTAAAGAAATCATAAATACATTAAAAAGTAAAATAAATAACATATCATAACACAAACATGTACACATCAACAATAATTTTTCTAGATAAAAATCTTACAGTTTAAACTAGCTCAAAGTAATATTTAGCAAACCATGGATACAATACACTTGCAAAGAATGTATTCATTAGAGTATCAATATGTTAACAATATGTTGATATTTTTGGTAAGTGATGTTTTGGGAGCACTAGGGATCACTTAAGGGTTGTCATTTATGGAAACACTTATGCTAGAGTGATCGCATGCAGAGAGTTTTGGTATTGGAGACTCAGTCATCAAAATTACTAAGTACAGAATCAGGATAATAGTATATTGTGGTATAGTTTTGGTCAACAAAGATAATGTATGATGTATTATGGCTTGAGAAGTTAGTAGAAGACATTTTGGTATATGTATAAGCTTCAGTTAAGGTCACACATGTTTTGGTGATGATATCGATAAGATATAGTATTGTGAAGGTATGCGAAGACAAAAAATCAGTGAAACGGGGCATATGAACAATCGCAATGATTGGGGGAAGGCTAGTTGGTATGGTAACGTGCTAAGTCAAATGAATGTTGTATATTTCTGACACTTTGGTAATATAAGATCATCGACTCTATGTTTATCATTTGCATAAGTATTTATTATGTTTTGTGTTATATTTTGAGAGTTGAATGGATGGCAGAATTAATAAACATTCAAAATTTATGTAAATATGTTCCAATATTATTTGTATCATTCTCTATTATTTTAAATTTTTTATTGAGTAATGTTGAATTAGTAGAAAATAAACAATTATAAATTTTGTGAAGAACCAAGGCTTAGAAAATGACTACACAAATGAGAATATGCAAAATATCATTACAAAGGAGATACCTATATCATTTGCATGTGGTTGTTGACAAATACTATATAGACTCCATCATGATGCATTAATGTACATAATTATTATCTATTGATTGACTTTCAAAATTTATGTAAATATGTTCCAATATTATTTGTATTAGTCTCTATTATTTTAAAAAAATTATTGAGTAATGTTGAATTAGTAGAAAATAAACAATCACAAATTTTGTGAAGAACCAAGGCTTAGAAAATGACTACACAAATGAGAATATGCAAAATATCATGACAAAGGAGATACCTATATCATTTGCATGTGGTTGTTGATCAATACTATATAGACTCCATCATGACACATTAATGTACATAATTATTATCTATTGATTGACTTAAAAATGATTAATTTATAATTTGATTTTCTCTAGTTGAAATATGATCTCTTTGTTTATCTCCAACACAAAATATAATTAAGATAAAAATCCTTAAACATATAGTTTCTAGATATTGCAAGCTCTACCCTAAAAACTTAGACATGTTAAAGTATACCATTGTTGGAAATTTGGCTGAGTTGATTACATAGATTTTGTCATTATGGAAACATATGATCCACATGAAGATCACACAGGTCAGAGAGCTAGTATGACAGAGCGCATTGCAAAATTGTCTAAGTATGAGATAATATTTTTACTAGTGAACCTGGACATAGTTTTTGTTTGCGATGTTGATTGGAGTAAGTTCAGTGCTTGCGCACTTGAACATAGACTCTATGATGACTATTGATCACCCATCTCAAAGTGCAAGTTAGTACGGCATGTACGAAAGAAGTTATGACAGTTTTACTGAAGATAGTGTCAAGCCGACAGGATAGAATATGAAGACAGAATTAGTGAAGAGTTAAGGGATTTTTTTTTTATCAAAATAATGACTTAACATATAAAGGGACGACATCCTAGATGTTAACTCTTGGATAAATTTATTTGTATAAATGTAATTGTAATTGTAAGAAAAGATATATATGTATAGTGAAATAATGAAATGTAATGAAGTAGTGATATGATGCGAAATATATGATGCATATGTAATAGCGATAGTGAAAGAGCAATGAAGAGATATTGATGCAAGAAGTATAAGGTTATGTACCTTAACCTTCTTTTGTAATCAGTGTATATTGTACATTACTTATTTGGGCAATGGGCTCATCTGGTAATCACATTTTTTATTGCCAACTCCTAAGAGGGTTGAGGCTTCTAACAAGGCCTATAGTCCCTTAATCAAGACTAATACACTATATGCTTGTAAAATACTCCTAATAGGGTCAACATCCTTAACAAGATACTTTTGATTAGTGGATCTTTGTGGGTACCATCCCCATCGGGGTTTTCCCTTGGCCAGAGTTTCCTCGAGAACAAATAATGTGTTATGAGTTCTTTGATTTTATTGTTATGCATGTTGTTTAGCTTCTTATGTTATGCATGTATAAAGATAATCTATTGTGTCCATAATTGGGCAAAAGATAAAGTTTGTAGAATATTGATTCACCCCCCTCCCCTCTCAGTATTCCCTATTTCTAACAACCATATGTTTCACCATCTCAATATTTTAGCTCTTATCTATATATGATGAAGTAAGATAATCTTTACTCTTAAAACCTATCCAAATGATCTCATAAACATATTTAGATAAATTTTACCAACTAACAAATCATGATGTTGATTTATTTAGCCCAATGTGAAGCATGAAATTAAATAATATACATTTTTTTAATGAAAAAGGTCAAGTATTACTTATTATAAACTAAAAAGAGAATTATACTATTAAATAAAAATGCAAGTGGTAGAAGACACACTCTCAAGGTCCAAGCAAGACTTGAGTCTAAAATAAAATATCATAAAATTATAGTGTGGTAAACAAATGTACTAGCCAAAAGAAGTCAACTATGACATCAAATACCCTCCATGTCAGCTGGAGTTTATGGAAAGGAAGGAATGGGACATGCATATATTTAGGGAGACTGAAAATTCAGTAGAAGGTGTTTTCAAAACTATGTACAAACTACTAATAGAAAACTTATCAATTGGCATCTGGAAGCTCCATAGCTACCCCCCTACACAATGGGATAATAGAATTTCTAAGAATTGGAACTTGCCAATGACTTATGTAAATTTTGATAACACAACTTAGAGATTAGAAAGAAAAAGAACAATATGGAAACCTCCTATTATTGGGTGGTACAAGCTTAACTGTGATGGAGCTTCCAAACAGGGTAATGATGTGAGTGGTAGGGTGATCAGAGACTCAAAAGGTGAGTTGACTACTACTTTTATTGGGAACCTAAATAGCTACACTGGTAATCAAGCTTAATTTATGAGTCTATTCTAAGGAATTAAGATTGCACTCTCTATTGGAATTAAAACTCTTGATATAGAAGGTGACTCCAAACTCATAATTGAAGCCACAAAAGGGTCAATTAATACTAGTTGGTATGTGGAAGGGATTATGGAGGATATAAAAACTCTTCTTTTGAGCTTTGACTCATTTACTATAAATCACCTTTTCAAGGAAGACAATAGTGTACAACAAGTGTGATGGCTGCAATGGGTCTACCTATAGAAGGAATTAGATGTTGGAGAAATGAAGAACACCTCCCATTGCATGTGAAAACCCTTCTTATTGGTGAAAAATTCTTTAATATAGTAGAAAATGGGGACCAATATTAAAATTATTTAGGGGTTATTACTAAGTATAATTTTTTTAATTAACAAAGGAAAAAGTGTGACTTTGCGAAGAACAAAAGGGAAACCTTTGATGAGTGGCCTAGAGAATTTAAATTGTATGACTATGGTTAATAGGTGAAGAACCTGAATCTACTCACATGTTACATGCCACATGGAGTTATGATGCAGGAGCATCTCAAGTCCTTGGCAATTCTATGTCACCAAAAACATGTTTGTGTTTTCTTGTGTAGCTCAGTTCCTTCTTTGACCGAGTTGGTTCGGTGTTGCTCAGTTTCCTTTGTTCACCGGTGTTGGTCAGTTATCTCTCTGGCGCTCAGTTATTTCCCTGGTGCTTGGTGATGCTTGTCTAGTGCTCAGTTATCCTTTCTTCTGAGTTGTTTATTTTAGATTTATGTTGAGGCCGACTCTTGCATTTATTTATGGTCACAGATTTAATGATGGTATCTATCATTGGGAAGCATGTGGACCAAGATCTGGTAATTCCTTTCGCTGATGGTGGATCTGAAGGCCAACTTGTTCAGTAGCCTCTTGTATAAATGTTTTTGTTTGGTTAGATTGTTTAGGGGAGTTCAGTTATTGGGAGATAGAAGTTAGAAGATTAGGGATTGTTGACAGATCCTCGCATGTTGGAGGACTTCTGTACTTGATTGTAATATATGGCCTAAACTGGGAAGGCCTTACAGACTGACATGTATGAATCAATTGAAGTTAATATATGAAGTGTTATGCATTCTCTCTCCCACTTTTGTGTGTTGTTGCTTCCGCGTGTGATCTATGCAAGGTGGATCTGGTTAGGGTGTGCCTTTTGGCCCCCCTCCCCATCCTCCCTTGTGTCAAGTGGTATCAGAGCGAGGTGAGATCTAGATCTAGGTTTGAGGGCTCCTTCTTATCAAACCCTAGTTGATTTTTTGTGGGGTAGTAGATTGGGATCTGGCCTGCAATTACAGAGGGTTTCAAGATGGTTCATGGGAGGTGAGATATAGATCCATGATTGGCAGACATGTTGAGACAACTTGCTGCTAGATTAGAAGTTGTTGAAACAACCCAGAGAAGAGGAAGACATCTTGAAGATGTTAGTGATGATGAAATTAAGGAAGAACAAGGTGATGTAGAACCTGCACCGGTGATGGATCAAGGTGAGGAAAGATTTTTGAAGGCTTTGACAAATATAAAGTCTACACCACACTTTAATCCTCCTGAGTATAGTGGAAAATTGGATTATGATGAATTGGTGGATTGGATCACTGAGATGGAAAAGTATTTTGAATATGAGAATGTACCTGAGGAAAAGAAGGTGAAAATTGCAAGCACAAAGTTGAAAAGTCATGCATCCTTGTGGTGGGAACATCTGTAGTTGGACAGAAAGAGGAAAGGCAAAGACAAAATCAAGGTATGGAATAAAATGGTGAATAAATTGAAAGGAAAGTTATTACCTTGTGATTATCAGATTAACCTAGTTAGGTGAATGCAAAGTTTGAGGTAGAAAGATAGCTCAGTAAAAGAATATACTAAGGAATTCTATAGATTAGATATCAGATCTAGACATGATGAAGATGATGTGGAAAGAATTGCTAGATACCTGAATTGTTTGAGAGTTTCCATCCAAGAGGAAATCAGTTTGGTCAAATTGGAGAACATTGAAGAGGCTTATCAATTTGCATTGAAAGCTAAGGAGAAATTGAATAAGAGACATGAGCACAGACAAAGAGGTAGAGGTGGTAGACTCCCTAGAGGAAGAGGTAGATCTTATGGTGAAAACTATAGATCTGACCTTGAAAAGACAACTTTGGATAAAGGCAAGACCAAGTGGAAAGGTGAAATTTCATCTAGAGGCAGAGGTAGTAACTACCGAGGTGGTTATAATAGAGGTGGTTTTTGAGGAACTTGTTACAATTTTGGAGAAGAAGGCCATAGATCATTTGATTGTACACATTCAAGTAATAAGATCGGTAGTAGTAGAAATGCCTTGGTGCAAGAAGAGTCACCAAATGAACCTGAGATGGAAAATAACTTAATGGTAAGGAGAGCACTTTGGATTGAAAGTAATAAGGAAGATTTAGTAAGGAAAAGTTTGTTCAAGACCAGATGTAGAGTTTCTGATGAAGTTTGGAAGGTAATCATTGACAGTGGTAGCTCGAAGAATCTGGCATCTGAGGAAATGGTTATGAAGTTGTAGTTAAAAAGGTTGGAACATCTGAAGCCCTATCAGATTTCATGGATCAAAGATGAGCATACACTCTTGGTAAGTGAACAATGTTATGTGAATTTGAAAATTGGAAAGTATCTGATAAGGTGTTATGTGATATCATGCCTATGGATTGTTGTTATATTTTGTTGGATAGACCCTAGAAATATGATAGAAATGCTATATATGATGGGAGATTGCATAGATATACTATTTGGGTTGATGGAAGAAGACAAATTTTGTTACCTTTGATGGAAGAACTTGTTAGTAATGTTTGTACATCTTTATAAGTTTGCTTGATGGAAGGAAGAAATATTTTTAAGGATTTGAAGAAGAATGATGCATGTTTTGTTGTGATTCCTAACAAACCGAGTAAGAAAATAGAGGATCATATACCTGAGGAGATTGATAAGTTACTCACCGAGTACAGTGAGATTATTTCTGATAATGTACCTGATGGTTTACCACTGAAGAGAATCATTGATCATTGCATTGATAGAGTCCCTGGAGCTAGTTTACCGAATAAGGAACCACATTGGTTGACACTTACCGAGAATCAGGAATTGAACTGATAGATTCAAGAATTGTTGCAAAAAGGCTTGATCTGAGAAACTTTGAGTCCTTATGCAGTACTTGTTGTATTGGCACCTAAGAATAATGGAGAATGGTGAATGTGTATTGATTCCAGAGAAATCAACAAGATAACAGTGAAATATAGGTTTCCTATACCGAGAATAGATGATATAATGGATAGTTTGACTAGAGCAAAGTATTTTACCAAAATTGATTTGAAAAGTGGGTATCATCAGATCAAAATTAGAGAAGGTGATGAGTGGAAGATTGCTTTCAAGACAAAAGAAGGTTTGTATGAGTGGTTGGTTATGCCTTTTGGTTTAACTAATGCACCGAGTACTTTTATGAGGTTGATGAATGAAGTTTTAAAGAAATTCTTGGGTAAGTTGTGACTGTATACCTTGATAATATTCTGATATCCAGTAAGACCAGAGAAGAACATTTGTTTCATGTTAAACAATTATTGCAGAGGTTGAAAGAAGAAAGGTTATTGATAAATCTGAAAAAGTGTTCTTTCATGAAAGAGGAGATTGTGTGTTTGGAATTTGTGATTTTAGATGATTATTTGAAAATGGACCCTGAAAAGGTTGAAGCTATTTTGAATTGGCCTACACCTGAGAATTCTAGTGAGGTAAGATCATTTCATGGTTTGGCAAGTTTTTACCAAAAGTTCATTAGGAATTTCAGTTCAATTTGTAATGCTATGACTAAGACTATGAGAGGAGATAAAAGAGAATTCAAGTGGACACATGGAGCTGATAAAAGTTTTGAGACTCTGAAGCAGAAGGTTGTTGAATTACCTATTTTGGCATTGCCTGATTTCAATAAGGTATTTCAAGTGGAATGTGATGCAAGTGGAAGTGCAATAGGAGCTGTATTGAGTCAAGAAGGTAAACCTGTTGCTTTCTTTAGTGAAAAGTTGAATGACGCAAAAAGGAAATATTTTGCGTATGATCAAGAATTCTATGCTATTGTTCAAGCACTGAAGAAATGGAGACATTATTTGATACCGAGTGAATTTGTATTGTATACCGATCATAAGGCTTTACGGTATTTGGGTAGTCAAAATAAGTTGAATCAGACATATGAAATGGGTTGAGTACTTGTAGAGTTATAGATTTGTGATAAAAGATAAGAGTGGAGTCACTAACCGAGTTGCTAATGCATTAAGTAGAAGAAGATCTTTGATGATCGAGATGAAAATTGAAGTTCTTGGCTTTGATGACATGAGAGATTCAGATGTGTATACTGAGACGATCAATGAGAACTAATTTGATAAAGGAGAAACATAGTAGTGGTTTGGCTGGACATTTTGGTGTTGATAAAACATTGAATTTGCTTAAGGAGAAATACTTTTGGCCATAGTTATATAAGGATGTTTAGAAATTTCTAAAAAGTTGTGGAATTTGTTAAGTTGCAAAAGGAGTAAGTCAGAATACTAGATTGTATACACCGATTTTTATTCCTGAGAAACCTTGGATTGACATCAATATGGAGTTTTTCTTGGCTTACCGAAGACAGTTTGAGGTAATGATTCTATATTTGTTGTTGTAGATAGATTTTCTAAAATGGCACATTTTATACACTGTAAAAAGACATCAAATGCAGTACATATAGTAGATATTTTCTTTAAGGAGATTGTCAAATTGCATGGATTGCCAAGGAGTATTATCTCTGATCGAGACAGTAAATTTATTGGATACTTTTGGAAGACCCTTTGGAGAAAGTTTGGCACCAAGTTGAAATATAGTTCTAAATTTCACCCACAGACCGATGGATAGATAGGAGTTATGAATAGAAGTTTGGTAAATCTTTTGAGATGTTTAGTTGGAGACACACCGAGTAATTGGGATTTTGTGTCAGCACAAGCGGAGTTTGCATAGAATAATTAAGTAAATAGGAGTACTAGAAAAACACCTTTTGAGATTGTAAATGGCATACAACCGAGAGGTATATCAGATTTGAGGGATATTACTGATGAAAGAAAGAGAAGTGTTGAAGGAGTAAAGTTTGTTGAGTACATGAAGACATTGCATGAAGATGTGAAACGTAAGTTTGAGAAAAGTAATTAGAAATACAAAGACAAAGCTGATAGATCAAGAAGACATAAGACTTTTGCAGTCAGTGATGAAGTAATGGTTCATTTGAAGAGAGGCAGATTTCATGTTGGATCATATGGAAAGATGAAAATGAGATTGAGTTACCTGATAACATGGATATATCACCTATATTCAACATTTTTTATTTATATGAGTACCATGAACCTGATGAAGACATGACAATACCGATGGATTACCCTAAGAAACAAAACGAAGAAGTTGAGTAGATTTTGGAACAAAGAATTGGTAGAAGTACAAGAGGAAAACAATATATGGAATATCTGGTAAAGTGGAAGAATAGACCGATTGAAGACAGTTCATGGATTTCACAATCTGAGTTGGATGCAACTCAGGTCGTACCTGCTTCATGATTCAAAGAATCATTTTTAAATAACCCCAGGTGTCTGATGCAAGAGCATCTCGGGTCCTTGGCAATCCCGTGTCACCAAAAACATGTTTGTGTTTTTCTGTGTTGCTTGGTTCCTTCTTTGACCGAATTGGTTTGGTGTTTCTCAGTTTCCTTTGTTCAACAGTGTTGGTCAGTTATCTCTCTAGCGCTCAGTTATTTCCCTAGCGCTCGATGATGCTTTTCTGGTGCTCGATTATCCTTTCTAATGAGTTGTTTATTTTGGATTTATGTTGAGGTCGACTCTTGCATTTATTTATGGTTGCAGATTTAATGATGGTATCTATTATTAGAAAGCGTGTGGACCTAGATCTGGTCATTCCTTCTGCTGATGGTGGATCTCAAGGCTGACTTGTTTGGTAGCCTCTTTTATAAATGTAGTTGTTTGGTTACATTTTTTAGGGGAGATTAGTTATTGGGAGATAGAAGTTAGAAGATTAGGTATTGTTGACAGATCCTCACATGTTGGAGGACTTCTATACTTGATTTTAATATCTGGCCTAAACTGGGAAGGCCTTACAACCTGGTATTTATGAATCAATTGAAGTTAATATATGACGTGTTCTACATTCTCTCTCTCACTTTTATGTGTTGTTGCTTCCGCTTGTGATCTCTACAAGGTGGATCTGGTTAGGGTGTGCCTTTTGGACCCTCTCCCCATCCTCCCTTGCATCAAGTTATGATGTCAAAATAGGGAAGGGTTCATTACCATGTGAGGGAAAGAAAATTCTTCCTCATTATGGGATGGCATCACCTTGGGGAAAGCATGAAGGATTTTGAAAGATTTTTTAAATTTTGCAGGTTGTATAAAGAAATTTTGTTATCTGGGGTGATTTTAGTTCTAATTATGGAATTGGGTATATGCACATGTGGGAGGTCATGAAAGGTAATGAGGCCATCAAGGGAACAAAAATAGATAATTTCACTAAGTACTCAATTTTATTTTGAGCATTTCCTTATGTTCTCAAGGTTACAAATGATTTAAGGCTTTTTGAAAACCAAAGATCGATTGTGTCTAGTAACAATTCCATTGGAGGTAATAGGTTCAAATTCAAACCGAATAGGCATGATGATTTCAAAAATAATACCCCTATGTGGCATATATATATAAAGAAGGAGGGATGGATCAATATATTGAAAATATGAGTGGCATTAATGAAAATTTGTCGACCCAGTTTTCCACATCCTAGGATGATAGAAGGGTTTCAATGGGGGTATCTATTTTTAAGCTAATGATGATGTGATTGTCAAGGTGATAAGTCTTTCCACTAACGTATGGAAATTGAAGAAGATGAGCCATGTCTCGAACATGGAAAGCCTAAACCATTTTTCTCGTGAGAATGAAACCTTGACCAAACACCACGGTGCTTACAAGCACAAAAAACTTCCTAAGCCATGGGACTAGGTATGTCTCATGATAATTAAGTATTTCACAATAGAAGGAAGATTTAGGATATATTATTTCTACCATATTCCTCTGTTTAACCATTTTTGCAACCACAGTATTATTTCATTCACTTTTTTCCTTCCCCATTCCTTGGAAATTTATGTCAAGGAGGTGGTTGATTGTGATAAAAATAATTCAAAAAATATCATCCCTCTCCACCAAGGTCTTATTCTTAGGCTTTACCATTTACATCTAGCCATCTGCAAACCTAGGTCCATTAGTGTGCAAGACGACCCAGATTCTACTACCCTGATGGGTCTATAATTTGTCTTTGTTTTATAATACTTTTATGCTTTGTTTCAAACATTTCTAAAATACTTGTTATACCTTTTCAGTATTTGAACTTGTGAACATGTTATAAGTATAGGCAAACCATCAAAACTCATGGGTAGATAATAGTTCATATACTTTGCCAAATATTATACATATATTGCAGTATTTCATATAGTTGTTTGAATGTGTGTTCTAATATTTGGATTATTTGAATGGTTAAATTTTTGAAGATATGTATATGCTACTAAATTTCCAGGGAAAGAGGAACAATTGCATAATGGATCAGCAAGAATTGATGAAGAGTGAGGAAGACTCGGTCACGATGATGAAAAGTCATTATGGTACCGCGGGACATGCCTGATAAATTGAAGGAAGAACCATTCTAGGAAATATAGGAACATGCTTACATTATATCTTCTCTATGATAAATGTTCTATTAAAGTGGTTATGCAGCCTTTGTGTTAATATATCATGGACTATTGTACTTTCCTTCCTTTATGGCGTGAATTAGTTAGAAATTATCTCATGTGTTTAAATAAGCATCGATCCTCTATATAAAGGGAGATGATGGTTGGATAGAGAGTTAGTTAGATGTTTGTATTATTGATATAATCTAAAGCAAGATTACTTTTCTAGTTCCATGTGTTGTCTCATGAAAATGTAATCAGTTTTTTGGAAATATAATGAAGAAGTGATTTTGATTTCCATTTTGTGTTGGTAGCTAGTAGAAGCCAAAAAAGGGGGCCCACTTGGAAGGTGGATTACAGTAGATTAGATTAAGTTGTTTGAAGCATTTACAATAGTTCAAGTAGAGTTCATTATTCCTTCTTATAGCACTATACACTGTGTATGTTCCTGCAGCACTTGCAGTAATAATCATTGTGAATGCTTTGGGTTGACAGAATAGATTAGGATTGAAGTTATAAGTTGTCAGCACCATTTTCATTAGTAGATGTGTGTGTTTACTTTCCTACAGCAATAGTGTAAGTTTCTTTCATGTATTTTCCTTCCTGCAGCTTAAGAAAAATGACTCCATGAGAGACTTAGTGCACAAATTGTGTTGTCCCATTTCAAGTATACGTCACTGGGTTGACAATTTAAATGCACTTCATGATAGGGAAAATGATACTTAGTTCAAATATACTATTCCTAGGAGAAGCCATGACATGATTATTATTACCTATTATGGGGTTGTTCATTTTTTGCACTATTGTCAGGGATGGTATCAAGCTAAGGACCTTATTGAGTCATTTTAGATAGTTTCTTATTTTCTAGATAGTAGTTTGTAGTTCTAAACTTTCTTCACAAGTTTCTCAAATTACCTGCATGCATCGAAGGGGAAGAAGACGAGATGTCTATGGTAGATTCCTTCCAAGAGAACCCAGTAATATGAACATAGAATCTGAAGAAGTTGAATTACCTTTTTTTGATGCAAGTCCTGAATTTCCTTCAGCATCCTTATTTGTAGAAGACCACTTTGATCCATCTGATCTTCGACCTTTTGCTAAAATTTTGGCCAGTTTTCTTGATAATTCCACCGCAAGTATACATGCTCCAAATAATCCTTTGGCTACTATCACTTCTTAGTCACAACTTCACTCCCAAGTACCCACAGTAATGGCACAACCTACCTTTTGATCCCTCTTCCTAGTCTTATAAACAATGCCAATCTCAAGAACATACCCACTATTGCACTTCCAAAATTCTATGGTCTAATCATTGAAGACCCTGAAACATTTCTATTTGAGTTTGAAATTCTTTGTCAACATTTTTATTATAACACTAATACTCATAAACTCAAGTAATTTCCAACAACGTTAAAGGAGTCGGATTTAAGATAGCTCATGGGATTAGGGGCTAATGCAACAACCACTTGTAATGAGATGCAGACTTTGTTTCTGCGGAAATATAAAGAGTATTGTAAAGGGGGTGATTTAAGGGGGGATGACATTTTTTGTATGTCATAGAAGGAAGATGAAACTCTAGAAGATTATATTTCATGCTTCTTATATAATTTGTAGAAAAATCCTTAGCATATGTTGCAAGACGATTCATAA
This sequence comes from Chamaecyparis obtusa, assembly GCA_027943335.1. Taxonomy (NCBI): domain Eukaryota; kingdom Viridiplantae; phylum Streptophyta; class Pinopsida; order Cupressales; family Cupressaceae; genus Chamaecyparis; species Chamaecyparis obtusa. The sequence goes on from BSBK01002548.1 coordinate 1,926,736, forward strand.
AAATTGATTTTCTTGAGGGGAGTAAATGACAACAATCTTCAAGCACTGGATCTTATGGTTGGAGGAGACATTTCTCAATCTTCCTGGGATGATATTAAGAAAATATATCTTAACTATTCAAGATCAGCAGTGAAGAAAGGCAGAGGGTTTCAACCCACACTTGCTAAAGGGAATGGATCCAGTATCTCTAAAATAGAAATTTCTAATCTTCTTTCATATTTCAAGAAAGATATTATCAATGATGTTGCTACACATTTGGACATAATACAGGCCAAGAAGAAACACAAGGATGCTGAGGAAAAGCTAGCTAAATATTATCCTCACTGTCGGCAGCAAAAGGACTTTTAGTACAAGCTAGTGGTGAATTTGGAGACCCAACACCGTCCTACCAAGTTCAGGAAAATAGAAGGAGAGGACAAGCAAGTATTCTTTGTTGCTCAACGTCAGCCATAGGTCCCGAGACAAGGAATGCCCCAAGATCCTTTGAAATATTTTAATCCTTATAATAACCTATGGTAGAACCATAATTTTCAATACCCTTCTCAGTATTCCCAACCTTCTTGGAATAATACTTGGCATAATACTCAGTAGAACCAGTGGTTTAATTCATAGAAAACTCAATGGCCACTGCCTCAAAACCAGTGGTAGCCACCACCAGGGAATTGGAAACCATATAACCAGTGGAAAGGACCCCAAAAATGGCCTAATAAAAATCTTGTTTATCAATCCTTACCATTTCCAGTGTCTCAACCTACACTCATGCCACCTCTTGTAGCCACAAGTCCTCCTCCAAGGCCAACACAATTGCCTACTCAGCCACAGCCTAATCCTAACAATAAGCAACAACAACAACCTATTTATGCTACATATTCCCAACATTACCCTTCCTATGTGTTACACTTGTATTATTCTTTTCTCTCACGGCCAATTATTTTTTCCAGGTAAAAGTCTTAGTTGAACTTGAACTTGAACCTTCCTCAAGTTCAAGTTCAAGTTTTTTTGGAGGTCGTGGTCTTTATGTTGTCGGTCTTTTAGTTGATAATATGTGAAAGTTGAACTTGAACCTTGAACCTTCCTAAGTTCAAGTTCAAGTTCAAGTTGGAGACTTGGTGCAAAATATTTTACAATTCACAAGGTTCAATAGTCTGAAATCACAAATTTCCTGACAGAAAAATGGGTCTCAATGCGGGGGCCATAACTGTGTGCTCCACCGTTGGATGTTTCTCATTTTTAGATATGTTGTGTGCAATCTAATTTTATCAATCCTCACTAGAGGGATTTTTAAAATTGTATCGGGTTTGCATGATACAAATAAAATAATAAAGGTCTGTAAAAATAGACATGTTTCCAGATTTTTCTGATGACAGAAAAATCAATCTCGGTACAGGACCAATAACTCTCAGCTCAACCGTTGGATCTTCCTAAATTTGGGATACATTTTCCAAAATCAAGTTTTCTTAATCCTCACCAGAGAGATCGAGCAAATATTTCCTGGTCTAAAAGTTATGAAGGTTAGTGTATGGGTTTACATGGAAATTCAACAAGTATCTATTTTACAGAAGAATTTCTTCAAAGAACATAATGAAGGAGTTATTGAGGCCATGCCACATGTCAAACACATATGAATGATAGCTCAGATGTTTGATTAGAGATCATTTAACAATGTTGGAGATATTAAATTAATGTTTGGTTTTCATAACCGTATAGTATAACAGGACTTATTAAATTTTTATTAAAACTTTAGAAAGTATTCAGTTTTCAAGAATCAGTTATTTAAAATTGAAAGTTATGGGAAAGTAAAGGCTTATCCATATTGTTATCTTTTCTGGGAGGAGTCTTGTGGCTGCAAGGGAAAAAGGAGAATATTTTCTGCATGTTTATTATAATAGAGAGAGTGGGGAATTAGTTTATTTTTCTGGAACTTGATTGTACTGGTAGGGACAAAATGATTCTATAGTTATTTTGTTATGTTTTCTTGAAATAAAGAATAATATTTGCATGTCAGATCTTGAGGTATGAACATTTATTTTTCTGATTGAAATCAATCGTATGGTTGTTTCATTCTAATTCTGGGATACAGTCTTGCAATATCATGTCAAGTATGTGCATGTTTGTAAATCAGTTGGTTGAAAAACTTGTAATTTGCAGAACGGGTCATGTGATTCCCTTAATTTTCTTTGTAATGTGAAAGACTTGGTAGATAGTCCTATGGCTGTTTGTTGGTTTTTCTCTCATCACCAATTTGTAAATCTTATAGTCGCATTCATCCCATAGTGATGGGAGAATGTTAGAAATCATTTGTGTCTTCTGGTAAAAGACATAACCAGTTATTTAATTTATTGAATATCATTGAAGAGGGAGTTGTACCTCACAATTTAGAGGAAACTATCAATCTCATGATAGTCTTTCCAACTGTTATTTCTATCAGTCTTCTAAATTTGGGCATCTAAGAGTCATTTATGAAGGCATTGTAGCGAAGACAAATCTATTTACTAAGAGTTTTTGGCAACTCTGCTGGGGACTCAGAAGAAAAGATTAGTGTCTGACATTTGGTTCCTCAATTTTTACATTATCTCTTTTTGCGGGAGATTGGTGACTCTGTGAAATGACCATGCCAAATAGAAAGGTCTCAAGAAGGATGAGACCCAACCCTACCATTCTTGACATTATCCAAATAAATGACAAAGTGCTGCAAGTTTTTTTGGAGCACTTCAAAGAAAGCATCTCTCATGTTGTAAAGATTAACCTGAGCATTGAAGATGATCAAACATCTACCCTGTTGTGGATAATTTTATGTCACAGATTTCACAAGCTAAAAGATCTAAAAGAACACAAAAAAAAAGGGTGCATCTGCTTGAAGAACTACAGGTTGATGATGAAGAAGCCCCGGTAGTTTCATCTAATTACATTTCTTGTAATTATTCAGTTTTAAATGAACAAGAATTGCAACAAGAAACCTCTTAGCCTCATGAAAAGAAAGCTTGGATGGTCAAGAATAGCCAAGAAAATGGAATTTCAGTGAGTTTAAATGAAAAACATTTATATAATTTTATTTCTCTCCCATAATTTCAGAGTTTTGGCTTTGAAGGTTTAGAAAATCATCTTGCTACAACAAGCATAGAAGATAAAGAATGTAGTAAGCATATTCTAAAATCTTTTCATTTGCAAGATGAGGTTATTTCATGCCCTTCTAATGAAGTTTGTGATGAAAGTAAAGTGGAATCATGCCCTTGGAAAGAGTCTTTTAATTTTTTAAGTTCACTTGAAAAGGTAGATTCCATAACATACAAAGAGAAAGATAATGATTCAGTTGAGATAGATGCAGAATTTAATTATGATGAGATTGTCAAAGTATTGCAGCCCCAATCATCATTGGCCTACTCGGGTGGTGATTATTTAAATGAGGTAGAGATCATTAAAAGGTTATTATTAGTAATTAAGCAAGGGCATTCTAAAAAAAAAGATTCAGGTATTAATCTGCATGAAGCATTGATCTTGGACATAATTTTTTCATATTTGGTTGTAGCCAAGCACGATGAAGTTATTTTAATAGATGTTGATCCTATGCTAGATGAAGTTTATTCATGTTTTGACGGTGCTTTAAATTCTAAAAATTCTTTCAAAGATTGGGGTCCCATGAGTGTTGATGAGGTGAATGATCTAACCTTTTCTTTGGGAAAAGATGATCTTTATTCTTTTCATCCATGGATTGGAAATGACCTTGAGAGTTTCTTGCTAAAAGCTCAAGAGAAATATGAAAGCTATAATGAAATGTAGCTCTTTGGACATGGCAGTTGGTCCACAAGATCCCTGCACATAATCAGTTTGGTTTGCATCAATGGAGAGTTTTCAAAATGGAGGTGGTATCAGGGTCTTTCATTCAAATACAACCCTTTGTTTCAGAAAGGCTCATCCTTCTCGCAACTGGTGAATGGCTTGTATAAGTCTTTCTTGGTTATGGTTTCTATGGTGAGGTCTTCTCACCTGTATATATTTGTAAATAACTCAGTGTTCTTTGATTTTTGTAGTTCTTAGTTTAGTCGGCCTTGGTTTCATCTTTGGTTGTTGGTTTAGTTTGGTTAGTTCTTTGTTGCAATTTAGTTTCAGCTTGTTGGTAGTTTTAGTGTTTTGGTGTGTTGTCCTCTCTAGAAGAAGTTCCCCATCCTCTATAATATAATGACTCTGCTCCCAATGGATAAGGCACTGACCTCATACCAAAGATTGTTGGATTCTTCATGTCCCTCACAATCCACATCCCCAGTCAAAGCTAGTTGTTACACTTGTATTATTCTTTTCTCTCATGGCCAATTAGTTTGTCCAAGTAAAAGTCTTAGTTGAACTTGAACTTGAACCTTCCTCAAGTTCAAGTTCGAGTTCAAGTTATGTCAGAGTTCGCAGTCTTTATGTTGTCGTTCTTTCAGTCGGTAATATGTGAAACTTGAACTTGAACCTTGAACCTTCCTAAGTTCAAGTTCAAGTTCAAGTTGGAGACCTGGTGCAAAATATTTTATAATTCACAAGGTTCAGCAATCCAAAATCATGAATTTCATGACAGAAAAATGGGTCTCAGTGCGGGGGCCATAACTTTGTGCTCCACCATTGGATATTTCTCATTTTCAGATATGTTGTGCACAATCTAATTTTATAAATCCTCATTGGAGAGATCTGCAAAATTGGGTCGGGTTTGCAAGATACAAATAAAAGAATACAAGTCTATAAAAATAGACATGTTTCCAAATTTTTCTAATGACAGAAAAATTAGTCTCAGTACAGGACCAATAACTCTCAACTCAACCATTGGATCTTCCTAAATTCTAGATATGTTTTCCAAAATCAAGTTTTCTTAATCCTCACCAGAGAGATCAAGAAAATATTTCCTGGTCCCAAAGTTATGAAGGTTAGTGTATGGGTTACATGGAAATTCAGCAATTATCTATTTTACAGAAGAATTTCTTCAAAGAATAGAATGAAGGAGTTATTGAGGCCATGCCACATGTCAAACACATATGAATGATAGCTCAGATGTTTGATTAGAGATCATTTAACAATGCTGGAGATAATAAATTAATTTTTGGTTTTCATAACCTAATATTATAAGGGGATTTATTAAAGTTCTATTAAAACTTTAGAAAGTATTTAGTTTTCAAGAATCAATTATTTAAAACTGAAAGTTACGGGAAAGTAAAGGCTCCTCCATATTGTTATCTTTTTTGGGAGAAGTCCTGTGGCTGCAAGGGGAAAAGGAGAATATTTTCTACATGTTTATTGTAACAGAGAGAATGGGGAATTAGTTTATTTTTCTGCAACTTGATTGTACTGGCAGGGACAAAATGATTATAGTTATTTTGTTATGTTTTCTTGAAATAAAGAAGAATATTTGCATGTCAGATCTTGAGGTCTGAACATTTATTTTTCTGATTGAAATCAATCATAGGGTTGTTTCATTAAGATTCTAGGATACAGTCTTGTAGTATCATGTCAAGTATGTGCATGTTTCTAAATCAGTTGGTTGAAAAACTTGTAATTTGTAGAATGGGTCATGTGATTCCCTTAATTTTATATGTAATGTGAAAGACTTGGTAGATAGTCATGTGGCTGTTTGTTGGTTTTTCTCTCATCGCCAATTTGTAAATATTATAATCGCATTCATCCCATAGTGACGGGAGAATGTTAGAAATCCTTTGTGTCTTTTGGTAAAAGACATAACTAGTTATTTAATTTATTGAATATCATTGAAGAGGGAGTTGTACCTCACAATTCAGAGGAAAGCTATCAATCTCATGATAGTCTTTCCAACTGTTAGTTCAGTCTGTCTTCTAAATCTGGGCATCTAAGAGTCATTTGTGAAGGCATTTCAATGAAGAAAAATTTGTTTACTAACACTATGCATTATAAATAACTGATATTCACTTAAGATCTAGCACTACTTTACCCGTACAAGAACCTCATGTTATTATAGAAGTTCTAGACTTTCCTATAGCATCAGCACCTCTTCCAGAAACTAATTTGTGAAATAATTTCCCACCAACTAATACATCAAGTCAAGTTGACATTCATACCAAATTTAATCCTCATTTTCCTCATAGGCTTGGAGATGATATATCTATACCACAGGATGAGATGCCATTTGATATTCTTGATCAGTTGAAAAACATGCATATTCAAATTCCACTTTTTCAAGCTATCAAAGATGTTCTTATCTATGTGAAAGATATTAAAGAAGCCTGCCTTAAGAAGCCAGGATGTAATAAAAAGGATCCTCAAATAGTACATGTTATTGGTCAACTTGTAGATATTATGTTGGGAAAGATAGTCATTCCAAAGTACTCTAACCCTAAAAGTCTAGTTGTTGATATTATAATTAATGGTCAGTCTGTAAAAATTATTTAATAGATTTGGGTGTTGATATTAATGTTATGACTAAGGATACCATGCATAAACTAAGTGTAGAAGGATTGAGAACCACTCCAATAGTTTTACATCTTGTAGACAGTTCCATTGTCACCCCAGATGGCATAATAGAAGACATTGTAGTTACATTGGATTCTTGGGAATATCTTGTTGACTTCATGATATTATCACCTAAGGTAACTCTTGTTGGTTACCCAGTCATCCTTGGATGACCTTGGTTAGCCATAGCTGATTCCAATATAAGTTTTTTTTTAAGTAATATGACCATATCAGATGGCCAAACAATTAAGAAGTTAGCTTTATATCCTCCAGCCCAACCTCAATCAGATTTAAGTACTCCTATTTGGCCTGATTTGGGAGATGAGGTGGAAGAACTTAACTCTGTTTCTCAAGTTATGATGTTACATAGAAAATCTTTCCTGCAACTTCAAGAAGATGATGATTTGATTCAAAGCATACTTACCAATGATTGTGTTGCAGTAAAAGATATCTCTGAAAGTTTTGTTTTGCAGTTGTCTACCTATGAGGACTGTGTTCTACATGTTGAACCTAATATTATCCATCAATTACTACCCTATGAGATATCCACACATCATATACCTGAAGTATCAATTCTTGAACTAACAAATAAGGTGGAGCTCTCACCCATTCACAACTTGCATGTCAACAATAAACTGTCATCACAAAAATTATCCCTATTAACTCAACTCCTTTGTAAACATGAGAAATTTTTTGCTTGGGATTATCGAGATATGAAAGGATTGAGCCCAAATCTCTGTACACGTACAATCTATATAAATGAAGGTAGTTTACCACTCTGCCAACTTCAGAGAAGAATTAACCCATCCTTGAGAGAAATTGTAAAGACTGAGTTGTAGAAACTATTGAATGCTAGTTTTATTTATCCAATCTCAGACAATAAATGGGTTTCCCCTTTGGTAATGGTCCCTAAAAAGGGAGGTAAATGGAGAATATGTTTGGACTACAGAGAACTGAATAATGCTACAAAGAAAGATCATTTTCCTGTTCCATTCATTGACCAAGTTCTGGATACTTTAGCTAGTAAAAAGTACTTTTCTTTTGTTGATGGATATAGTGGATATAACCAGATTAGCATTGATCAAGAAGATCAATAAAATACCACATTTACATGTCCTTGGGAAACATATGCCTATTCTATGTTACCTTTTGGTTTATGTAATGCTCCATCTACTTTTCAAAGGGTTGTTATCAACATTTTTGTTGATATCTCACATGATTGCATGGAAATTTACATGGATGATTTCACCACATTTGGTGTTACTTTTGATGAAGCTTTGGTGAAATTGGAAAAAGTGTTGATCATATGTAAAGAGCATAATTTTTCCCTGAATAGCGAAAAATGTTTTATGATGATGCAAGAAGGAGTTGTGCTAGGACACTTCATCTCAGAAGCTAGAAATTGGAAAAAGTGTTGATCATATGTAAAGAGAATAATTTGTCCCTGAATAGCAAAAAATGTTTTATGATGATGCAAGGAGTTGTGCTAGGACACTTCATCTCAGAAGCTGGAATACAAGTGGACCCTGCAAAAATTGAGGTAATTCTTACATTGCCTACACCTACAAAGCAAAAAGATGTTAGATCCTTTTTAGGACATGTTGGTTACTATAGGCGTTTCATTAAAAACTTTAGTCAAATAGCCAGTCCATTATATACATTGCTTACAAAAGAGTCTAAGTTCACATGGACACTAGCCTGTGCAAAATCTTTCTTGCAACTCAAGACCCTTCTAACTACAAAATCAATGCTTAGAGGACCTGATTGGTCTTTACCTTTCCATATTCATACCGATGCTTTTGATTATGCAATAGGAGCATTCTTAGGTCAAAAATCAAATAACCTTAAACATGTTATTTACTATACCAGGAAAATTTTGCATAGACCAGAGCTCAATTATACAGTCACTGAAAAAGAATTGCTAGTTGTTGTCTATGCTTTCAATAAATTTCATCATTATGTTACAGGATACCCAATCTTTGTTCATACTGACCATGCAGCCATAAAATATATTATGAAAAAACCTGCCATCTCAGGAAGATTAGCAAGATGGCTTTTTCTATTATAGGAATTTGATCTAACTATCATTGACAAGCTAGGTAAAGCTATTGTTGTGGCTGATTATTTATCAAGGCTCCAAAATGATGACACTGATACTTTTTTTTATTAATGATACACTCCTTGATGAGCATTTGTTTCATATTGTTGTAAAAATCCCATGGTATGCTGATATAGCTAATTACCTTGTAGCTGACAAGATGCCTACACATTTTTCTCCTAAGGAAAGAAAACTTCTCGTTGAGAAAAGTTTTCAATTTTCCTGGATTGATAACATGTTGTTTTATACTGGTCTAGACCAAGTCATGCACGTACAGATGTGTACGTGAGGATGAGACTTATGACATCCTTCATGCTTGTCATGATGAGCCTTTTGGTGGACACTTTGTAGCTAATAGGACAGTTATGAAAATATTGACAACTAGTTATTGTTGGCCTACACTTCATAAGTATGCAACAAACTATGCCAAAAAATGTGATAAATGTCAACGGATGGGTCGACCAACAAAGAAAAATGAAATGCCTCTAAACCCACAAGTAGTGGTAACACCATTTGATAAATGGGGCATGCATTTTATTGGTCCTAATGACCCACCATCTAATGGAAAATTATACATTCTAGTTTACATAGACTATGTCACCAAATGGGTAGAAGTCAAAGCAATGAAGCATGCACATGACAACAAAGTGTCTGAATTCCTATATGAAGAAATATTTACTCGCTATGGTGTACCCAGAGGGCTAGTAACAGATCAAGGATCATAGTTCACATCAACCTTGATCACAACACTTATGAATGAATACAATATTAAACACATAAAATACAGTCCCTACCATCCTCAAGAAAATTGTCAAGCAGAAGTTACAAATAGATAAATTCAAGCTTTACCAAAATAGTTCAACTACATTTTTGAGATTGGAGCATCCACCTTCTAGAAGCAATCTAGGCTTATAGAACAACATGGAAGACAACAATAGGATTCACTCCTTTTGAAATTCTCTATGGAAAAATAACAATGTTGCCCATTGAATTTGAACGTAAAACATTGTGCACTGCCCTAAAGCTAAATATTGATCTTCCTGCAGCACAGCGAGACTGTCTTCTCCACCTCAAATCTTTGGATGAGATGAAAAAATCTTCCTTGGAGAGAGAAGAGATAATCCAAAAATATAGAAATAAGTGGCACAAATCACACATAAAGAACAAACGCTTCTTGGTAGGCGATTGGGCATCGCTATTTGATTCATGATTTCAAGAAACACCTGGAAAGTTACAAACACAGTGGTTAGGACCCTATGAAATTGATCATGTCTTCGACAATGGAGCAGCCCAATTATCCACCATTGATCATGTTCATTTCAAGCTATAGGTAAATGGTCATAGGCTTCATCTATACCATTAGCCACAAACCAAAGTTCATTTCCTGCAGCAATTCTGTGACAATAATCCAGAATCACAAAAGGTAGTACTTCTTGTAGCAGAAGGTGCCAACCTTCTTCCTGCAGCTTCACCCTAAATTCCTTTGGGTATGCTCATAATAAACACTTCATTTTCAATGAAGTTTATTTCTCCATTCATTTTATAAATTCTTCTTTCCATCGTACTCCATTTCTCTACCTTCCATCCACCCATTATCCATGTCATCACATTTTTATTTTCTTTTCTTTTAATAATAGCCATGTCAGCAAATGTGGATATTCTTAGCACGAGTTCCTTTGATGTAGTTCTCAATTCTTGTCACCCTCTCGTACATGTCAACTCATAATAACAAGTATAACAATTCAATATTTTCCACTTTTAGTTCATACATTTAGATTATTATATTTAATACAACATTTCTTTATAATATGGCATTACACCAATTCCCTACCTCATGCTTAGTATGACAAGTGTGGACACTTGTCTTAATTACATAGGGGGTAGGGAAGTGTATTAATTTTCCAAGTCACTATTGTCGTACTCATCATTCCTTACAAGATTACATGTCTTTTCAAATTTGTACTTATATTCTATTTTATTAAGTCCTTTATGTTTCACACAAGTGTCATACCCAATTTCCAAATTATTCTTGATTTCTAATGTGATGTAACCCTAAAATGACATAATCAAGTTATGTGGAAATTAATTGCATTTAAAACTATAATTTCCTTTTCGTAAGCACCATTATTATCATTTTAAAAAATGTAACATAGAGATTACAAGGGGATTTGTAGTTAAAGGTGTAGTTAGGAGCTGAATTTCAGGATATTATAGAAGTGATTAGGGAATTGGAGAATTTTAAAAGGAGAAGATAAAATTATAATTGACAAATTGCAGAAAGAATTTGGAGAAAGCATTTGGAACAATGGGCAGACAGTTAATGCACCATGAACTAGTGGTTCGCACCATTTTTCTCATAGATGTAGAAGTAGTCGGAAGATTTCATCCTTGTGGGTGGCCTAGATATTTCCTAAAATTGATAGAATTTGATGAGGAGGTAGCCACCCAATTCATGAAAACCTTTGAGGAAGGAGAAGAAAATGTGTGGGGCTTGACAGTTTTGGCAATAGAGGAACGCATAGCAGAAGTAACTGGGTTGCCTGCAATTGGTGAGCATTATCCTAATGAACATGATGCTAGGTCAAATTAGACTCAATTTACCCTACCTCCAAACCCTCCATTGGAGGTGAACAAGCAAGATTGCAAGCGTGTGTCCCTTCCTTCCCCATTTCATGAGCTAGCAACGCATATTATAAGGTACCTCACTTGTGAAAGAAGGTTTTCTCATTTACATGCACATCATTTTAAATTGCTTAGTTATGTTAGTCATAATTCCCTAGTCAATGTTCCAAATTTTCTCTATAATATGTTGAGTATCGTTGCCAAAGAAACCCAAAAAGGAAAAACAAACTTTGTTACCCATCATGCTTTGATTAAATTTCTTGTTGAGAGGTCACTCGGGGATGTATCTCCCTTAACCTGGGATGAATTTTTTCAAATCAAAACTTTGCATCCCCATAATGACCATGTTGAACAACCTGTCCATGAGAGTGATGTTCCCTTCGAACCAATTGCTAAAATAGCCAGCCAAGGAGTAGAGCCTAAAAATATTAGGGAAGTTGAATCTCTCCCTATTCCAATGGAAAATGTATAGACCTCTGCCCAAAAGAAATGGAAAAGAAAAATTGATGAAGGAACCTTAGTTCCTGAGGATGAAAATCAAATCCAAAACCCTACAGTTTTTAGGAATAAGAATTAAAAAGAAGTTGGCTCCTCAACCACTCCTATGGTAGAGAGACCAAAGAAAACTATTAGAAAGAAAATGGTAGAGGTTACAGAGACTCCTTTACAGAGAAGCTCCTGAATGAGAGGGAAAATGCCACAAATTCCTCTAGATGTCCTATCTATTTCATCATATGAACCTGCCAATGAGCCTCATATGGATCATATTTTTTATAGTTCCCTAGCTCAAACAAATGATCTAGATAATTCCCAAAATTTGAATAAATCACTTGATAATCAGCCTGAAAGTACTTACCAAGAGCCACCTCAGCAACAGAGTGACCCTGAGGAAATGCATCAAATAATTCAGAAAGACAAGCAAGAAGAACCTCAATTGGCTCAGGCATCATCTCACTCTTTTTCTAGAAATGCTATTGTGCCCTTTAAAAGAACTTGGTTAACTGATTATCTAGAGCAAGCCTTTAGTGAGAAGAAAAATCCCCAGCCAATAGAATTTGGGCCACCTACTCTTCAGTCTATTATTTTCAGTTTGTATACTCAATTTATGTTTAAAAGGACTCTTTGGAAAGAAGAAAGAAAGAAAATGCAAAAATAAAGTGATGACCAAAGGGAGGAAATAAAAGATTTGAAAGAACAAATGAAAAGGCAAAAGTAGAAAATGGACCATGATTTAAAGATGGTCAATCAGATCATTTACTGTAGGCCTCCTCTCAAGGTTTATGCAATATGTTTAAAAGAACAATTTCTTTTGTTTCAGTTAATGATGACCATTAAAGATAAAGAGTCAGAGTTTAAAACAGCTCAAGAATTCTATGGTTTGTACAAATCCCTTTCTACCTGACAACAAAATCTACTTTGTGAACTTTACCTCCATAATTTTATTATTCCTGAAGAAACTGATTGGAATCCTCTACTTTATATTGGAGATATACATCTAAAAGCCCCTATGTCATGGATGCACAATGAAACTAATTATGATAGGCAATTAGATGCTTACAGAGATCAGGGGAGATCATAAAAGTTACCCTTAAGGGCTGAAAGTAGTAAGCCTGACATTTTACTGAGGGACTGGTTAAATCTCACTTATGGAAAGATAAAAGAAGAAACTAGGGATAGAATTTTTGTTGTTAGAGAGAAAGTTTACAAAAAATATCAGGGAATGCCATATTTTACCTTCCAATGAGCCCTAGCAGATGTTAGAAATAGATGGAGTAGGTTTCGAGAGGCTTTCAATAAATCAGAGCCACATAGCCCCATTAATCTTCAAGCATCCATAAACAGGGCACCCAAGTATACGCAACTGGGAAGTCAAATTCGGCATGAGCTCTGGTGTCCTCTGACATTTTAGCCACCAATGCTTATGTGGCCCCTGTATGATGTTAATGCTATGAAGATAGATCAGCTTCAGGAATATTACAAGGTGGATTACTGGGAGAAGACCACATGATTTTATTATACTTTCAAGGGAAAGAGAAGAGGAAAGACTGAAGTTGGGGAATTCATGGGAATAGCTAAGAAATGCAATGCTTGAGGACAAGCATTATGCTAGTAGGGGGAAAATGATGGGTCTATAATTTGTCTTTGTTTTATAATACTTTTATGCTTCGTTTCAAATATTTCTAAAACACTTGTTATACCTTTTCAGTATTTGAACTTGTGAACATGTTATAAGAACAATCAAACCATCAAAACCCATGGGTAGATAATAGTTGATATACTTTTCCAAATATTATACATATATTGCAGTATTTCATATAGTTGTTTGAATGTGTGTTCTAATATTTGGATTAGTTGAATGGTTAAATGCTTGAAGATATGTATATGCTACTAACCTACCAGGGAAACAGGAACAACTGTAGAATGGATCAGCGAGCATTGATGAAGAGCGAGGAAGACTCAGTCATGATGATGGAAATTCATTATGGTACTATGGGACATGCCTGATAAATTGAAGGAAGAACCGTTCCAGGAAATATAGGAACATGCTTACGTTATATCTTCTTTGTGATAAATGTTTTGTTAAAGCGGTTATGTAGCCTTTACATTATTCTATCATGGACTATTGTAATTTCCTTCCTTTATGGTGTGAATTAGTTAGAAATTATCTCATGTGTTCAAATAAGCATTGATCATCTATATAAAGGGAGACGATGGTTAGATAGAGAGTTAGTTAGATGTTTGCATTATTGATATAATCTAAAGCAAGATTACTTTTCTAGTTCTGTGTGTTGTCTCATGATAATATAATAAATTTTATGTAAATATAATGAAGAAGTGAATTTGAGTTCCATTTTGTGTTGGTAGCTAGCAAAAGCCAACCAAGGGGGCCCACTTGGAAGGTGGATTAGAGTAGATTAGATTAAGTTGTTTGAAGCATTTACAATAGTTCAAGTAGAGTTCACTGTTCTTTCCTATAGCAATATACACTGTGTATGTTCTTGCAACACTTGTGGTAATAATCATTGTGAATGCTTTGGGTTGACAGAATAGATTAGGAATGAATTTATAAGTTTTCAGCACCATTTTAATTAGTAGATGTGTGTGTTCACTTTCCTGCAACAATAGTGTGAGTTTCTTTCATGTATTTTCCTTCCTGTAGCTTAAGCAAAATGACTTCATGAGAGACTTAGTGCACAAACCGTGATGTCCCATTTCAAGTATACATCCCTGGGTTGACAATTTAAATGCACTTCATGATAGGGAAAATGATACTTAGTTCGAATATACTATTCCTAGGAGAAGCCATGGCATGATTATTATTACCTATTATGGGTTTGTTCATACCCCTCCCTCAACCATTCTTTTAGACTTACCTGGGCCTAGCAAAATGAAAGGCATTAAAAACCCTAGTTTGAAATCCCAACAAGGCAACCCTAAAACCCCCACCCATGCTAGAACTAAAGGGGAGTTAAAAGATAATAAACAAAAATCCCAACCCCTGAGTAAGAAAAAAGGAAAGGCCTCTAAAAAATCAAAGTTTAAAATCTAGGAAAATGATTCTGACATAGAGGCTATTGAGGAAACTAACACCCATAGGTGGTCAACCAGGTTGGCCACTCACCCCACAAGTATGGGGAATAAATTAAAGGTGGATATAGAGTCTGAAAAGAAAGAGGATAGTGGGAGTGAAGAGAGAAAATAAATTGGAAAGGAGGTGGAGGAAGATAATGAGAAGAATGTAGAGATGGAGGATAACTCATATACTACTAATGGCTCTTCTCATGTTTTTGAGAGTATAAAAATAGGTTCATAGACCTAACTAATGATATGATGCATGAGGAAGTAACTACTGCCCAAAATCACTGTTGATAGGACTCGTGGAAATTTGTTGTCTAGAAATTTTGACAAATGTGTTGCTACTACTAGATAACTAGGAAAAACTAAGGCCATGGTCTCTAAGCTCAAAATAAAAATTGGTAGCATTTCAAGATTCTCCATGAGGGTTATGCATAATTTAGTGACATCCCTTTGTATGTTGCAGAAGAAGGTGTTGGGCAATAATGACAGTGATGAGAGAAACTATAAGGAGTTCCTTAAGTTCCTCGTGGAGAATTGGTTGATAGCACTATCAGAATATGAAGATGATACTATTCATTTTGTTGTCATTGATGTCAACATATCCTATGCATTTTCTTGTTTTGGTTGTATCAGTTGATGAGTATTGATAGTCTTGGTGGTATTCGAAGTTGTACCGATAGTATGTGTATTTTAGTAAAAATGTTCCCCAAAAGATGTGCTTCAAATATTTATCCTTAACTTTTTCAATGGTGGCTCTACTTTGTGTGCAACATATGGTAGATCTTTTGTTTGGGGTCGAACCTATTTGGAGCATGTTCATTTATGTTTTGGTCCCAACAGTTATTATGTAATGTGTTCATCATGTATGTTGGAATTGATGGCTTTGGAGATGGTGTTGTGTGTTCGCATGTGCGAGGTGAGTTGTATTGATCAAGGTGGTCCATATTTCATTCTTTACCAGCACATGAATGTCTTGGTGCAACCCATTTCAAATTATTTTGGTCAACATGGTTGATGGCATCAAGCAGTATAAGAAGACCAAGGATTTCAATTGTTAGTGTGGCTTATGTGTTTCTTGTATGTGAAGTGATTGTGAATATATTTTCAGGAGATATGTGTGTTAATGATCATGTACGTGGATGTAATCAATAGCAAGTTGATACATCATTCCTATATTGCAAAGTATTAGTGCTAGTGTTCTTAGTGGTGGATTCAATATCTTTTCATATATTCTGGCATGAGCCTCTTTGTACTAGCAATGAGCCTTTTTGTATTGGCAGTGAGCCTATTCATATTTAAGGATAGTTAGCCTGACCGACAGTGAGCCAACCCACAGTGAGCACAACCTGCAGTGAGCCTTTGTAAAAATCAGCTTAACCGGTGTCATCCTTACAGGTGTTTCATTTCATGAGAATTAGCTTCTTTGTGGTTTTTCCCAGTTTGGGTTTACGCATAAATCTTTTTGTTCTCTATGTCGGTGTTTATATGCTTTCGTGTTTACATCTACTATGAATCTTTAATGTTCTTAACCGATAGATTAGAAGTTGTTATTATTGTTGTTTTACAGTTTATCGTCAGAGAAAAGGTTTTATAAAGTCTGTGGGAATAACGGATCCCCCTTCCTCAGTTATTCAACCAATAGGCACTTCATCAAGTTTGATGCAACTACAAGGGAGCTCAATAGGGACTCTACTCCTTGTTCTGTTTATTTTTGTCCTTATTGTTTCTAGTTGTCACTATTGGCATATTATGAATATTGTTTATATGTTCTTAATTTTTAGCCAAGACATTATTACTAGATGTTGCTATGTTTACTGGGATGGCCCTAGGTGGCC
Organism: Chamaecyparis obtusa; assembly: GCA_027943335.1. NCBI lineage: Eukaryota > Viridiplantae > Streptophyta > Pinopsida > Cupressales > Cupressaceae > Chamaecyparis > Chamaecyparis obtusa. Next base: position 1,943,320 of record BSBK01002548.1, read on the forward strand.
TTTTTATCAAACTTTCAGTAGTTTAGATGGCATACTGGATAGTATATCCAAAGATACTAACCCCTTTTTTATGGTGTGGATGACCGATATTAGCTAATGTTTTTTATATTAGTTGCTAATTTTTTATGTTAATGCATTGTTATTTTTAAACTGATGATTATACGTCCTCTGGATTGTTTTACTTAAGGGACAACACCCTAATTTTTGTTGCTTTAATATAAAAAACGTAGACTCAAAAATAACTAACCAAACATTCTAAAAACTATAATGAAAATTGTCCAAAGTATATTAAGGATACCAACATTAATGTAATAGAACCACTATAAAAAAATAAAATGTAGACCACAAATATATTACTTTTTCCAAATAATATATTACTTTTTCTTTCAATTTAAAAATATAACCTTTTTAAACTTTAAATTAACACAACCATTTTAACAATATAGATATATTATATCACCAAAAAAAAATCTTTCTAAAAAAAAATCTCAAGCATTGCCCAAGAAAGGGCAAGCTTGAATGAAAAGATTACAGTGGCAAGTAGTCCTTTTATTTATTCCATTAGTTTATCTTTCCTTTCTTAATGTTAATATCATAATTCTCAACTAACATAGATGTGGGTATACTTTATTCAAGAATAAATCAATCGCTTCTAAGCTACATGACATCATTTTATTTTACATAATTATGATCTAGTGACATACATTACATATGTACTTCAGCTTGTGAAGGAAGGGAGGTATCTATAGCAACTAACCATTATAAAATGCAATTTTAAATAGAAGTAGGGACCCTCTAAGAATCTTTTCAAACTATATTACCTGTAATGAATGCCCTTTGCCGCTTCTTTTTATTTGAACTTTTTACTCTACTCAACTTAAAACTTTTTCTAGATGATCTTTTCATGGAGGGAGTTAACTATATTCAAATCATTCACTATGTTATCAATTCACATTTATAAAAAGTACCATTTTCCCACACGTACAACTTTTACTAGTTCCTACCATTAATTTTGCCTTTATTTAAGGGAGAACATAGACATTGATACCACCATTGTCTCCCCATAGAGTGACACGTGTACATCAAGTTTGAGTATATCTTGATATTTACAATTTTGTTAACAATGTTAGAGTCAAATACAAGCAAGCTGAGATGTATTATTGGTCAATTATCAATCATATATGTGCTCCCTTTTTATATGCCACTTCATTCCTTCCTCTGCTACCTCTTTGAAACCCTAGGTGCTTCATATGGAATCCTATAATGCCCAAGAAAGGAAAGATGGGAGAGTGAAGCAACTATGAACAACTATGAAAATTCATACATTGGAAGTAACTATTTTTTAACAATCTTTATTATTTAATTTTATTAAAATTTATATATTTGAAGTAATACATTATGGTTGTCAATCATACATTCATTTTTGAAGAGTTAATTATAATAAACTAATCAAGTAAAACTTATTTGTTGGGAGTGTTATTAATTATTACAATCATAATTTAGTTATTCATTCATTTTGAACAATTACATCTCTTCTTCATTGAAGTTTGGAAAAGCCATAATAAATTGATCAAATATGTTTTTAAATAAATCAATTATTGGTTAAGTGTGTCATTGATTATCACAATCATGATTTGAATTTTTAATTAAAGTATTATCATCTCAATCTTTTATTTTAAAAATCAATTTTTACTTTTTCAAAATTAATTTGTAGCTTAAATTATTGTAAGGGATTTTGTTTTTCAATTCAATGATAGTGAATGGCTCAAAGTATCTAAATGTTGGGCAGAGATATATCATTTTTTTAGATTGTAAAGTTTTTTAGTGTTAAAACAACTTCATGTACTACTATGTCTATTTTTATCTATTAAAGCACCGAGTTTCACAATGAATTATTTTCAATGTACACACTAAAGCTAGTTTTAGTCTTCATTTTGGCATAAGATGGAGAATACTAGTAGGGATTGTAGAGTTCAACTTTAGGCCCATGAACTACTTCTCACAAGATGCTTGTAATTTTTTTATCAACAAAAGAATGCATATTTTTAAGCTAATCCTCAACCTTGTTGAAATAGCATACATAATTAGACTTTATGAGGTATAGAGTTTGCATATCATGTACCTAATATCCCTTATACCAATGTCCTCCTCCCTTGTGTTTTAGACCCACTTCCATTACAGTATTTTTAATGCAATATTTACTTTACAAATTGGTTTATTTTTAGGAAACCTAGTTCATAATATTATAGATCTTGATTTCCAAAAATTACTTATTTATTTCATGAAGGTTGTTAAGTGTTTAGATAAGCTAAAGAATCTTTTCATTGTATCTTTGTGGACACCTCGAATTTGACTAGTCAAGTTAATTAAATCATGCTTTATTTAATTAATTCATATTTTTTTGACACATTCTTTGTATCCTAATTAATTAATTAAGTTATGTGCATTTCATAATATATTAAAGCACAATTATTTACACACTCTCTCTTCCTCCTTATAGTTGATTAATAAAATTAAATCAGTGATATTCCCAACCACATTAATTATTCTAATGTATCATTACTTAATTAATTTGAAATAATTAACAAATGCCTTCTATAATCCTTATCAGTAGTTTATTCAAGTTTAAATTCTCTAATCCCCAAAATTATAGCCATGTGGCATGTGTCCTTTAAGCCCTTATGAATTTTAACCAATTATTTGGTTGGTTGCACATGCATGTGTAAGAATCTCTTCCTAATAGAGTCACCCTACACGTTCTAACCCTACATGTTCTAATCCTACACCTATTACATATTGCCTCTTTTGTTTTCACTCATCGCCTCATTGTGCTTCTGAATATGCTCCTACACATGTGAGCACACCTTACTCTATTCCTCATGTCAAGTGTTATTTTCGCACACCTCTACTTTTGGCACTTCTCACAAGGCTAATCTATATTCTTCTCCTTCAATATTGATCGTACATCTCATAGTAAGATATTGGCACTCTATTCCTCCACTTAAAAATTTACTATTTTGGTCCATGATATTAAAGAATAATCCTCTTTGAAAGAATTTTCTCAAGATTTTCAAGTGAAATTTTAAGGGGTCAAGAGTCATTATCAAGAATTGATTTAATACATGAAATTAGAAGTTCAACATATTCTTCCAACATGCTCCTCTCCTTTTCTTTTTCTGGAAACTCTTTGCTAAAATGTCAACAAACATTTAATAACTATGAATACTTCCCTCTATAGTAAGAAGACCAAAATCAATCTTATTGATATTAAGGTATGCTTCTATGACATCATCTTCATTCTTATCTCCTATTGGATATACCATTTCTACAAAGTGATGTCCAAAACTAAAATCCAACATGATCTTAGATTTTCTTTTGCATTTCTTGGTTTGATTATCAACTTGCATGAATTTAGCAATACAATCAAAACCTCAGTCACTCAACTGAGTGTACTTCCTCTTCTTTTCTACAATCTTCCTCTTCTTTACCATAGTCTCTCTTATCGAATCTAGGTTTTGTAAGATTAACTAATTGTTTGTGACCTCAAGTGACATAGAAGTATCAAGTGTTGTCTCTAATATATCATAATTTTCACCTATTTTTTGTTGAGAAGGATATTTGTTACCATGATTTCCCAATGACTGCAAGGGAGATGTCTGGCTTTGAGATAAAAGTGGATCTACTTGTTATTGAGTTCTTTATAAATTTTAAGGTCTAGGGTGGGATCAATTGTGAGTGTTGTTTTCACTTCTAGCTTCATCATTTTATTCTTATTATCTCCTACACAAACCTTTTAGTTTCTCATTGTCTTTTGGGTCATCTCCTCTTCATGTAGAATATTTAGTCCTTGCATTATTTACAATAGTAGGTGACTTTTATGGGTTAGGTTTGTGACTTAAATTTTACTCCCCTATATTGTGTCTCTTGCTTGGAGTTGATGCAGAGCCCTTTGGTAGTCTCCTTAAGAAACTAGTTTCAACTCAAGAGATTCAACAAAGGACTCAAACAATCATGAAGTTCAATCATCAACACAAATCTTAAAACATCTTAGACGCATTGTCATATATTTCCCAACATAATCATCCATCAAATCACCATTATCAAATATTCTACATAGATATAAAATAATTATACTTGTAGATCCATCTCTTATTCATCAAATATGAATCATTTAAGTTATTCATCTATCCATTACTTTGAAAAAGAAAACCAAGAATTGTCCAACTATGAAATTTATTGTATTCTGGTCATGAAAATACAGTCATAAACAGTCATTCATAACTATCTAAATATTGATAACCAATCCAATCACTCCATTCAGGTTTTATAATTGCTAGTTAAAAAAGTTTTGTCCAACTTATAGAAAGATCCAACGGTTAAATCAAAAGTTATGATGATTTTTCCAAAATTGGTCGTCGTGAATCAAGGTTTTGGGCAGTTACAAATGGTTTTCACCAAAACTCTTAACTTTCTCAAAGTTGCATAAAATAAACTCAAATCAAAAGAAATGGAAATATTATTCAATGTGCTACAGTATCATAATAGAAATACACTTGTTTCCAGACTGTACATAGTTGTACAAGGCTTGGAAACAAGAGGGAAAAATTTCAAGACAACAAAACAATAGATTGATACAATGGAAATATGATACCAAAATGCTTATGATGCTTTCCAATACCTTCTCCAACTTTACATCATACCTATGAAAGACCATTATAGAGTTTTGTATAGCCTTTACATCTTCATATGGAAGTTACAACTACTCAACTTCCTCTTATGACCATACAACATCCTATTTTTGTCTTTTTACAACTTTTGGAAAGTTGCATTTTACAAATTTTATTCAAACAAATTTAAAACTTTGCAAGAACCTTCCAAACATAATAGGATGGGATGACTATGCAATCATACACATAAGTAATATTTGTGAGAACTCCAAAAATCTATAACCCCATCCACATTGTCTTAATGCTTGCTATAACATAGAAGCAAATGTGAAACTTGTTTCACCGAAATTCACCAACTGATCATGCATTTGGTCATTGATGAGTTTAACCTAATTCACATACTAGGACTTATTACAAATGACCACTATAAACTACCACATTAACTTTCTAAAGGTACTTTGTCAATGGCTCATATTGCTCTATGAAGAAGAGTAATCACACCACATGTCATCCTTGAATGAGCTTGTTGTAAGTTCTTAGGGACTTGCAACTTACTCTTTTTCTCATTTATTATCCAATATCTAGCAATACTATGAGACACAAATCATTTTTGTCAAAGAAAGAATTCCACCCCATATGTACTGAGATATCTACGAATTCATCTTGTATGGGTAGTTTGGCCACATTTCCCATTGAGTTTGCATCTAACTTTGAACTACATTTCCATCAATATCTCTTACTCCACTATCTTCCTCATGATAGTTTACTATACAAGCTAAAACCAAACCTATGCATGTGACTCATGGTGGAAAACCACCTATATGAACAATATCAATGAAAAAAGTGTTCTCAACAATGGGTGACCTAGGGTTTGTGGTCATTCAATCCAAAAGTTCATCAAGTAAATGTGTCCTAATGATGCGCCTTTGATCCAAACTAGGTCATCTACAATCATAGACTCTACATTATATTCTCGATATATGTACTTCAATTTGGTACAATTCAACCACCATTGAATGCAGCCAAAAACATGCACCTGACGTGACCATTTTTTAATTTATTAATTAAAAATTACAAAACAATGATTCTGTGATTTTTAATTTAATTAATAAATTAAAAAATGGTCATGCCAGTGCATATTTCCGGCTGTATAGCCAAGGGTGAATTGTATAATGGGTAATTCATAAGAAGATAATGTATATTATAGGCAAGGATGCATTCTTAAAGAAAACTTGATATTCATTATGTGTAATATTCATAAAGTTTGGTATAAAACTACAATAAAATTGTACATGGAGATGTCCACTTAGAGGGGACCAAAAAACACAAACCTTAGATTCATGCAGCAGATGAAGATATTCTATGATTAGTGTTGGTGAATGTAACGACTATCATGTGTATCCTCCACTTCTTACTAGGGGATTGGAACCCAAGGCAACAATATGAGTCAAGAATTGAAGCTTTTGCATTGTGTGTGTTTTTAATATCGGTGCATGTAAGATTTTTTTTTATGGAGGTGATTTATGAACAAACTGTTTTAACAATTCGATATGGGAGCAAACTATTTTAACAATTCGATATGGGAGCATGGGAGCACACGCCTTGGGTTGAACTTCAGAAATAGGTAGCACATCTTGCACTGGAGTCGAATGGCATTGAACATTTTTAATTAAAAAAAGCACAAATGTACTTGGTAACTCTACAAAATAGTAGAAATTAATTGATTTCCAAGGACCAAAAAGCACTAAAGATGCTAGAAATTAACGAATTTTCTAAGGACCAAGTGAAGAGCATCACCATGAGAACAAAAACATTAGATCTACCAAATATCAAAATTGAAAATAGCAATCCAAACAAAGTTATATAGATGTATACTAGTCTAGAGAGAAGGGAGGACATTTTTGGTATTTTTCACAAACAGTTTTATATATTTTGCCTATTCTTTGCAACAATTTCAAAGTTTACTACTAAGACAAAACATTTTTCTTAGTTTGCACTGATAGAAAATAATGGAGAACAAACTAGAGAATTCTACCATGCATCGAACTACAAATTAAAAGATTCTAAATGATTTTTGATGTGTTAAATGAAACATCCAAATTTATCCTAGAATTAATGTTAAAAACTAAAGCCAATATACAATAATTTGTTAATGACAAATATGGATGTTCAAGCTAAAGCAAGAGAAAAATGTAAGCACTCAAATATAGCCACATTCCCTTTTGGTAGATATCTAAGTTTGGATAAGTTTCTTAATGTACTTACTATAACAGAAGAAGATTCATCACCATCTACCTAGGAAATAACTTCAATATCTTTACTCTTTTCAAACACCTATTTTTCCTCTAAAATATTTTTAGATTGCGAAAAAATTTAGGATAAATCTTGTAAATTGTATTACCATGTATTAAAGCTTCACTATTTAAATATTATTCCAAAGAAAATTGGTTGTAATAAGACTCATTTGATGGCATTCAAATCAAGTTTAAAAGAAAACATCAAGCTTTGTATTATACTACCCAGATATTACCCTTCTTAACAAAATATGAAAGTATATTCTACTTATATTTTAGAAAGTCTCTGAACAAAGGAAGGGTAACACACACTAGTCGCAAATCTCTTGTGAATTTTGACATATTCACTATCCACAAATACAAGGGCAAATAGCGACACACACTAGTATAATGTATTCTTCAATGTTTAGCTTGCCAATATTGAGGAGCAAATGTGCCATATGTCAACCATTTACAATAGCATGGATGCCACATGGACTATTTTGACGTCCTAACCTTACAAACTCTAGGTTTTGAATATTACACCATTGGCTAAAATGTCTAAGTTTGATGCTTGTGGGCTCATAACCTTAACATATAGAGTTGTAAATATTTTCAATAAAATGCAAAAAATAATACATTCGCAAGTGTTTCCAAATTTGCCGAGAGCATTTCACTTAGTCTTCGATGGTTCCAACTTTTCTTGTTCTTTTGGAAGCTACTAATAGGGCTTGGTCAAGGTGATATACGTATATCCATGCTACAACAAAATGAAATGAAAATATTATTAGGTTTAGAATGTTGCACCATGCAAATAAGGAGAAAGTGAGTGGGGATCCTTAAAGGCACAAATGTTGTCTTGGAATACCTTTGTGAAAATGGTAGAAATTAAAAGATAGAAATTGTTAGCATCATTGGTCATCAATGACAACTCAATAAGTTAGAACCATCAAAAGAATGTATGATATCATTATGTAGTGTTTGAGGTAAAATGATTTTAATACTTTTCTTTATCTTTTTCTTACATTTGTTCACTTTCATCCAGATAATGAATCATAGAGTGTGATATGAAATGTTAATGCAAAAATTTATACAATTGAGTCTCAAAACATTTCATGCAATCATTCATAGACTGAGAAAATCTAATAAGTTTAACTTTTCCTCATATTACATGAATTGTTGAATGTCAAATTGAAATAGTGGACCCATATTTTCACCAAAGAGATCTCAAAGACCCTCCAACCATTGATTATTGGCTTTAAGGATATTCAATACCTCATGCACTAGATCATGTCATGATGAAAAGTGAAAATGTTGAAAATAAGTATAAAGATTAGTAAGTGGAGAAATTCCCAAGGTTTCACATATTAATATGTCATCATCTCATTCCTTGAAGATGTTATTCTTAAGTCATAGTCTTCAACATCCATGGCCAACGCAATTTGAATAAATCTAAACATGCAAATGTGAATCTCATAATCTCATGCATCTCAAAATTTAAGGGATTACTTTTTTTAATTTTCTATTTTGTAATTTAATTAAAACTCTTTGAATAAATGGCATCTCATGATTTTTCCGTCACTCGTCTTGGTCACTTTTTCACATGTAGCCATTGACTCACCAAAAAAAAACTCTTAAAACATAAAAATAATTCTTGATTTAATCTCAATTCAAATTTATCAATATAAAAATCTCTATAACTAGTTTTTGCACCTAGTGACACAATCATTGTGTCACCAATAGCATGTTGTCCAAAAAGGGGATTCGATCAAGTAGGTATGAGGATTTTGATTCTCATACCCTAATGAAGATAGAAAATACTATAAGATTCTATTTCTATGGAGAATCAAACTACATGACTTACTAAATGTAATCACATTACTGTGTTTTTTAATGCTCAGATAATTTGGCAAATTAATATAATTTCAAAAAAGGTGATTTTCTCAATTAATAAAGACCAAGGTATCTTATCAAGTTAATTAACATAAAATCTTTATTTAATTTAAATAACCTACATATTTGTATAAGTAGTCACTTGTCAGACTATCTTTTCTAATTAATTGAAGCATATTTAACTAATTTTAGTTAGACGAAAATAAATCATTTCACAAATAAAATTCAAATAAAAAGTGCATTAGTTATTTATTTTAAAAGTATTAACCCACTTCGAATGGTTTAAAAATAATTACATTTAATTAAAAATTAATTTTATGAAAAAAAATCCAAAGCTTATCCTTTTATCTTTAAAATATATCTAAATATTAAATACCCTAAAATAAAGCAGTTATTCATTGTGATTTTCTTTTGAAAGTGTTTTCATGTAAAATCTTGTCTTTCATATTCTTGTGGATATTTTTATTGACTCGTTATGATTACTAGAGTTTAATTTTTTTTCTAAAAAAATGTTTTTTACTTATTCAATACTGCCACTTCTCATTAATTATAAGTTTATATGTTTTTTCACATACCAATGTTCTCACCTCCTTTCACACACATTTGACTATTATGAGTTTCCAAAAAAAATTCCTTGCTTTGACACTTACTTTGTCAAAAAAAATGTTTTTAGTCTTAGAATGAGTGGTGTGTGCTAAAATGTTGACACACTTCTATGAGTCATTATATCTAAAATTGTTCAAGAATGAGATCTCAAATGGCGACTCATAGCTCTCTATTCATGGAGTGCAAGGGTTTGTAATGGAGGCCCTCAATTTAGACCTAGTTTATGCCCATGCAAGTACACCATAAAATGAGAGATTCAAAGAGGAAAAGCAAGAATAGTAGTCTCCATGATCATCAAGTATGCATGCAAATAAAAATGGAAGCTATTCTAAATGATAACAATGCATAAAAGAAAACTAATCTATGAAAGGAAATGCTTATGCAAGATTATTCTATGAAAGGAAATATGAATCTAATCTAATATGCAAGTGCAATATTAATCTAAATGAATTGTCATGGAGGCATGAGAGAAGAAGACAAGAAAAGAGAAGTTGCAATATCCAAGCTCAAGTGTTCTAAACTCTTCTCCAAAATCGCTCTCCAAACCTGCATAACAATAACATAAAATCTTGATCTCTAAAATCTTTGTGCATAAATGAGAAGGAGAGGGCTCCTTATAAAGGAAGATGGACAGTCAAGATTAAGAGGCAAAAAAAATGAGCAATGGTGGAGATTAAATCTTGGTTGATCCATGTGCTCAAGATCCTCAAGAAGCAAAATCAATGGACATGGTTAAGAGGCAAAAAGATGTGTGGAAGTGATTAAGAGGCAAAAGGAGATTCCACTCATCTTGGAAAGTGTGCATTCAATGTGTAGACAAAAAGTCTTTCTTTTTATTTTTATTTTATTATTTATTTATTATTTTTAGCAAAGTGGTTTCCATTATTTAATTAAAAGATTTATTTATTTATTTAAAAGAGATTTGTTCTTTTAATTAAATGTGGCTTAGGATAAAGTGATTTTATTATTTAATTAAAAGATTTTTTTTATTTAATTAAAAAGGAGCATGTTCTCTTAATTAAATAAAACTTAGGATAAAATGATCAAACCTTAGGAATTATTAAAATAATTGAATTAATTACGATTTGATCAAGGAAATTGATTTGAATTGAAAATATTGCAAAGCATTGATTCAGGACATTGATAAATTGATGAATGGGGCCCAAAGTCTAGGCGACCATTTTAGGGTGCATACAAGTGGTAGGAAGCAAGACTTTATGATCAACTACCATATCCAATGTATTGGGGAAAAAACTACCATATCCCATGTGATTGGTTGTTAAAATCCTATTATACTATGATTAGAATGCATAGTCTTTAGGAGGAGGCATTTAGACTCCCCAAAAAATTAACAAAAGGTGTGCAACAATTATGTGATATTTGGGATTTAAATCACTTGATTAGGTTGACTAGAAAAGTTCCACAATCTCTTTCAGATTGGTTAATAAGTATAAAAGTTTTTTAAAATTCATGAAATCACTAGTGTCTATGGAACTTCTTATGAAGTTATGCACATCCCTTCAGTACAATGTGTTCAAAACTGGTTGTGGTTTGGAGAAGTATCATTTTCATGTTTTGCTCTTAAAAAGATCTATTTAAGTGTCCTTCCCAAAATGAAACGTAATCCAAGACTTAATGTAAAAGGGGGTTATAAATTTAAGGAGAAAAGGTGGAGAAACTTGAGTGCCCAAATCTAGAGATCTAAAGTTGAAGTCAATGCTCAGATTTTGGCATGGAAAGTCTTACACTTTAAACTACCTATTGGGGATATATTAAAATATTGAAACATTGCTCCAGCCAAATGTCTTTTTCACCAACGCTCTCAAAACATTAAACACATCTTTTGGAATTGTTTCTAGGCTAGAAAAAATGTAATGTTATTTTTTCTCATTTTCTTGATGTATATGACCATGTTTTGAGTTGGAAAGAAGACATCCTGGGTGTTGGGTTGTATAAGAATTTAATTGTTGACTCCTTAAGAGAAACTATTTTGTTGAATATCTGGAAAAGTTGATGTTTAGCTATTTTTCTAACCACGTTCTTCATCAAGAAGTGGAAATATTATAGTTTTTAGTGGCATCTTGTTACAACTTGCTTTTTTGTGTTCCCGAATAGAAAAGGTGACTGCCTACAACAAATAGTTGGACAAGATCAAGTACCAATTTTTGAAATTAAGAGTAGGGGATGTTACATGCTCAAGACAATTGCACAAGTTCTTTAAGTTTAAAGTTCAGACATTGTAGTTGTTGTATGTTTCTTTTTTCTACTGAAACTTGGTGTCTAAAGTTTGCATTGTTGTGACATGTAATTGATATCTGATATATGCTATTATTTTTGTCTTTATTTTCAATTCTTCTTGAATTGTTATTTTTTATTGTAATCAGCATTGATCAATAAAATATTTTTAAAAATACCTACTAACTCAACATAATTAACTATGAATCTGAGATGCATCATTTTTTATGCACCATTTTCCAAGGGAAAAATAACAATAAATATAAGTGGATTGGAACATCTTCTATCAATCAAGTTAGTTGAATTGGGCCTGTATATCATTGAATATTGTTGGTCATAAAATCCAACTAGTTTTATTGTGTCTTGCATGGCCAAGTTGAAGACTAAGGAAGCATTTGTGCACCAAAATTTCTCAACCATCGAAGCCTAAAGGTCCCCAATCATTAATCCACCTGACATGTATTCAAAGATAATAAAAACTCTCCATGGAATTGAGTCCTACCTAGGACACCTACAAACATGTGTGTGATGATCTCTCAAGGATCATGACTCATGTCTTATGGTATCTCTAAAAATAATGATTGGAGCGAAGAAAAGATTAAAGCCTATTGGACATATAGGTAATAAATATCAGAGCTAGAGAGAAATTTTGAAGAGATAAACACAAATGAAACTTGGGAAATATTTTGGGATGAACGGGATGATGAATGAACTTCACTATAAGATACATACAACGTACTTCCTAAAGAATCCCAGTCCAAAAGGAGAAAGGAGGCCACTTAAAATCCATTACTTCATCTTTCATCAAGGTAAGAAAAAATATGACAAATATTGAATTTAAATTATCACATATCAAAGATATATAATTAATCAATTGTGGGTGAATTTGGAAACTTAGGAACAAGAGATTAAAATATTGGTTCTAGAGCTCGGAGGTAAAGTTTTTTATTGAAACTGAGCAATCTAAACAAGAAGCATAAAAAATAGAGTTAGACAAGGTTAATATAACAATGGAATAAATAAATAAAAAAGATTAGGGATGAAGAAAAGAGTAGAGTTGCATAGATAGCCAACTTGCATAATTATCTTACAGGGCTCATGGATTCAATCAAGCACCCAAGGTGCTATTGATGGTAAAAAATATTTATGTTTCTTATTGGAGAAAAATAACAACAAAAATGGAAAAGCTTCGGCCTGCACTAACATTTATCTTGGATGCCCAAGTGCTAAATGCTCAGATTAAAATTATGATGGAGAAAACTCTATTGATTTTATCTCCATAAATATCTCAAGTCGAAACACTACTTGAAAATTTGCATAATGCCTCAAAGGACCTACTCCTATCTATAAGAGTTGATAGAAAAAGAGAGACTAACATAAAGTAAATGAACTTTTGAGAAAAAATAAGATTGTTCTTAACTATAAGGTCCAATTAGACTTTCTTTCCAACAATTTCAAATTTTTGTTTGGTTCAAATTTAATTATCAATTAGATCCCTTTTTGAGCTGCCAAAAATTGTAGAGCTTCACTCTACACACACTAGCTATGGGGTTGAATACTTGTACCGGCCTCATAAGATTTTTCCATACCATACATGCATTCCTGTACTCTGCATATTTCATAAATCTGTAGTATTCCTCAACAAGATAGAAGTCGTCAAGACAGTGTGTTTATATTAAAAATTATTTTTATAAAAACTTAATATGTATAAGGTCAATGGGTAGTCAATGAAACTATTAAAACAATACAAATATTATTAATATATTAATGAATATCATTTAGGTGTTTTTATTTTTATTGTTAATTATTTAAACATTATTAATAACTAGCACTTGAACCTTTGAGGGGTGCAATGGTTAACGCCGATAGTAAAATATATATAAAATGATGATATTGTGGTGCTGATATGAAAAGATTTACCATATATTTTTTCTAAGTAGGGAAACATGTAGTAGAATAATTAAACATCTTTACTTTTCCATATGAACAAAATCGTTTCTTTTTGGCATTAGTACATAAGGAATCCTCTACATCTCTCCTTCTTGATCTCCATATCTATCTATATTTACCTCTCCGTCAACCTATCTTTATATATTTTCCCCTCTCTCTTCCTCTCCCTCTCTCTCTCTCCCTCTCCCCCTCTCCCTCTCCCTCCCCCTCTCCCTCTCTCTCCATCTTTGCCTTCCTAAACCTGTATGTGTATATCTATTTGCATATCTATCTCTATTTATACATATTTCTTCTTTTATATATCCCTTTGTCTCTATCCCATTATCTCTCTCTCTCTCTCTCACACACACACACACACACACACATCAAGCCTAATTATCTTCCCACTTTTAAGCTTTTTATTTAGTACTACTTTGGATCCTTGTAAATGGATGCATAGTTTAATAGAAGTTGTCACTTCTCCATTTTGATCTTTGTTGCACAAATAATTGTAGTCTCGTAGAATATTATAATCGTAGCATAGGCATAAAAATATACTTTGAAAATCCTTTCAATCTTTGGTATCAAATATTTGGTTGCATCAGTCATGCTCCTCAATGCTTATAAAAATATCCACTCACTATGATTCATTTAAACTTGGATATTGGGGCAATTTGCCAACTTATCAAATCATCACTAAATTAAAAAATAGAAAATTTTGGAGACTGAATGTGGGATAATAGTTTGTATGTATGTGTTCAAAATTTTCTATTTACATAGATATAACCAAATAGTCAATGGAATCAAGATAATACCTTTTTTCTCCTTGAAACTAAGATTTTTAAAATAGAATGACGACTAATAATCTTATTTCTTAAGCATCCTTTCAAGTTGCACTAGTTTTAGTTTCTATTAAACTCTTGTGTTGCTTAAGTTGCAATTTTGTTGTATTGGTAATTTCAAATCTTATTTGTGTATACTAAAATAGTTGTAAGATTTTCTATATTTATAGAGAATAAGATATTATGGAACATAATATACATTAAAAAATTTATCATCAATTACATTAAATTAACAGGCATAGTTACCCTCAAGAACGACCTCATTTATATTTACTTTTCTCATTCTCAATTCAGTTTAAAGTTATAAAGTTTTTTTTTCAAATATTTTGGTTTAAATGTTGTTATGTATGTTAAATTTATATATAATATATATATATATATATATATATATATATATATATATATATTCAATTTTTGAGTTATAATTATTAATAATAAGTATATTATATATTTAATTTTTAAAAATTTAATATATTGTACTATTAAAATTTTCATATATTATATTTTTATTTTTATTTTTATTCAATATCAAGGACACAATTATTATGAGATCTATTAAAAGCTAATAGATGATTTAAAATTTATATAATTTTGTTTGCATTCATTCTTAAAATTAGTTCCTATTTTTAGTTTTACCCATTTCTTATCCAATTTAAGTAAGCAATATGTGAAATGTTGGTGTATTAGTTGAACAATTTAAATAAATGAAATTAGAATTTTCATGACTCGAACTGCAAAATACTTTACTTATACTTTTGACATTGTATCTAAGCACAACTCTAATTCATTTGAACATCTACAAATCAAGAATGTAGAGTACATTAAATAAACATGTCTTACAATCATCAAATATAAGCACAACAAAATTATCGTTGAACATCAATGTTGTATCTATATTTTAAGATATATTATTTCATTATCTTTAATCTTTGTATAAAATTATTGAATCTTCAAATCAAAAAATTATATTATCAACATCAATTGTTAATATAAATCATCAATTAGCACACAAAAATTATCATTGAACATCAATGTTGTTGTTACTATAACGAATAGTAATGTTGAAGATTGATTATCTAATGTAGTTGATGATGAAGACTGACCAAGATAAGAGGACTACATGATGATAGTAGAAAGGTTATCAGTTATTGTCTTGTCATTGATTTCAAGCAATTGATTTCTGATTTATATTATGTTGTCATATCATTCGGTAATGATATAAGATGAATGAGTTAAGGAGAAGAAGAAATGAGATGTTATGAAGTTGAAGAATATGAATGGGCAACTGATACAGATCAGACAATGTTAAGAGAATGTTGATATAATTGTTTTTTACCTAACATATGAGTATGTTAAGTTGGTAAAGCGTGGAAATGAAGATTTGACAAGTTGGTATGCAAAATTGTTTTGGCTACCAAGCAGGTAAAGTCACTCGATAAGGTAAAGGAAAAAGGAAAGGTCACTCGGTAAAGGGAAAGGAACTCAAGACACTGAATAGAAAAGAAATGTTTAGACACTGAGCAAAGTTAACCAAAATTCAAAGGAAGAACACCGAGCAAGGAACAGTTACTAAATAAGGATTGAATCGACATTTAATGATTATCTATGATGAGTTGGATGATCATGATGATAATGAAAGTTAGTTACAATGATCTACGGTTATGAAAATTCAAGAAGTGTTAGGAATGGGAACACTAAGAGGGGGGGTGAATCAGTGTTCACTGTAATTTATCTTTTTACTTAATCTTAAACTGAACTTGAATACTTAAATACTAAAATGAACATTCACATAAACATGAAACGTGAAATCAACACATAACACCAATATGGTTACGGGGAAACCCAAATAGGTAAAAACCCTGATGGGAATTGACACCCACTAATATTTTGTACTAGTGTTTTATGATCCTTGTTAAAAGATCCTTAACCATGTTAGGAGTTGATTTAAAATATATTTAGTATAGTAGACCTTGTCAAGGGTCAGACTCTATTAGGAGTCTTTTACAATAAACCCTATTAGGTGTGTGGACACACTGTCCTAAAGCTCACTACTCAAGTGGTGAAGGCTACAACTTTCTAATCTCAGATACACACTATATCTGTTGGATGAACTGTCACTGTGACACTGCTTATCTTATCAGTTCCTTTGATGTGCTAATGCTTTGACCTCTTGCAAAGCTCTAATATATCTTATCAACTCTTTTCACACTTATGCTATGCTTATCTTCCCTCTATATCAACTCTCATTCTAATTACAATGGGTGCATCTAATATCTATATGCGCATACAAAACAAATAACTAGGTCGGCCCTTTAACCGATTACATACAATGCTTCCAATTGAATTGGCTCAAGCATGTTTACAAACAAACATAATTACATGTCCAAAACCTAATTACAATAGGTGCATAGCCTTTACAACATAATATTATAACTGCAAACCAAAATACCAACAGTCGGCTGCCTGCTCTGTTCTTCTCTGACATTCATTGTCTGTGCAACTTGAACTTTTTGTATCTTCCTCATAATGAACCTTCTGATTATGCGCTCTTAGAATTAGCATGAATATGATGTTACCAACTTAAACTCTAGGGCGCATACCATAATTCTATTGTATGCACATGCGTTGATGCTCTGATCTTCAGGTACTCTGTACACTGTCTAGTCTTCAACACTTAGCCAATTTTGATCTTCTCATCAAGTGCGCTGACTCCAAAACACTATATGACTTTTTTTCCATAATGACAACACTATATTAAGTCATATACACCAGTATAGTCAACTTTCCAATAATCTCCCCCTTTTTCATTGATGGAAACAAAGGAATATGGCACAGTTACTAACTATTCTCTTATACATAAAAATTTTGTTATATTCTATCATATATCTCCCTTATATTATTTATTGTACATCTTCTTTATATATCTATAACTCCATATTCTATACATACTCCCCCTTTGACATTAATGACAAAGGTGCTTCAAAACTATATCTACAAATACTTACAGTGAGAGAACATCCGGATATGCTATCTATAAGTTTTGGATCTCTTTCTTCCAAAATGTGATAATGAATTAACAATCCGGAGATGGGTGCATAGAGCATACCATAGCTTCTCCATCTTCTCCAAGTCTATGCTAGGACCTTGATCATATGATGAAGGGTGCTCCCCTTAATACCAAAAATACATAATAGAAACAGAGAAATAACAACAATATGCAAGAACAGAAAATTGGCTTCTTATTATCTCCACAAATGTTGAATTACAAACTTTTAGAATTACAATATGCAAAGCCACATGAGCATTCCTTTACAATATTCTATAGGAAAAAGCCTTGAATCAATACCTAGATCTACTACCCAGAACTGCCTAGACAACACTACGGGCTTTCTTTATATAGGCAATTTCCACCGCCCGGGAAGGTTCCAGAAATTTAGCCCTTAAGGCTGACTATACATAAAATTATTTTATTTTCACAATTTTTACAATAGGGTCGGCTCAAAAGAAATACAAAATATGCTTTTAGGTAGCCCAACTTTCGAAGGCCATAACTTTTTAACCGTAGCTCTATTTTTCTATTGTAAACACTTTTCAGAAACACCATGACGAGATCTACAGTGCCTAACATGCGCTAGCGCCAGTCAGCCGGGGGTCGATCGTGATCCAGACCCTCTAAGGCCTTCAAAATTGACCTAAAATATTTCATACCCAGAAACCTCAATAACTTCACCAATACTGATGATGTGGTAATGAAACTCAACTGGTAGGCTGAAATGACTAGGATTAATCTCCAACTGTGAAATCAAAATATTCTGAGATCATATGACCAACTTACTAAAAATAGTAAGTTTCCATAAATAGCAGCTCTGCACAAGATAGCCCTTATTGAAAAGCAAACAGAAATATTTTTGGGTGATGCAAGATTGCTCTTACACCCAGGATGCTCCTGCATCAAACACCCGGGGTAATTTGAGAAGTGACCCTGTCACGACTCAGGTGTGCAGAGGAAAACCAAGATGGTTAACCTCCTCCTTTGCTAGCCATGATGAATCTTCAACAGGTCATCCTTTCCATTTGACCAAATACTCTTTATATGTCTTGTTCCTTGTGCTTCTACCAACATGAGTATCCAGTATGTCTTCAATCTCCTTCATATCTGAACTGGTTGTTGGATACTCCATTGTGTTGTTGTAACCTCATCTTCAACACCTCCTTCATGATACTCTGTCAGATTTGAAACATTAAATACTGGTGAAATATTCATCCAGTAGGCAACTCAACCTCATATGCATTTCCTGAATCATGCTTCTTTAGTATCTTACATGGCCCAAACTTCTTCATTTTCAACTTGTTATATGTACCAACTGGAAATCTTTCCTTACGCAAATGAACCATGACTTCATCTCCAACCTGAAATTCCTTATGCATCCTTTTCTCATCTACCTTAGTCTTATACTGCGCATTCATCTTGGTAATGTGCTTCCTCACCTCCTCATGGATGTTCTTCAAATGTTTTGCAAAATCCTCAGCTTCAGCACTACTTATTTCTCCTTTATCTATCTTTCTCAACTCAGATGCATTTCCTGGACTACTCCCATATACAATCTGGAATGGTGATTTACCAGTGCTCTTGTTGACAGAATTATTGTATGCAAATTTTGCTTGTGGTAAAATCAAATCTCATCCTATTGGCTTATCTCCAACCAAACATCTCAGCATATTTCCCAAACTCCTATTCACCACCTCTGTCTGTCCATCAGTCTGTGGATGATGTGATGAACTGAACTTCAAATCTGTCGTCAACTTCTTCCACAATGTATGTCAGAAATATCTAACGAACTTAGTGTCCCTATCTGAAACTATACTCTTTGGAAAACCATGTAGTCTCACCACTTCTCTAAAAAATAATTCCGCTACATGAACAACATCATTAGTCTTCTTACAGGGAACAAAATGTGCCATCTTTGAAAATCTATCAACTACCACAAAAATTGAATCATGTCCCCGTTGTGTCCTTGGTAAACCAAGAACAAAATCCATACTAATATCCTCCCAAGGCTTCTCTAGTACAGGTAATGGATGATACAACCCTATATTATGCTTCACTCCCTTTGCCATCTAACATACTCTGCAACTCTGTACAAACTTCTTGACATCTTGCTGCAACTGTGGCCAATAATAATTCTCACTAACCAAAGCAAGGGTTTTATCATGGCCAAAATATCCAGCCAATCCTCCTCTATGCTTCTCCTTGATGAGATTTTCCCTCATAGAACTTCTTGGAATGCACAACTGACTCTCTCTGAATAGCATATCATCCTAAATGATGAAATCTAGCCACTTCATTTTGTCTAGAGTAACGGATTCTTTACAAGCTTTCCAAGCTTCACCAAAATCAAGATCTTCTGGATACAAATTCTTGAGTTCCTTGAACCCAACCACCTCAATCTGCATCTTTGTCAGCAATAGTTGTCTTCTGTTAAGCATGTCTGCAACCCTGTTAGACTTTCCACTTCTATGTTTCAAAACAAATGTATAACTCTGCAAAAACTCAACCCATTTCAAATGCCTTTGATTCAACTTTCCTTGACTATTCAAATATTGCAAAGCTTGATGATCAGTATACAAAACAAACTCCTTAGGAAGTAGATAATGTCTCCACTTCTTTAATGCCTAAACTATAGCATAAAATTTCTAATCATAAACATAATATTTTCTCTTGGCATCATTTAACTTCTCACTGAAATAAGCAATAGGTTTACCTTCTTGGCTCATAATAGCTCCTATTGCAGTACCACTAGCATCACAATCTACTTGAAACACCTTATTAAAATCTGGAAGTGCTAAAATAGGTTGTTCTATAACTTTCTGTTTCAACAGTTTAAAACTCTTATCTGCCCCATTAGTCCACTTGAACTCTTTTCTATCCCCTCATTGTTTCAGTCAAGGGTCTACAAATACTGCTAAAATTTTTGATAAACTTTCTGTAAAAACTAGCCAAACCATGAAAAGATCTTACCTCAGTAGCACTCCTTTGAGTAGGCCATTCAAGGATAGCCTGTACTTTCTCTGGGTCCATTTTCAGACCTTTTGCTGAAACTACAAATCTCAAATATACTAACTCCTTCACAAAACTGCACTTCTTCAAATTAATCAACAATTTCTCATCTCTCAGCTTCTCAAACACCATATGAATATGCATCATATGTTCCTCCAATGTCGTGCTAAAGATCAAAATATCATCTAGGTAAACAATGACAAACTTACCCAAAAATTCTTTTAGAACCTCATTCATGAGCCGCATGAAAGTGCTTGATGCATCGGTTAGCCCAAAAGGCATGACTAACCACTCATACAGTCCTTCCTTTGTCTTGAAGGTAGTCTTCCATTCATCTCATTCTTTAATCCAAATCCGGTGATATCCACTCTTTAGATCTATCTTTGAGAAATACACAGCCCCACTCAAACAGTCTGTAATATCATCCATTCATGGCAATGGAAACCGATACTTGATTGTGATCTTGTTTATTGCTCTAGAATCTATACACATCCTCCATTCTCCATTCTTCTTTGGTGCTAATACTGCTGGTACAGCACATGGACTCAGGCTCTCCCGAATCAATCCCTTCTGTAACAACTCATGTACTTGTCTGTTCAACTCTTCACTTTCTACTAGTGTCATTCTATGTGCTGCCTTGTTTGGAAAATTGGCTCCTAGAATCAAATCCATCTAATGACTGATCTTCCTTACCGGTGGTAATTCATCAGGTACATTATCAAATACAATATCTTGAAACTCATTCAGAAAATCTGCAACCTCTACAGGTACATCCTCTACTTTCTCTTTACCAGCTTTTAGAATTAAAGCAAAATACACATTCTCATGCCTCATACCATCTAGGAATTTTCTTCCATCAATAAAAGTTATTCTCGCATTACCACATACCTTTTCTTTTGTCTCCTTCAATGGCTTTAGCTTATGTCACACTCCATCCTTTGTCAGGGAATAGGTATTTGCACGACCATCATGTACAGCACATCTGTCAAACTGCCATGGCCTACCCAACAACATGTGATATGCATCCATAGGTATGATATCACGTAGTACTTCATCATGGTACCTGCCAATCTTGAACTTTACTAGGCATTGTTCATTGACCATGACCTTGTGGTCATCCTGCACCTAGGAAATCCGATATGGATGTGGGTGTTTCTATCTCTTGAGCTTCAACTTTGTCACCATCTCTTCTGACACCAAATTGTCAGTGCTTCCACTATCAATAATCACATCATAGCATTTACCCTCACACTTGCATCTAGTGTGAAAAAGGCTCCTCCTTTGTTTAGGTTCATTCTCACCACTCAACAGGACTCTTATGTTAATCAATGTTTCTCCTCTTTCATCATCTTCAGAATTTGATGATCTGGCATCTTCATCTACATGTGCAACTCTGGCCTAGCCTTCATTCCTCCTATCTGTCCTTCCTTGGCATTGAGGACATTCAAATGCCCTATGACCTTCTTCTCCATAGTGAAAACATGTTCCACAAAAGCCTCCTCTTCCTGAACCTTGTCCTCTTCCTCTTCCTCTCTGATCTCTATTTTTCTGATCTTGGAAACTATTGGAATTATTTCCTCTCTAATTTTGACTACTACTGGCCTCATCCTTCTTTTTCGGATCTTCATTTCAGCCTCCATATGACCATCCACCAGATCATCCACCGCAAACTCTTCCATTTTGTCTACTCTCAAACTTTTTGTTCAGCTTTTCCTCTACTTTTAGGAAAAACTGGTATGCCTCTTCAATACTGTTCATTTAAACCAGATTCAGCTCCTCTTGAATGCTTGGCCTCAACCCATTAAGGTAACAAGCAACTTTCTCCTTATCAGCTTCCACATGGCCTATTCTGATGAGGATTCGATAGAAATCCTCTATATACTTCTAAACAGATCATCCCGCTTGCTTCAAACTTTTCATTTTCTTCAGTAGGTCAAGCTCATAATCAATAGGGATGAACTGTCGCTTCAATTTATCCAGCATCCGATCCCATCTTGTGATTTTATCTTTCCCTCTTCTATTTCACTCCAATTGAATCTCTTGCCACCAGATCTTCGCATGACCTTTCACTCTGGCCTTCGCAAATTTCACCCTATCAGGATCCTCAATATCTTCATACTCAAAATATTCTTCACATTCATTGATCCAATCGATCAATTTTTCTAGGTTAAGATTTCCTAAAAATGCAGGAACCTCGATCTTAGGTCTTTTCCCGATCTTGGAAATGGCCTGAAAAAGCCTTTCTTCTTCTTGATTCAAAATTTTGCCTTCTTCTTCTTGATCATCATTTCCTTCTTTAGCTTCATCTTCACTTTCATCTCTGACATTAAGATTCATTCCTCTGCGAATCTCTTCTTGCAATGCTCGCACTTGTCTCTGGAGCGCTCTAACCTCAGGTGTTACAACACCAGCTCTTCCACCATGTTCCCTTCATGCAGGCATTTTCGTGATGTGCACTGAAACCCTAACCACGGTCCTGGTGCAAACTGCCCCACATTCGGTGATTTGTTTACACACTCAGGAGCTCCTACTCTAATACCACTTGATGAAGGGTGCTCCCCTTAATACCACAAACACATAACAGAAAAAAAGAAACAACAAGAATATGCAAGAATAGAAAATTGGCTTCTTATTATCTCCACAAATGTGGAATTACAAACTTTCAGAATTACAATATGCAAAGCCACATGAGCATTCCTTTACAATATTCTGTAGGACAAAGCCTCGAATCAATACCCAGATCTACTATCCAGAACTACCTAGACAACACTATGGGCCTTCTTTATATAGGCAATTTCCACCGCCCGAGAAGGTTTCAGAAACTTAGCCTTTAAGGCCAACTATACATAGAATTATTTTATTTTCACAATTTTTACAATAGGGTCGGCTCAAAAGAAATACAAAATATGCTTTTAGGTAGCCCAACTTCCAGAGGCCATAACTTTTTAACCGTAGCTCTATTTTTCTATTGTAACCACTTTTTGGAAATGCCATGATGAGATCTACAGTGCCTAACATGCGCTAGCGCCAGTCAGCCAGGGGTCAATCACAATCTGGAGCCTCTAAGGCCTTCAAAATTGACCTAAAAGATTTTGTACCCAAAAACCTCAATAACTTCACCAATACTGATGATGTGGCAATGAAACTCAACTAGTAGGCTGAAATGACTAGGATTAACCTCCAACTGTGAAATCAAAACATCCTGAGATCATATGACCAACTTACTAAAAATAGTAAGTTTCCATAAATAGCAACTCTGCACAAGATATCCCTTATTGAAAAGCAAACAAAAATATTTTTGGGTGATGCAAGATTGCTCTTACACCTAGGATGCTCCTGCATCATCATATGTCACCATGGTGGCATCGATCTCCTTGATATTCTGATTAAGTATATCTAGTGAGGGTGCAAGAGCATTTCTAAGCTAAGTCTTCCTAGCCCTTATCTTTGACATCTCCTTTTTTTCCTTCTCAATCTTGTCAATTTTTCCTTGATATACATTATTGCACATATTTATATTAGTGGATGGTCCTTTCAGTGATTTCTTTACTTTCTCTTTCATAGCTTATGCCTCTTGTATCTTCTTGAAGTGGTCATCAGTTAACTTGTCCTAATCCATACAATCTACAATGATCTTCCTTCCATTTGCTGCAAACTCCTTCAAAGATGCTTGACTAGCTTTTAGAGAACTTAGGTCAAGTTCAAAGTTATTGACCAGTTCACTCAGTCTCTTCTTCCAATACTTTTCTTTTTCAACTTGAGATGCTGACTCTTCCAAGGTAGAAAAAAAAATTTGAAGACTGTGAGGATGTTGCTAACATCATCAACTAAATGTACCTTCGACACTTTCTTGTCTGAAGGCAATAGACTATTCAATATGTTGACTGATTCAAAAAACAATGGGTTTCTCATTACATGTTTCTCTTTGGCTTTCTCCATTGCTAAGACACTAATCTTGATCAGGTCTTCTTCTCCCCATGAATCCAAACTAGTTGTGTCAGGTGTCAAACTTGACAACAATGCTGCTGAGGGTAGTGGAGTGATAGGAGTGTTGTCCTCTACTTCTTGCTTTACTTTGATTAGCATTTCGACAGATTGCTCATTTCCTTTTTCTTATTTTTTTTCTTTCTCCTCTTCCATCTTTTCTTCTTCTTTCTTTTCTTCTTCTTTTTCTATTTCTTTTTCTTTTTCTACTTCTTTATTTTCTTCTTTTTCTTCATTTATATCCTCAATCAATATTTCTTGTTGATTAGGAGTGTTACTACATAAGTTCTCATCCTCTTGAGTTCTTACAAAGGCTTCTTCAAACTTGTCCAAATCCATGGTTGTGGCCACCATAGTAACTTTTACATTGTCAATGAAAATTGAATCATCCTTGAGTGTCTCTGTCATGGTCACAGACTTATCTACCTCTGTGGATGCATCAACTACATGCGTTGAATCTTGTGGACCTGTAAATGGTACATTTATGGTCTCTGACTCTTTTGCAACCTTTGTGGGTACTTGAGTTGTGGGTGCAGTAGCTGGATACATGTGTCTGTTCATGAAGACCCTCTCAAATGATTTCTCTATTTCTTTTGCAACTAACTCATAGTTTTTGTCCATTATATGAAAAGTCCTTGACTTGGTTCTAAGATGTGGCTTCACCAGATCTAATAGTAAGGTCTTTTCTTCTAGTGAGCATACTGGGAGGATTTCATCTAAGATTTTTTCTCTTATCCAATGTGGATTTGAAGGGGTGCCTCTTAAATACATATCTTTTTCTTCTCCGCAATATCAAATACAATAGGAGTAGCCATCACTTACTTGTATATTATTTTCTAAATGGTTTCCAAGATCTTTTGAATCAGCGTGACGAACTAGGGTTTCCGCAACTGATCAAATGCATAGCTAATCATTGATGAATCAATCGGCAATCCTTCATAATCAAATGCTAGGGCTCTTCTGCTTTCCAATCACTCTGAATTCAAATGAAATGAGAGATTTACAAACTTTTGTGTACTTTAAAGTAGAAATTATGCCATTAATGCTTGCCACATCAACCAGGCTGTCACTAAAAATTTCTAACTTTCATTCTACAAACAATCAGCTTGTGTGCTCTTTCACATAGGTTATGCTAGTCTCCAAAAGCTTAAGTCCAAAGGCGCATACTCTGAGGGTGAGTATACCAGCCGCACAGGGGTCTGGAGCTAAATAAGCTCCCCCTATGACCTTGAGGGCCATTCATGTAGATGTAGAGGGTGTGTCCACTGTGGATGCATCCAATACATTCTCATCAATCTTATTCTTCTTTTCTTCTGACAAAATCAAGCTCGCATCCTCTAAATCTTTCACAAACTTGACTTCCCCTTTAGGATCCAATACTAGTTCTTCGGGATTTTTAGGGCTTTCCTGACCTTGCGTCCTTGATCTACAAAACTTTGAGATGTGTCCAGCCTTGTTACAAGAGTGACAAATGACTGGAGGCCTTATATTCCTCAGCGCATTGACATGGGTCACCATTTTACATTGTCTTGCAGAGTCACCTTTATAGTTACATATATGACATGTAACATTCTGAGAGCTTCTTACATTTGACTAGTTCTAATTTCTCTGATTATGCTAAGTCTTATTTTTCTATCTTGTCTTACAATTCATAGCTCTATGACCAAATTTATTACATGAATAACAATAACCATTGAAAGGTTTTACCTCTGTACAGTTCCTTTCTATATGTCCATGCTTGTTACATGCATAACAAGTTCGATCTACTGGCTTGCACTCATTCTTGGATGGTTCAACATGATCTTTAGTTTGACTTCTAGTCTCCTTAGCATCTGAGGTGTCTTCTTGTGCTTTCATTCTTGCTCACATGTTATCGATATGATTTTGTGCTTCATTGTAACCAATGCATCTAGTATCTCATTTGGCTCTTCTTGCATACAACTGAGATTCTATCAAATCATAATTGGTGTGAAATTTATCAATGTGATTATTTGCCTCTTTCAAATTCAGATTGCAAGCTTTCTTTGTTGTTCCTTAGCTCCAAGATTTCCATGTTTGCTTGCGTCAATTCTTCAATTTGTTCTTTCAGGGATGAATTTTCTTCACTGAGCTTTTTTATCATAATCCCTAAATCACTAGTAGAGCATTCTTTCAAATATTTTCTTAGCCTTTTGATGACTACTTGAGCATCACTAACTTTTTCTTTAAGTTCTTCAATTTCTTTTTCAGATCTGTCCAGGTCTTCAAGAGCAGCTTCAAGATTTCTTTTCAAATGTTTCATTTCTACTTTGTCGATGATCTCCTCAAGTGGTTAAACTTATTTGCTGAGGACCAGAGCTCTAATACCAATTGTTAGGAATGGGAACACTAAGAGGGGGGGGGGTGAATCAGTGTTCACTATAATTTATCTTTTTACTTAATCTTAAATTGAACTTGAATACTTAAATACTGAAATGAACATTCACATAAACATGAAACATGAAATCAACACATAACACCAATATGGTTATGGGAAAACCCAAATAGGTAAAAACCCTAGTGGGAATTGACACCCACTAATATTTTGTACTAGTGTTTTATGATCCTTGTTAGAAGATCCTTAACCCTTTTAGGAGTTGATTTACCATATGCTTAGTACAGTAGACCTTGTCAAGGGTCAGACCCTGTTAGGAGTCTTTTAAAATAAACCCTGTTAGGGGTGTGGACACACTGTCCTAGAGCTCACTGCTCAAGTGGTGAAGGCTACAACCTTCTAATCTCAGATACACGCTATATCTGTTGGATGAACTATCACTGTGACACTGCTTGTCTTATCAGTTCCTTTGATGCACTGATGCTTTCACCTCTTGCAAAGCTCTAATACATCTTATCAACTCTTTGCACACTTCTGATCTACTTATATTCCCTCTATATCAACTCTCATTCTAATTATAATGGGTGCATCTAATATTTATATGTGCATACAAAACAAATAACTAGGTCAGCCCTTTAACCGATTACATACAACGCTTCCAACTGAATTGGCTCAAGCATGTTTACAAATAAACATAATTACATGTCAGCAACCTAATTACAATGGGTGCATAGCCTTTACAACATAATATTATAACCGCAAACTAAAATACCAACAGTCGGTTGCCTGCTCTATTCTTCTCTAGCATTCACTATATGTGCAACTTGAACTCTCTGTATCTTCCTCATAATGAACCTTCTAATTATGTTCTCTTAGAATTAGCATGAATATGATGTTACCAACTTAACTTCTAGGGCACATACCATAATTCTATCATATGCATGTGCGCTGATGCTTTGATCTTCAGGTACTTTCTACACTATCCAGTCTTCAACACTTAGCCAATTTTGATCTTCTCATCAAGTGCGCTGACTCCAAAACACTATATGACTTTGTTTCCATAATGACAACACTATATTAAGTCATATACACCAATATAGTCAACTTTCCAACAAGAAGATCTCCAGCATGATCTAAGAGGCAAAAAGGAAGGAACAAGTTATTAGAAAAGTTCAAGTTCCTAGGTGAAAAGGTAACATGTTATCGAGATCCGAATTCAAGGTATAATGAATTGAATGGTCAAGATTGACTAAAGGAAAATGTAATACATGAGATTAAGAGGCAAAATTTGTCTATATAAAGGATGATGTTATATGGACAAATAGTTGGCAAACTGAATAGTTGAAGGGTTACTGACTGTTGCAGAGGAGAAGGAATAGAGAGATTCTGAGTGGGAAAATAGATATTTGATGAAGTGTCGATGCTAGAGGATGATGAAGAATTGAAGAGAAGATTGAAGAGCAAACAAGCATCTAACTATGCAAAGATAGTTGCAAATCTACAAGTCAATTTTATTAATGTTTCTTATTAGCATTTGTAACAAAGAAATCTCTTAACAGAGTGGACTTAACAGTCTTATTGTAAAATCCTTGAAAAAGGTAAATATTCCAAAGAGTTTTTAAAGCCCTCTAACAAGGCCACTCCTAACAGGGTGAATATCCTAATAGATCTGAGGTAAATCCCTTGACTGAGTCACACCTAACAGTGTGCTTTGTAATCTTTAACTAGATTGGCTCTTAACCGAGCGTACTTCAGAAGAGTATTTTCTTAGTGGATGATAATACCTACAGTGGTTTTTCCCAAAGTTGGGTTTCCACATTAAATACTGGTGTCACATGTTGTGAATGATTTTTATAAATTTTTTACTATTTGCTATAGTTTATTTAGTGATTTGGTAAATAGTGAACTGTGTTGTTACCAAGTTGCTACTGAGTTAATCAGAGAAAATTATTTTAGGTATTTTGGATCAAGGATTACTAATTCACCCCCCCCCCCCTCCACAATCCAATAGTTATATCTATATTTTAAGATATATTATTTGATTGTTCATTCTCTTTACTCTTTGTATAAAATTATTGAATCTTCAATTCAACAAATTATATTATCAACATCAATTGTTAATATAAATTAAATCAATTAAAATAAGTAATAAATTATATCATTATTGAACCCTTTAACTTATATTAAATTTTTTATTTCTTAATCTTTTTCCAAATGTCATATGGACATACTTTATATTCTCAAATTTGTACTATGTTTAAAAGCCATACAAATTTTAGCTGCATGTATTGGTGTTACTAATTGTAATCACCCAAAAATGGTCTAGTAAACTTTGAGCCTCACTCTAACATAAAAATTTAAAATACTAGACTACATCTTGTGGTTAATCAATTTTGCACATTGATTTAATCTCTTATTTCTTGATCAAATCATCATTTTATCATTTATTTCATGATGTCCTAAAATTTGACCACTTTATCCTAATCTTTGTTCAATTAAAAGAACATGTCCCCTTTTAATTAAATAAAATCCCCTTTATCCTATTTGTACACATGAAAAAGGAATTTCCTAATTTAGAAAAAGAAAGACTTTTTGTCTACACATTTAATGTGCATTCTTCAAGGTTAGTGGATTCTCCTTTTGCCTCTTAATCTCTTCCACACATATTTTTGCCTCTTAACCATGTGCATTGATTTTTCCTCTTGAGAATCTTGTGCACCAAAGTCCAAATGAGGATTATTCTCTACCTTTGGATTTTGCCTCTTAATCTCTCACCGTCCATTTCTCTTTAAAAAGGATACTCTCCTCACTTTTCATTCTTAGATCTTTGCATTCTTAGAGCTCTTGCATCTCTTAGACTTATGCTATTGTTATGCGATGATTTTGTTTACTTGCATTCTAGAGCACTTGGAGCACTTACTTGCATCTTAGATTAATAATTCCTTATTGCATTTAGCTTAAATCACATAGCTTAATTAGGAGGTATTGTAATCTTGTTAGATTAGCTTTTCTTTCCTTGTTCTTGCATTTGCATCATAGCTTAGCTCTTGCATCTCATATTATATTACTCGCATTCTTGCATTATCATTTGAATCTTCCATTCTATGGTGTACCTTGCAAGGCTCTCTTTGTAAGGTTCATTTGACATCCACTATTCATACTATTTAGATTCTTGCATGTCATAGATAGGAATCTATAAGTCACTTCTTGAGATTTCCATTTTCATGGATTCTCTCAAGTATAATGGTTTATAAAAGTGTGTCACATTTTGATCACACTTTTTTGGTGTCTAGTGTGGGGCTATATTCTTGCATTTAGCTCCATTTCTTACATTTTCTTGCATTTTTAGCATTTTTTTGTCACGGGTTCATAACTATATTTTGCAGGCCAAGAAAATTGTAAGACACTCTAGAGTGTAGTGGGATGACATTTCATCATACTACCAAGAAAACTTTATTATTTTCTGGAACATCATCTTTTTTCTATGTGGTATATCATCTATATTCTAATAGAATATCATCCTACTTTAGTTCTGGTTTCTACAGGAATATCATACGGTTTTCTGATAGACTAAGAAAGTGTCACCCAAATTTTATTTCTTGCACAATCTAAGTCTTTTAGTCTACTTTTCTTGCACTTTCTTGCATTTTGGGATTTCTGGTTTCCTAGCAGCACCTAGTGAGTGGTTTTGCAGGGTTATTGGCTTCATTTCATACTTTTGTACCCTAACTTGTGGTTTTGTAGGAATCGCTTGCCAAAGAAATTACATTGCTAAGACTACTAACATTATGGTTTTGTAGGTTGCCTTGGAGATACAAATAAACATTATGCTTTCATAGACTTGATTTTCTAGGCACCTAGCTTAATTAGTTATCTTTTGGTAAATGAACATGTGCTTGATGTGTTTGGGAGACACTTTGGAGTAGGAGAGTATGCCCTTTTCCTTTGAGGAAAATCAGAAATCTAGACCTATATTAGATATCCATTTATTTTCTTTCATTTACCTTTAGAGGGCCTTCCAAGAGAGTAATCTTTTGGGAATGACCCAAGTGGGAAATAAGAAAACACAGCTTACTCCATCCCACTATAATCAAAATATTCCTTCCATCTAAACAGAGAGAAGACTTGGCTATTTTCTACTTCTAATGCTTCTTCATGTGTAGAGCCCAGTTGCCTCAATCTTTCTAAGCAAGACTACACTTTACTAGGCGCTTGTAGGGCCTTCATGGTCTCAATCTTGTTTACAAGACTACAAGGGGAGTACATTCAACTTGTATAGGGATGAGAGGTCACAATATTTCTTGCGAGACTATACATTTTGGGTTCTTGTAGGGCTATAGGCCTCAATTTTTCTTGAGAAACTACAAGGGATAGTCATGAATGGAGATCCTTACTAAACACATTAGGAATTAGAGGATAACCTTTTGGCCATGTGACTTACTTAGTGCAAGGATTGATCCAAGTGGACTTACCCAGATCACCCCAAGATACTCACCATATGTGTTCCCTTGGATGGTAAAGCTTGAATATAGAAATGTGGAAAGACATGTGTTGTGAGCATTATTCTCTTCCAATTGATCCATAACTTGCATAGTCCTAGGAAAGGACATTCAACCAATTAATTATGGGGCTAAGAACATAAAGTTGTGGGAAAAGGTTGAATCACTTCCCTCTTGACCTTAGGTAGAATTTTCTTGATGTGTCTTCATTTTGTGCTAGATCTATGGAAATCATTGGAACATGCACATGATAATATTTTTCATAAGGTTTTCCTTTGAGACCTCATAAGTGTTTGTGTCATGCAAGATTGATTTGTCCCTTGCTTGATTGTTTGAAGACTACTCTACGTGACACATTTTATTTGAAAACTTGGCTTTAAACCTTAAACATGTTCAAACTAAAATTGATCACTGTCACAACAATTTACATTGCTTAACCAGTCAAAATAGTCGATTGAAACAATATTTTTGATTCACAAGTTGGTCTTTTTATGTTTTTTGTCTCAATATCATATTCTTTGGTGATAAATACCATACATAAGTCTAGAATATCTCATGGCATTCAGAGAAGTATCATTTGTTAGTGTTGGGGTATGTCATATGGTCTATTAACATAATATCATCATGTTTTGAAGTATCATCTAGCTTTACTAGGGTGTGACGTACAACTTATTATCCTTGTCTAACTATCGTCTAGATTTATTGAGGTTTTTCATCCAGTCACTGATCCGAGTTGGTTTGGTCTTAAATTTTCTTTTAGCTAGTTTAGGAAGTTGACACTTGACTTTTTTGGTCTCTCAGTTTGAAATTGGTTGGTTAGGGGCTATTTTTAGTTGAAAAGGATCACCTAGATACCTTCATTAAATTCTTGATTAGTAAAATTATTCATTTTTCTATCTCTTTGGCTATCTTTATCTTGGCTTTGACTTTATCTCTTGACTCAAGTCACAAGTGTCATACATAAGGAACTTACCCGTAGCTTGGGCACTTTGTGATAAGTCATCTTGATCTCTTTTACTCTCTTTTTCTTTTTGACAAGTGAACACTTTGCTTCTCTAGGGTGGACATCAAGTTGTCTTGTGTCATCTTAATTGGCTCTTTGCATTCTCTTTCATGCCACTTAGAATCAAAATGATCACATCATGGTTGCAAACAAGTGGACTAGATCCTATAACCATAACAACAAGGAAGAAGAGATCCGTATGGCATACTTATCGAAGAAAATCCAATCTTTGAAATTTGACATTCAAGAATTGAAGAAAAAAAATGATACATCCTCTAATGAACACTCTTTGAGAAAAATGTGTCCTTTTCTCTTTGATAATGATCAATCTAAGTCTTCCCAATCTCACATCAACTCTATCTTTGAGCAACATCAAATTCCTAAAAATCCAATATCTAATCAAGAACATCTTCATGACTTACCTATCTTTCATCAAGAAAATGAAGAAATTGATATATCATATTCACTTGAGAGTCTTCTCTATCTGCAAGCACATCAAGAAAAACCTAATCATCCCTTAGAGTGAGTCTTTACTCCTTTGGGAGAATCTTATGAATCAGCATTGGAAAAGTTTTTTGAAAACAATCTCATCACATTACCTCTAGCCACTTCAAGAGGAATTTCATTCTTGAGTACCTATTGTGCATATCATCGTAATAATGAGCATAAAAATTTGAATTGCATGGAGTTGAAACACAAAATCCAAGATCTCATTGATGATGACATAATTAAAATTGAGAATCCTAATGACTCATCTAATAAAGATAATACTCTCAAGCTTGATCAAAATCATGAACCTATGTCTAGTAATGATTCTCATGTTGCCTCTACCTCTTCTATCATGCATTCATCTCCTAAAAAATAAAAGCCATCCAAAATTCCTCCATTTAATGTTTTTCATGCTAACTATGTATATACATCTACAAGCCTCTTCCATGCTTTAAAGGTCATAGTTCCCAAGATCTATTGTGCTTCAACACCTATCATACTTATTCAAAATGATACTTCATCAACCCTTCACGTGTACCCCATGTAGATTGAAATCCCTACCTCATCCTTAGAAGTGGTTCCATGTCAAGAAAATAATCTGAAGTGTGAAGAAATAATATCAATAAAGATCAAGATCAAGATACCATTCATCCTTATCCAACAGTTGACCAAAATTCCCATATCCCCAGAGTCTCATGATGATCCTTTCATCCCCTTTCATTTTTTCCAAGAAGATATCCTTCCACCTCCTATAATTTATCCACCTCCCTAGAAATATCAAATGCTCCTTCCATCATCTCTAATGAGCTTATTGAAAATCAAGAGAAAAGTGTTATTCCTACATTACCTAAAGATCCTTATCAAGATTAGAATATCCCAGCAAGTCCTTGTCACAATCCTTCACATCCATCTCAAAATCCTCCCATTTTTCCTATTTATTTGCATAAGAGAGCCTTTGATGCTCCCGTCAAACTTGCTCCTCTCAAAGCTACTCATGAGCCTATTGTCACAAATATGGACCTTACAGATCAGAGCCTTGGCCATGCTGCTCACTCTATGGATGTTGATATCCCTATCCATTATGCATTTTCATCATCCAAATCCATCCTTGGTCATTACAACCCAAAGCTGAAACCTTCAAACCTTCCATCCATATTGGCTCCCTATGTTCCTCCATCCACTATACCTCTCTCTCCTAGCTTTTCATCCACTTCCCCCATCATAACTCAAGATCAATAAATACATACATCCTTGAGAAATTTCCATCCATCCATTAATCTAAACCCGTCATATCAACATCATTCATCCATAACTCCCAAGTCTTTTGGAAGCAATTTGGGTGTGCAACATAAAAGTCAGAAATACAAGAATCTAATTGCCTATGAAGATCACCATGTCCTATCTAATCGACATGTGACTACAAGGAAAAAGGAAATATTCAAGAGACCATAAGGTTCCTCAAAGAAAAGAATAAAATGAAAGAAAATATGGGTTCCTAAATCCATCATGGAAGAATTATGATCAAAAGCACCTAAAAGTAAAGAAACATCAAAAGCTATGTGGATTCCCAAGTCTCTCTTAAAGTACTTGAATATAAAATAAAAATCAAAGCTAACATTCATGCTTCCAAAGAATCCCACTCTGTATCCTTCCAAACATCTTACATCCTCTCCTTCATCCATTTTGGGTCCTTGTGTCCCAAGATCTGCATCACTTCCTACATCAAAACCTCAGTCTAACCAATTCATTCTCCCTCCAATTGTCTACTACCCTTCACAGTGTGTGTTGATGTTGATATTGTCACCCTTTCCACATACTCCTACAAAAACATTGCAATTCCCTATTCATTATTCAAAACCTACTTGCTATCCTTCCATCTCCTATCCTTCCATTCCTCTTATCTCATCTTACGCATAAATCCTTAGTCGTCATCCTTTCCTCTATCTCATTCCCCTACAATCACCTTATCAGCATCTTCAAGTATACCTCTTAGTAGCCTTGGCCTATCATAGCATATATTTCAAAAGGAGCATTATCCAAAGAGCATCAAGCTTGACTTCCTCCAAAAATTACAAATTAAAAAAAAAAAGTGCCTTGGTGAAAACCTAGAAATAGGCACCTTGGTAGCAAAAGTAAAGAGAAATAAATTCATCCTATGGTGAAAACCACTACTTGTGGCACCTTGGAGAAGTACCATGATGAAAACATGGAAAATAGGCATCATGTGTAGTTCATCCCTCTTGCACTCTACACTTGGGGCAAGATTCATCCACACTAGATATTTCATATTCACCCATACTTCCTCTTTCACCTTTTATCTTGACAAGGTTGAACTATCCACGAGCATCGTATACTCTTCCATCTGTTATCCTTTCCATTAACCTACTTGATTCCATCCATGCTACACTATCATAATCTTTCTTATCCAAACTTTTCCATCACTATTCCTAAGCATTCTTTCCCTAATCCCAAACCATTAACTCATAACCTCCACCACCCTTTATCCTGATCATGCTATTATATCCATATCTTACCTGAATTGACCCCTTCGTCTTGATCAAAAGAATGAAAAAAAAAATGCAAACAAAAGTCTCTTGACATGTCCACTCTTTTTGAGTACAATCTTTCATGACACTAGGTCACTATCCTATATTCTATCTAACACTGCTTCATGTGATTACATTTCTATATTTTCCTTTTCCCTAGCTTGGGTACTCTTGAGGAGACTATCCCTAAGGGTTACATTTACCCATGTCATCCCTCATTATCTTTCCACTTCATCCATTAGCTTGATAATCTTTCCATCCTATCCTATACCTTTATGTACATTGGGGGAAAACTAATGTGATCTTTCTTGATAACTGGTAATCTCTAAAAATTAAAAAGTAAAAATTGATCTTGAAAAAAATCCTAAAAATTATAAAATGTCTTGAAAAAAATCATTATCATCTCGCTCTTTGTTTCCTTATTTTTTCATGGGCTAGAAATAGTCTTAGTATTGTCCTCAGTTCTTATATGTCCTCTAGAGGCAATCATATGCCTATCTAAGTTGTCAGTGCTTTATCACTTATTCAATCTCTTGAGCTTAACTTGAGTCGATTTATCAGTCCTTCCCGATGGGCAATTTGTCACAGACACTACCTGGTGTTTCTCAACACCACAATCCTACAGTGTTTCTCAACACTTCCTTTGACATTGAGTGTTTTTTAACACTTATTGGATATACTACTTTGAGTCGATGCTTTGTCTACGGTCTAGGATTGTGCAATATTTCTCACCTACAGGCATGATTCTTAGCGAGTCAGTGATTATCTTTTTCATTTTTCACACCGTACTTAAACTAAAATGACTGAGCTATGCTTAATGATATCTTCTTTGTATGTTGCATGTCATTGATGATTTTCACCGATGTTCCCTCTGTAGTCTCTCTGGGATGTCACAACTAGAGGAATGGGGGCATGGGGCATGTTTTATGCATGTGGGTATCACTTTTATGATCATAGGTGTCTCTTTATTTGACCCCTTGGACACTGGGGAGATTTAGAGATTTATCCTTGACTGTTACATTGTGTTTTCTTACACAAGACTGTACTCATGGTTATCTTGGCTCTTATGCCTCGATGCTAGTATAACCTTACAACATTAACTTGGAAACTGTGTTCAATTCATCTTGGTTCTTATGCCTTGGTGCTTACATGTGTTTCCTACATTCTATTTGATATAGATCATATTCATATCTCCATAGTTGTGCTCACACTAGTGATGGTTGTATGATCTTGCAATGTCCCTTAATAAGGCTCGATGATAAAAATAAGGACCTATTGACCCTTGCAAGTTGCACTTTACATCTTCATAGTAGTTTGCATGTTTAGGTGCATTCTAATTTTCATTTAGATTTAGGAGAGAGTCTCCTTCATCATTTCAAACAGATAATCAGTTGTGCTTGATCGTGTATATTTTCTCTCACTCATGTCTTTATCACCTCTTTAATCTTTCTCTCTTTCTCTGTTCCCTATCATCTCAAGGGATTAATCATATCATCATATCCAATTGTACCCTTACCTAATTTCAATGTCCTGATCCATTTTTGGGATCGAAATCAAAATTTGACTCATCTTGATTGTCAAAATTATGTTTAAAATTTTGTTTCTTCTAGGCGCAGTTGACTAGCCTTTTGAGGCTAATCTCTTGAATCTTTTGAGGCAATTACCATTTTCTTTGGCATCGTCATTTCATCACCTTTCTTCTTGCTTTGACCTAATCTTAATGTTATACCTTTATGGTCAACCTTATTCAAACTAGGACAAATTTTCATCACTTGGTGGTCAAACTTGGTCTTATAAGCTTATCAATCATCTGGAACCTTATCTTATCTTGATTTGATCAAATATATCTCATTTTTTGCATCTCCTCTACCTTATTTTGATTTTGATCCCGAGGGGGCAGGAATAATCTATCTTTCAAAGCTACAAATTGATTCACTCTTTGGAAATATCAATTCTAATTGCATCATATCAGTTTTGATATCATCTTGTCTTGCTATATTTTATAGTTCTCGTTCGATCAAGTTTTGGATTAGTTATCTCTATGTGCTTTGTTTGATCAAGTTTGGAGTCAAATCTCTCCTGTCATCTTTACTAGTTCTCGTTCGATCAAGTTCAGGATTAGTTGTCTCTTTGTACTTCATTTGATCAAGTTCAAATTCAGATCTCTATCAGTTACCTTGACATCATCATTCTTTGACTTAATGTGATCCCACATCACTCACACATTAGTCAAAGAGGGGCAAATGTAATCACCCAAAAATGGTCTAGTAAACTTTGAGCCTCACTCTAACATTAAAATTTAAAATACTAGACTACATCTTGTGCTTAATCAATTTTGCATATTGATTTAATCTCTTATTTCTTGATCAAATCATAATTTTATCATTTATTTCATGATATCCTAAATTTTGGCCACTTTATCCTAAGCTTTGTTTAATTAAAATAACATGTCCCCTTTTAATTAAATAAAATCCCCTTTATCCTATGTGTGGGCTGGTGGGCTACAACCGATTGAATATCTTGAGGGAGAGTTTGACAATGGATTGGATATTTGAAAGATGGTGATTGATGATCATCGAGATACTAATGTGTATGTGAGACATTAAATCAGTTAATGTATTATCATTGATGTCAACTAGTTTTAATTGTACTTATCATGATGGTTACAAACATCTTAAGAAGGAAAAATGATGAAGGAATGAGATATCTACATGAAGATGAGAAGGATGAGAAAGTTATGGATATGGTATTCATTGGGTAACTTATTGATGAGACTATGGCATTATGTTTGTAATTTGATTGTTTTACATGAATCTATTATGGATTGAAGATCAAGAATGAAGAATTTTATGTGGTCGATAAATGAAGAATTCAGTATACACCGAGAAAGTGTAGTGTATACGGAGTATAGGGTTAACCAAGCTAGTTATCACTGACACATTATGGTATTGACTGAGTGAAAGAAATAAATGGAACTTATGACTATCGACTAAATATGATGAGCTGGACAATTGTTTATGATTCTAAGGTAAATGATAATGTTTGTTATGATGATCAAGTAGCTGAAAAAATTCAAGGATGATCGGATGAAGGAGAATGAAATGTGTTATTGACACAACTGTCGAGGAAGGTTAAAGCAGCAAAATCAATGGTGAAGATTAAGAGGAAAAATATATGGATGGAAATAAAATGTTTTATGATTTCTATATAAAGATACAAGAGATTCATTATTGAGTCTATTGCAAGATAATTCACGTGAAAAGATTGAATTCATTGAAAGTTGATCAAACTAGTTGAAGACAGAACCGAGCAATTATGCAGACAACACCGAGCGTTACAGAAAGCAATTACTGAGCAAAACTGAGTTGGAGGAAACAAATAGATTGGATAGATTATTGATCAGAGGTATTTTTGAGCTTATCATAGATCTAAAAATATGAAAATCAAGTTGTATTTGAATCAAATCATTATTGTATCAATTTAACCATTGCTACAAATAAATCTCTTAACCGAGTGGGACTTAACAGTATTTATATTTCAATATGACATTCAATGAATGTTGATTATTTTATTTTTTACCCTATAGTGAATTTTTGGTCAAGGGATAACTGTTAATGATAAATCCTCTAACTAGGTCACACCTCACAATGTGTTTTTTAGCTTTTAACAAGGTTGGCTCTTAACCAAGCTCACTTCAAAAGAGTGAATTATTTTGGGTTACCGGTCCCAGATGGTTTTTCCCCTAACAGGGTTTCCACGTTAAAAATAAAAGTGTTAGATGTGTTTGGATGTGTTAAATTATTATTTTAATTTACACATTACTATAACTGGATTGATCAGTAAACACAATATTTAATTTACTGGTAATTGGTAGATGAAGAGAAAGGTACAATTGATATTTTATCGAGTTGATTAATTGGTTTGAAAGTTTTTTTATATATACACCTGGGAGTATTTGGCACTGTAGGATAACTGGACTTAACTGATTCACCCCCCCTCTCAGTTATCTAACAATTGGTATTAGAGCGTAGAGTGCTTGAAAGAAAAGTTTGAAGGACTTAAGCTAAAGATCACAAGATGTATAAGAGAGAGGTGCCAAAGTTGAACAAAGACAACTTCTCGACATGGAAAAGCATAATGAAATTGTATCTATCAGGGATAGGTGAGTTTGCAACATACTACTTGGAAAATGATTTCATCTTACCCTCTAGACCTTTGATTGTTGATCAGATGAGATAAAGACAAGAAAATAATGCTATGATGATAGAACTTGCTTCCTCCTTATCATATGCCAAATTTGAAGATGTTAAGGCATGTTCAACTACTAAACAGATGTGGGACAAGCTTACACTAGTTCATGGAGGAGATGTGAATGTGCTAAGGGCTAAAGTTGAAAGTCTTAGAGGAGAGTTTGATGACATGAGAATGAAAGAAGGAGAGAACATATCTCAGTACAATAACCAAGTCAAGGAGGTTGTGATTGTTATTCGAGGAGAAAGTGGAATTATTGATAAAGACATTGTTGTAAATAAAATTCTCAGAACCCTGTTACCTACTTATGCTATTAGAGTCTCTTCAATACATGAAATGAGAGCAGCTCTTGGAAATAATGTTACA
This sequence comes from Chamaecyparis obtusa, assembly GCA_027943335.1. NCBI lineage: Eukaryota > Viridiplantae > Streptophyta > Pinopsida > Cupressales > Cupressaceae > Chamaecyparis > Chamaecyparis obtusa. The sequence continues at coordinate 1,983,314 of BSBK01002548.1, forward strand.
CTTGATAGTCTAATGGGTAGACCGGCTGCATTTGAGTTGAATAACTTTCACAATAGTATTGTTCCTATTGTTGAGTCTACACTTATTTCATCTCTTAAAATTGATAAATCAAGTAGAAAATATATGATAATAAATAAGAGCAATAGAGAAAGTGAAGAGGATGAACTTGATGAACTTGAAGCATTAATGGCTAGAAGATTGCAAAAAGGTAAAGGAAGATATAGAGGAAAATTACCTTTGGTATGCTTTAATTGTAAAGAGATTGGCCATATTGCTGCTAGATATCCTAACGGGAAAGAAGATGAGAAAACTAATGAAACAAAGTATGATAGAAGAGATAATCGAGAACATAAAGGTAACTAACAGTATGACAGAAGAAGTAACCGAGATTAAAAAGATAAAAGAAAGAATGCATGTTACCTTGTTAAAGATGAAGATGAAGATACCGACACCAACACTAATGAAGACATTGAGGTGGTAGTTATGGCTTTGAAAGAAGATTTAGAAGAAGAAGAAAGGTATGCAGAAACAACACTTATCTCTGAAGTTAGCAAGAATGATACTTGGATTATTGATAGTGGTTGTACACATCATATGACTGGTGATGAAGAGAAATTTGAATACCTTGAATATTATAATGGTGAATCTATTAAACTGGGAAATGATACACCTTGTCTAGTAAAAGGAAAAGGTTCTATATTGTTGAACAATAAGATCAGATGTGAGAATGCATATTGGGAGAAAGGATTTAATTATAATCTTTTGAGTGTACAATAGTTGAATAACACAGGACACTGAGTTGCATTTGAGAATAGAAAGGTGAAAATCTATGATGAAACTAGAAAGTTGGTCGGTATTGGTGAACAATCTAAAGGTAATATATTTTATCTTGACAATGTTGAAACTTCTTGTTTGTTGGCTAAAAATGAATATGTGTGGTCATGGAACAAGAGGTTGTGTCATGTAAATGTTGGCAACATGATTAACATCAGTAATAAAAGGAAAGTTAGAGGTTTACTGAGCATATCTAAACCTAACCATGTTATGTGCAAACAATGTCAAATGGGAAAAATGTCAAAATCTAGTTTTAAGAGAAAAAAAATTCATCTAATACTATCTTAGAGTTAGTTCATACTGACCTATGTTGTCCTATGAGAACTAGAGTTATTATGGAGACAAATATTATATATTTTTTATTGTTGACTTCTCTAGAATGATGACTGTCATGTTCTTGAAAGAAAAATCTGAAGCTTTTAAGATGTTCAACTGGTATAAAGCAAAAGTGGAAAAAGAAAGTGGTAAAGAACTAAAATGCTTGAGATCAGATAGAGGTAGTGAATTTATTTATGATGATTCCACTAATTTTTGTAATGAGCATGTAATTAAGAGACAATTTTCTACATCGAGGACACCCCAACAGAATGGGATTGTTGAAAGGAGAAATAGATCTATTGTGGATTGTGCTAGAACACTAATGATTGAAAAAGATGTGGTGCAGATATACTGGAGAGAACTTGTTAGTACTATTGTATACACATTGAACCAAGTTCAACTAAAGAAAGATTCAAACAAGACACCTTATTAATTATGGTACGGTTTCACACCTAATGTAATTCATTTCAGAATATTTGCAAGTAGATGTTACATTTTGAAAGATGATAGAAATTTGATTCAAAAGGTTATGAGAGAATATTCTTAGGATATTCTACTATGAGAAAAGCTTACAAGTGTTTGAATAAGTCTACTAACAAGATGATTGAAAGTGAAAATGTGAGAGTTGATGAATTTGCTGAGAAGAATGATGAAGAAAGTAAAAAGGAACCAGAAGACTATGGTAGATTTGTTTACATTGAGGAATCTGACACTCTACCTAAGAAACAACCTGGTGTTATCAAGAAACAAGGTAATTCTACCAAGCATTAGTCTATAGAAATCAAGAATTAGCAAACTATTACTAATGAAGATCATGATCATGCACCGAGTGGAGAACATATTGAAGAATATAGAACTGAACCTATACTTGCAAAATACGTAAGAAGACATCATCCCAAAAATCAGATTATTGGAGATAAAAAAGTTGGCATGATGACATAGAGTAAGTTGACAAATAACACATGCTTAGTTTGTGAATTTGAACCTAAAATTGTGAGAGATGCACTTGAAAATGATGAATGGATTAAGGCCATGAATGAATAAATTGAACAGATACAGAAAAATAAAACATGGACATTGGTACCAAGACTGAAAGACAAGAATGTAATTGGAACCAAATAGATATTTAGAAACAAATTGAATGAAAATGGAGATGTCACTAGGAATAAGAAAAGACTAGTATGCAAAGGGTATGCACAAGAAGAAGGTATTGACTATGGTGAGACTTTTGTACCCGTTGCTAGACTTGAAAGAGTTAGAATATTGCTTGCATATGCTTCTTATAAAGGATTTAAAGTTTATCAGATGGATGTTCAATTTGCATTTCTGAATGGGATACTTGAAGAAGAGGTATACATTGAACAACGTGAAGGTTTTGTTGACCCTGATCAGAGGAATATGGTATGTAAGTTGTACAAAGCATTATATGGACTGAAACAAGCACCGAGAGTATGGTATGAAAGACTGCACTCCTATCTTATCAATATTGGATTTGTAAGAATAAGTGACAACAACAATTTGTATTTGAAAGGTGAAATTGATGACAAAATTCTTATTGCTAAAATTTTTGTTGCTGATATCATATTTGGAGGACATGATAACCTATGCAAATCATTTGCCGATGAAATGAGAAAAGAATTTGAAATGTCGATGTTCGGTGAAATCAATTTTTTTCTTGGCTTGAAAATATTAATACAAAGTGAAGGCATATACATTACACAATCAAAGTACATCAACAAAGTATTGAAGACATTCAGTATGGAGGACTCAAAACCAGTTGGTACACCTATGGTCACTAGATGAAAATTGACAAAGGATGACAAGTCAACCGAGGTAAACTAGACATTGCATAGTCAATGATTGGTAAATTGATGTATGTTGTGCATAGTAGACTAGATATTGCACATGTGGTTGGAATTGTAGCAAGATTTTCTGCTAATTCTGAAGAATCACATATGACTGCTATAAAAATAATTTTGAGATACTTGAAGAATACTGAAAACTATGGTTTGTGGTACAAGAAAGAAGGCAATTTTGAACTAAAATTTTACATAGATGCGGATTGGGATGGAAACATTGATGATAGAAAGAGCACTACTGGTGGAGCACTCTTTTTGGGAGAAAGATTAGTTACTTGGATAAGTAAGAAACAAGGATGCATTTCTCAGTCCACTATAGAAGAAGAATATGTTGTTGTTGTTGCTGCTAATTGTTCAAACATTGCATGGATAAAACAACTTTTGGAAGGTATGAATGAAGAGATCATTGATCCGGTGATAATATATTGTGATAACACTAGTGCAATAAACATTTCTAAAAATCCATTGATGCATTCAAAGACAAAGCATATATCTATAAAGTATCACTACTTGAGGGAACAAGTACAAGAAAAGAAAGTAAGACTGGAGTATGTGAAATCACAAGAGCAACTTGTTGATATATTTACTAAACCCTTACCTAAGGACACATTTGAGTACTTGAGGAGTAGAATAGGTTCATCCCTTGTCTATCAGTCACTAAGGTGATTAGGAGGTTGCATCAAGCAATACTTTATCATAATATTAAATGATGTTGATGCATAATTTTCACACTTTGGGTTTCTTGAGGTTGTGAAAACTGAATGATGGAAGACAAACTAAACCTACATATCAGTACATGCAAGGTACTTGATCTAAACCGAAGAATAAATATATTGATTTTGCTACTGAAGAGTTGTTTATTTTATTTTTGGCATTGATGTCAAAGAGAGAGAAGATTCAATGAAATATTTATCTACAAGAAGAGATGATTCATATAAGAAATAGGGAGAGATTAAATCTATAGGGAGAGAGACTGCATGGAGAGTGTTGATGTTGTGTAGTGATTAAACATATTAAATGTACAAGCTAGGGAGAGCTTACTGAGTTACAACATATACATACATATTTGTAGAATAGATGTTTGGTATTCTATGGCATATTTCAGATTGTGTTTCCATTAATGTCAAAGGGAGAGATCAATAGACTACAACTGATTGAATATCTTGAGGGAGAGTTTGACAATGGATTGGATATTTGAAAGACAATGATTGATTATTACGGAGTTACTAATGTGTATGTAAGACATTAAATCATTTAATGTATTGTCATTGATGTCAACTAGTTTTTATTGTGCTTATCATGATGGTTGCAAACATCTTAAGAAGGAAAAATGATGAAGGAATGAGATATCTACATGAAGATGAGATGGATGAGAAAGTTATGGATGGGAACACTGAGAGGGGGGGGTGAATCAGTGTTCACTATATTTAATATTTTTACTTTACTATTGAAACTTAACTTGAATGCTTAAGTATTGAATTGAACATCAACATAAACAAGATATATAAACACAACACATAACACCAATATGGTTACGGGGAAACCCAAATAGGTAAAAACCCCGGTGGGAATTGACACCCACTAAGAACTGCACTAGTGTCTTATGATCCTTGTTAGAAGATCTACAACCCTGTTAGGAGTTGTTCTTTACAATGCTTTTAGTATAGTGAGCTTTTCAAGGATCAGACCCTATTAGGATTCTTTTACAGTAACTCTATTAGGGGTGGGGACACACTTTCCTAGAGCTCACTACTCAAGTGGTGAAGGCTACAACCTTTTGCTCTCAGATACACGCTATATCTGTTGGATGATCTAGTGTTGTGACACTTCTTGTCTGATCAGTTCCTTTGATGCACTGATGCTTTGACCTCTTGAAAATCTCTAATACATTCTAACTACTCTTCGCATGCTTCTTCTCTTCTTATCTTATCTCTATATCCACTTCCATGCTTTATTACAAAGGCGCATCTAATATTTATATGCACTACCAAAACAATTAACTAGGTCGGCCTATAACCGATTACATACAATGCTTCCAAGTGAATTTTCTCAAGCATGTTCACAAATAAAGATGTTTATATGTCTACAACTTAATTATAATAGGTGCATAGCCTTTACAAAACAATATTATAACCGCTAATCAAAATAGTAACAGTCGGTTGCATACTCTGTTCTGTTATGGCATTCACTGGATGTACCTCTTCAATTGTCTGTATCTTCATCATACTATCTCATCTGATCATGTGCTCTTAGACTTAGCATGAATACACACTTACCATCTTAACTTCAAGGGTGCATACCATAACTCAATCATACGCACGTGCGCTGATTCTCTGACCTTTTGGTGCTCTGTTAACTGTCCAGTCTTCTACACTTAGCCATATTCTGACCTTATGATAATGTGTGCTGACTCCAAAACTCTATATGACTTTATTTCCATAATGACAACACTATATCTAGTCATATACAATAGTATAGTCAACTTTCCAACAATCTCCTCCTTTGTCATTAATGTCAACAAAGGAATATGGTGAAGTTACTAACTGTACCCTTATACAAAACTCTTTCTAACTTATATCTCCCTTTATACTTTGTTCTATACTTTTCTATACATCATATATGATACTCCATATTCTACATACAATACTCCCCCTTTGACATTAATGACAAAGGTGCTCAAAAAATGTATCTACAAGTAATTACAATGTTAGGACATCTGGATATGCTATTTGCAAATTTTGGATCTCTTGTTTCCAAAATGCTATCAGTGTATGGACAATCTATAGTTGGACGCATAAGGCATATTGTAGCTTCTCCATCTTATCCAAGTCTATACTCAGACCTTGATCATATGTCACCATAGTGGCATCGATCTCCTTGATGTTCTGATTGAGTATATCTAGAGAGGGCGCAAGGGGATTCCTGAGTTGTGTTTGCCTTTCCCTTATTTTAGACATCTCCTTTTCAGACTTTTCTATTTTGTCTAAATATCCCTAGTACAAATTATTGCACATGTTAATGTCTAAAGTGGGATCTTCTACTGATTTTCTAACTTCATTTGTTATGGCCTTTGCCTCCTGGATTTTCTTGTAGTGATCACTAGTCAGCTTATCCTAGTTCATAGAATCGGCAAATATCTTTCTTCCCTTGGATGTGAACTTTTTTAAGGATGCTTGACCTACCTTCAATGAACTGAGGTCAAGTGCAAAGTTTTCGACTAGTTCACTCAATCTTTTCTTCATATATTTCTCTTCTACAACTTGTGATGCAGATTCTTCCAAGCTATAAAAGTTTGCTTTGAAGCTTGTCAGAATGTTTCTAACATCATCAAATGAATGAACCTTTTGTACCTTGTTTTCTATTGGAAATAGATTATTCAAAATGTCTATTGACTCAACAAACAGAGGATTCCTCATCACCTTCTTCTCTTTTTCTTTTTCCATAGCTAGGACACTGATCTTAATCAAGTCTTCTTCTCCCCAAGAGTCCAAGCTAGTGGTGTCTGCTATCAAACTTGAAAACAATGATGCTGAAGGTAAGGGAGTGATAGGAGTGTTATCTATCACTTCTTTCTTTACTCTAATTATCATTTCAACATATGGTTCATCTGTTGGTTCACTTCCTTTTACCTCTTCTTCTCCTTTCTCCTCTTCTATCTTTTCTTCCTCTTTTTTTGTCTCCTTCTCTTCTTCTTCACCTATTAGATCTTCTATTAATACTTCTTGTAGCTTGGGTGAATTCTCACCACATATAGTTTCAACCTCTTGTGTGTTCACAAAGGCTTCCTCAAACTTATCCAAGTCATTGTCTGTGGCCGCCATTGCTATCTCCACATTATCAATAAAGATAGTGTCATTTTTTTGTGTCTCATTCATGGGTGCGGACTTCACTACCTCTGTAGGTGTTACCATTATAGGCATTGAATCTTGGGGACCTTTCACGGGTATATTGGTGGTCTCAGTTGCTTTGTCTTACTCACTAGGTGCTTGAGTGATGGGTGCAGATGAAGGTTGCATGCACTGCTCTAAGAATACCTTCTCAAAGGCCTTTTCTATCTCCTTTTTTATCAACTCATAGTCTTTGTTCATAATGTGTAGTGTTCTCATCTTTGTTCTTAGGTGTGGCTTCACCAAATTCAACAGTAGTGTCTTCTATTCAATAGAACATACTGGAAGATTATCATCCAGTGTTTGTTCCCTGATTCTAAAGTCCTCTTTAGTGGCTTGTCTCTTTAAGGTATCCAAGATCTCCCATACCTTATATGGAATGACTGTCTTCAGTTCAATAACTATCTTCTTGAATTTTATCATGTGCTTGATCAGCATCTCATGAATCTCAGACTTATCAATTTCATGATATCTATCATAGAACTTGGCTATCTGATCTAGCCTTCCTTCTTCTACCACTCTGTCCCTTAAAACTTGAAGACTAGGTAGGAATCCTACCTCCGGAGGTGCCTACACATTTTTCACTCTACTTCTTGTGGCTCTAGCTGAAGGGTGGCTTGTTTTGTTTTCTCCTCTTAGGTATCTTAGGAGATGCATATGAGGACTCAATATCAACTGTAACAGTGGGTGTAGGACTAATATCATCAATTTTATCCTATTTATCCTTTGGATCATCAGTCTTCTCAATCTTGACTTTCTTTAGTTTAGGATCATCAGTTTTGGCTTCCATTGTAGATGCATTCTCAATCTCCAATGCTATCTTTTCTTCCCTTGCTTTATCAAGGTCTACCTATGTTACACCATGAATTCTGAGTATCTCAAATGTAATCTTAGAGGTTTTCCTCTTAGTTGTTGTGATGTTCAGAACTGCATCAACTTCCCTTGTCTTTTCTTCACAAGTACCCTACCTAGGTTCATTAGGGTCCTTAGGCGCTGATAGAAATACTTGTGCATAGGCTTCCAAGATTGGTTCCTCAACCTCATATCCAAGTGCATGGATCCACTTTTTTCTAGGTTCAACTACTTCCATACATGTTATATCAGTTTCTACCATAAAGTAAATTTTGTCTTTGTATTTCTCTACAATATTTTCTGGTATCCTGTGATTCTTACTAGCACTTCACCTATCTAGAATAGGTCATCATGAATCCTACTAAGAAATATCTTGATCCATTTAGACTCATAAAACTCATACACCATAGCATATTCAACTATGGGATATTTTTCTAGTTGTGCGAACTCATCTAGGAAGGTTTTGTCTGGCTTTATCATAGTTTCAATGTGCACTCTAATCCTATCAAGTCCAACTGGTTATTTCTTGCAATAAATGTATGCTTAGATTTCTTCAACATGCATGACACCGATAGGGGTTCTTGAGAATGCACCTTCTAGTTCATCTAGGGTAAACTTAAAAGGGTGCCTCTTGAAAAAATATATTTTCCTCTCTGCAATATCAAACACAATAGGTGCAGCCATAACTTACTTGTTTTATCACTTCAAGTCAGTTTTCAAGAACTTCTGAATCATCGTGACAAATTAGGGCTTCGCAACTGATCAATCACACTCTTTGGCTGGTGAATCAAACTTCAATACTTCACAATCAACTGCTAGGGCTTCTGTGGTCTCCAATCACTCTAACTCGAATGCAATGAGTGATCTACAAGTCTCTATGTACTTTAAAGTGAAAATTCTACCATTAATGCTTGCCGCATAAACCAGAATTTGACTTAAGAATTTCCAAATTCCATTCTGCAATCACTCAAGTAGTGCACTCTTGCACATAGCCTCAAATAATCTCCAAAAGGTTAAATCTAAAGGCACATACTCTGAGGGTGAGTATACCGGCTACCCAGGGGTCTAGAGATAAATTAGCTCCCCCTATGACCCTAAGGGTCATTCATCCAGATGTAGAGGGTGTGTCCACTATGGATGCATCCAATACATACTCATCAACCTTATCCTTCTTTGTCTCTAACCAAATCAAGCTCACATCTTTTGTAGCTTTCACAAACTTGACTTCTCCTTCGGTATCTAATATTTATTCTTCTGGATTTTTAGGGCTTTCCTGACTTTGCATTCTTGACCTACAAAACTTTGAGATGTGTCCAGCCTTGTTACAAGAGTGAAAAATAATTGGAGGCCTTAATTTCTTTAGTGAATTGATATTGGTTACCATTATAATTACATATCTGGCATGTAATACTCTGAGAACTTCTTGATGTAGGAGCATCTTGAGTCTTGGAGCAATCTTGCATCAACCAAAAACATTTCCTGATTTATGTACCTATTTTCTGTTGTTTTCTTTATAATATTTGCATTTGATGGTTTCATTGGGTGTGAAGCTTACATTATTCTGAGGACCTATTTGGGAACCTTCTCCTATGATCACATAAAGATTGGATGCACAGTTTGAAAGTTAGAGTTGTTTTCTTGTTGTCAGAGCAGTATTTTCCTGCAGTTTTGGAGCTGATTGTTCATGTTGGTGACCTTGATCCATAAGGAATCATCCTTTGAGCTCTTAATTAATTTTATAGGACCTAAATTAATATCATTTTACAATAGAACAAGCCCTAATTCATTATGAGTAAAAAGTTATGCCCATTTTTCCCCGGGACCTATTTTTTGCCAGTTTTCGGGTGAAACGTGTGGTGTTTCTTCTTGTGATGTTTTGTGTGATCAAATGGGATTTTTCACACTTAAATGCATGTTCTTGGCTCATTTGAGGACCTAAATCCAAATTTTCATCAATTTATATTCATTCTAGCATTAGTTTTGGTTTAAATCTTGAGACTGGACCTATAATGTAATTGAATGCCTGACTGGTCGACCTATGGCTTAGCTGGCTATATAAGGAGTCTAGATTGATGTAGGAGGAGATGATGAGAGAGATTTAGGAAGGATTATCAAGATATATCATTGAAGAAAAAGATAGGATGCAAGCTTTAATTCTGATTTAATAATTCTCATTGTATAAGGCCGAAACCCGGAAGGCCTCACAGCTGGGCATGTTGAAAGAAATAATATAATTCTCTATTGTTGCTGCTAGTTGATTGTCTCACATCCATTGTGATTTCATTTCTTTCATATGTATCTATATTTCTTCCATTGTGTAACTCTGAGCAAGGGCTTGTTGTTGATTCAAGTGGACTCAATTCTTCTTGATTATGCTTGTATCTTCCGTGCCCCTACGTCACTTCTTGTATTTGTTTGATTATGATTTCTCTGATTATGTTGAGTCTTTTTCTTCTAACTTGTTCTACAATTCATAGCTCTATGACCAAATTTATTGCATGAATAACAGTAACCATTGAAAGGTCTTACCTATTTACAATTCCTTGTTATATGTCCATGCTTGTTACATGCATAACAAGTTCGGTCTAGTGGCTTGCGCTCATCTTTAGATGGTTCAGTATTGTCTTTAGTCTAATTTTTAGTTTTCTTAACACCTGTGGTGTCTTCTGGTGCTTTCATTCTTGCTCGCATGTTATCAATATGATTTTGTGCTTCATTGAATCCAATTTCCCTGGTATCTCCTTTAAGCTTCTGAGCATATAACTGAGATTCAATCAAATCCTTGCTTGTGTGTAATTTATCAATGTGATTCTTTGCTTCAATCAATTCAGATTCTATCTTTTCTTTGTTTTTTCTTAGCTCCAAGATTTCCATGTTTGCTTGCCTCAATTCTTCATTTAGTTGAAGGTTCTCTTTGATATGTTCATCATAAACTTATTGATTTTTAGTTAGTTTTTCATCCAACTCTTCAATCCGATCTTGTAAAGATGTGTTCTCCTCATTCAGCTTCTTAACCATTTTTCCCAAATCATTGTTTGTACAATCCTTCAAATCTTGTCTCAGTTTCATGATGAATACTTATGCGCTACTGACTTTCAATTTTAGTTCTTCAACTTCTTTCTTAGATCTATCAAGGTCTTCAAGAGCTGCCATAAGATTCTTCTTTAGATGTTTTGCTTCTTCTAAACCCATTGATCTCCTCAAGTGGTTAAACTTCTCTTCACAAGACCATAGCTCTGATACCAATTGTTAAGAATGGGAACACTGAGAGGGGGGGTGAATCAGTGTTCGCTATATTTAATCTTTTTAATTTACTCTTGAAACTTAACTTGAATGCTTAAGTACTGAATTGAACATCAACATAAACAAGATATATAAACACAACACATAACACCAATATGGTTATGGGGAAACCCAAATAGGTAAAAACCCTGGTGGGAATTGACACCCACTAAGAACTACACTAGTGTCTTATGATCCTTGTTAGAATATCTACAACCCTATTAGGAGTTATTCTTTACAATGCTTTTAGTACAGTGACCTTGTCAAGGGTCAGACCCTATTATGAGTCTTTTACAATAACCCTGTTAGGGTTTGGGACACACTATCCTAGAGCTCACTGCTCAAGTGGTGAAGGCTACAACCTTCTGATCTCAGATACACACTATATATTTTGGATGAACTGGTGTTGTGACACTGCTTGTCTGATTAGTTCCTTTGATGCATTGATGCTTTAACCTCTCGCAAAGCTCTAATACATTCTAACTGCACTTTGCATACTTTTTCTCTACTTATCTTATCTCTATATCCACTTCCATGTTTTATTACAAAGGCACATCTAATATTTATATGCGCTACCAAAACAATTAACTAGGCCGGCCTATAACCGATTACATACAATGCTTCCAAGTGAATTGGCTCAAGCGTGTTTACAAATAAAGATTTTTATATGTATACAACTTAATTAAAATAGGCATATAGCCTTTACAAAATAATATTATAATCGCTAATCAAAATAGTAAGAGTCGGTTGCATACTCTATTATGTTCTGGCATTCACTGGTTGTACCTCTTCAACTATCTATATCTTCGTCATACTATCTCATCTGATCATGCACTCTTAGACTTAGCATGAATACACACTTACCATCTTAACTTCAAGGGTGCATACCATAACTTAGTCATACACACGTGCGATGATCCTCTAACCTTCTGATGCTTTGTTAACTGTCTAGTATTCTACACTTAGCCATATTCTAACTTTATGATAATGTGCGCTGACTCCAAAACTCTATATGAATTTGTTTCCATAATGACAACACTATATCTAGTCATATACAATAGTATAGTCAACTTGCCAATAGTTGTTGTTGCTGCTAATTGTTCAAACATTGCATGGATAAAACAACTTTTGGAAGGTATGAATGAAGATATCACTGATCCAGTGATAATATATTGTGATAACACTAGTGCAATAAATATTTCTAAAAATCCATTGATGCATTCAAAGATAAAGCATATATCTATAAAGTATCACTACTTGAGGGAACACGTACAAGAAAAGCAAGACTGGAGTATGTGAAATCACAAGAGCAACTTGTTGATATATTTACTAAACCCTTACCTAAGGACACATTTGAGTACTTGAGGAGTAGACTAGGGGTTCATCCCTTTTCTATCGGTCACTAAGGTGATTAGGAGGCTGCATCAACCTATACTTTATTATAATATTAAATGATGTTGATACATAATTTTCACACTTTGGGTTTCTTGAGGTTGTGAAAACTGAATGATGGAAGACAAACTGAACCTACATATCAGTACATGCAAGGTACTTGATCTGAACCGAAGAACAAATATATTGATTTGGCTACTGAAGAGCTATTTATTTTATTTTTGGCATTGATGTCAAAGGGAGAGAAGATTCAATGAAATATTTATCTATAGGAAGAGATGATTCATATAAGAAATAGGGAGAGATTAAATCTGCAGGGAGAGAGACTACATGGAGAGTGTTGATGTTGTGTAGTGATTAAACATATTAAATGTACAAGCTAGGGAGAGCTTACTGAGTTACAACATATACATACATATTTGTAGAACAAATGTTTGGTATTCTATGGCATATTTCAGATTGTGTTTTCATCAATGTCAAAGGGAGAGATCAATAGACTACAACTAATTGAATATCTTGAGGGAGAGTTTGACAATGGATTGGATGTTTGAAAGACAATGATTAATTATTACCGAGTTACTAATGTGTATGTAAGACATTAAATCATTTAATGTATTGTCATTGATGTCAACTAGTTTTTACTGTGCTTATCATGATGGTTACAAACATCTTAAGAAGGAAAAATGATGAAGGAATGAGATATCTACATGAAGATGAGATAGATGAGAAAGTTATGGATATGGTATTCATTGGGTAACTTATTGATGAGACTATGGCATTATGTTAGTAATTTGATTGTATTAAATGAATCTATTATGGATTGAAGATCAAGAATGAACAAGTTCATGTGGTTGGTAAATGAAGAATTTAGTATACACTGAGCAAGTGTAGTGTATACTGAGTATAATGTTAACCGAGCTAGTTATCACTGACACATTATGGTATTGACTGAGTGAAAGAAATAAATGGAACTTATGAATGCCGACTAAATATGATGAGATGGACAATTGTTTATGATTCTAAGGTAAATGATAATGTTTTTTATGATGATCAAATGACTGAAAAAATTCAAGGATGATCAGATGAAGGAGAATGAAACGTGTTATTGACACAACTATCGAGGAAGGTTAAAGCAAAAAAATCAATGATGAAGATTAAGAGGAAAAATATATGGATGGGAATAAAATATTTTATGATGTCTATACAAAGAGATAAGAGATTCATTATTGAGTCTGCTGCAGGAGAATTCATTTGCGTAAAAAGATTGAATTCATGCAAAGATGATCAAACTAGTTGAAGACATAACTAAGCAATTCTGCAGACAACACCGAGCATCGGAGAAAGCAATTACCGAGCATAACAGAGTTGGAGGAAACAAAGAGAATGGATAGATTATTGATCAGAGGTATTTTTGAGCTTAGCATGGATCTAAAAAATCTATAAATCAAGTTGTATTTGAGTCAGATCAAAATTGTATCAGTTTAACCATTGCTATAGATAAATCTCTTAACCAAGTGGGACTTAACAGTCTTTATATTTCAATATGACATTTGAAATTAATGTTGATTATTTTCTTGTTGACCCCATAGTGAATGTTTGGTCAAGGGAGAACTATTAGTGATAAATCCTCTAACTAGGTCATACCTTACAATATGTTTTGTAACCTTTAATAGGGTTGGATCTTAACCGAGCTCACTTCATAAGAGTGAATTATTTTGGGTTACCAATCACGGGTGGTTTTTCCCCTAACAGGGTTTCCACATTAAAAATCAAAGTGTTATATGTGTTTGGATGTGTTGAATCGGTAAACATAGTATTTAATTTACTGGTAATTGGTAGATGAAGAGAAAGGCACATTTGATATTTTACCAAGTTGATTAATTGGTTTGAAATTTTTGTTATATATACATCTGGGAGTATGTGGGACTGTAGGATAATTAGACTTAACTGATTCACCCCCCTCTCAGTTATCTAACAGTGCACATGAAAAAAAATTCCTAATTTAGAAAAAGAAAGACTTTTTGTCTACACATTGAATGCACATTCTTCAAGGTGAGTGGAATCTCATTTTGCCTCTTAATCTCTTCCACACATCCTTTTGCCTCTTAACCATGTCCATTGATTTTTCCTCTTGAGAATCTTGTGCACCAAAGTCAAAATAAAGATTATTCTCCACCCTTGGATTTTGCCTCTTAATCTCTCATTGTCCATTGCTCTTTAAAAAGGAGACTCTCTCCTCACTTTTCATTCTTAGATCTTTGCATTCTTAGAGATCTTGCATCTCTTAGACTTATTCTATTTTTAAGCTATTATTTTGTTTACTTGCATTCTAGAGCACTTGGAGCACTTGCATCTTGCATTCTAACTTACTTTCATCTTAGATTAATATTTCCTTATTGTATTTAGCTTAAATAACATAGCTTAATTAGGAGGTATTGTAATCTTGTTAGATTAGCTTTTCTTTTCTTGTTCTTGCATTTGTATCATAGCTTAGCTCTTGCATCTCATATTAGATTACTCTCATTATTTCATTATCATTTGAATCTTCCATTCTATAGTGTACCTTGCAAGGGTCTCTCTTTAAGGTTCATTTGAGAGTCACTATTCATACTATTTAGATTCTTGCACGTCATAGATAGGAAGCTATAAGCCACTTCTTGAGATTTCATTTTTCATGGATTCTCTCAAATATAATGGTTTATAGAAGTTTGTCACATTTTGATCACACACTAATCTATTTAATAATGGAATATTCTAATAAGGCT
The DNA here is from genome assembly GCA_027943335.1 of Chamaecyparis obtusa. Taxonomy (NCBI): domain Eukaryota; kingdom Viridiplantae; phylum Streptophyta; class Pinopsida; order Cupressales; family Cupressaceae; genus Chamaecyparis; species Chamaecyparis obtusa. The sequence continues at coordinate 1,998,503 of BSBK01002548.1, forward strand.
AGCAAAATATTGATTGTTTTCAAATTTGAATCAACTAATATTATCTTGTTCATTATTGTAAGATAGAACTTGGAAAAAATCTTGATGTAATATAAAAGTGTTATTAATAATATGATAGGCTATAAAAATATCTTATTTTTTATTCTTTATAATCAAATTATTATAAATTTATTATACCATACATTGTAGAAATGAATAAATTAATTTTAAAATTTCTTCTTATAAGAACTATACCAGTATTTCTGACTTTTATACAATTAATTGTGAATAAAAACAGGGAGGCAAAGACAAAAATGGTGAATTGAAACAGGCAAGCGAAGGCAAAAAAATAAAATTAAAAGAAAAATGAATAAATAAATAAAATACGCTCAATCGTCCTGTAACTGTACGAAGCTCATGACAACCTTACATGCGCACTGATAGGCCTTCCATTTCTTTTGAGAGAACGGCTTCAACATAATAAAGAATTTTGTTCTTTATTTTGATCTCAATATTTTTTTTAAAAATAGGTTCCTGAGTCAGTTAGGTTGATTTCGATTGCGGTTTTAGATTATGGATTCCATTTTTTATTCACTGCACATCGTCTCAAATATAAAATTCTAGATACAAATTACGAAATGGGGAAATCTCTGTAATTAATTATAACATGAATAATTAAGGAAGTCGAATGCCTTGGCCAATGCATTCTGGGGGACACGCCAGTGCAGTAACCAAAGTTAGAAAGAGGCTTTGTTTAATCAATTTTACCCCAACACATCAGCAACGAGAATGTGAGTATTTGGGAGGCTTAAATATAAGTATTATTAATAAATACAGTTTAGGTACATGTTTATTTGTAATTTTTAATTCTTATATGTATTATTCATACAAATATATTAAATAAAGAAGCTATTAAGTTATTATAAATTTATATTATTATTTTGTAATTATATAGATTGATTAAACTAATTAAAATTTATATTATATTCTATATTATGTGAGTAATTATATTATGATATATCAATTACATAATCTATTTTAATTAATTGTAACATTATATTGTTTATTTTCTGAATTTGTTAAATTATAATAATTTAATTAAGATAATTTAATAATATATTATGGTAGAGATGCATGTTATATATATATATATATATATATATATATATATATATATATATATATATATATATATATATATATATATATATATATTATACCATTATATATAATTATATTTTTTAATAATTTTTATATTTATGTAGACACCTAAAAATCCTTTAGAAAATAAAGTATTTTTATTTTCTGAAAAATCCCTGATGACATCATCATTTATTAATTAATTAATTATTTAATTAATTAATTTATTTTTATGTCATTAAATCCCTTTTTCTTAATTAAAAATATTTAATTAAGAAATCCCTCCCAAAAATGTTTAAATCTTATTTAAACATTAATCCCTTATTTATTAATTATTTTAATTAATAAATTGACCAAAAATCCCCCAAAAAAATAATTAATTTATTTTTTGACCAAAACTTGGCCAATTTTCTTAAGACCACTAACCTCTTCCAAAATCTTCTAATCCTTTCTTAATTTCGATTAAAAGGCTAATCCCATCTTTTCTAACCCTAATCTCAACTCAAAATATTTAATTAAGATTAAATATTTAATTTTCATATTTATTGAAAATATTTCAATAAATTTTCCCAAACTTAAGCTTTTGGAATGAATAAACTTTTATTCCATAAAACCTAGGAGAATTCTAGACTCTTCTAGAAACTTCTCAACCCAACCTCTTCACCCATCCTAATCCTAAAATCCCCTAATCCTAATCCTAATCCCCTTTCTAATCTTGTCACATTCCATTAGCAAAAGGTTTACCAAAACTTATGCTAACCTCCTCTTAGTCATCCTCCTTAGTCAACAAAGATGGCCACCTCTTGGCCACCTCTTGCAAATGCATTTAAGGATGCATTTAAGCCTTCCTTATCTTTCTTACATGCATTCATTATGCATTTAAGACCTTCTTATCCCTTCCTTGCCACCTCTTGGCCTTGGGCACATTTACCAAATTGTGCACATGCCCTCAAACTTTCAACTCAATCCTCCCTTGACACTTGTCAGGACACTTGTCCTTGACTCAACCCTAACCTTAGCCCTAACTCTGACGCATCCTTTTTAACCAAGCCCTTCCCTTTTCCTATAAATACCCTCACTTCCTAAGGCAAATCATCTTTCAACTCTCAAACTCAATAGCAAAGTTATAATGCCATTTTCATTCTAGCATAAGCATAAACTCATCATGTTAGATCATTTTCAAGCTTAAATCACATTTAAATTAGCTTAATTGGATTAACATAGATTCATTTCTTGTTTAATCAATCTTAGTTCATCTTTTAGCTTTGCATATTTGTGTGTTCTTGAGGCCTTTGAGGCAAAATAGGTTCCTCATACCTATTTTGTGTCATTTTGGGTCTTCTTGATCCTCAAATCATCCTATTTGCATGCTCCAAGTGCTTGAGTTTGCACACCCACATCCATTTATATCCAAGCATATCAAACGGTGCATGGGCGCATCCGTTTTAGGCTTAAACTGAGGTGGCTTTGATTTTAGTTTGTTTACCATTAAATTTGATTTGATAATATGCTATGACGTTTGTTTGTCTTTGGCCTTCAAAACAGGTTTAGGTGCACACTCAAATCCTAGTCTACATTCTGGCACGCCCGGTGGGACCCACTTCACGGGTTCTTTGCAAACATTCTGATGAGTTTTAGACCATTTTCAGATTTTTCAAAGCTTATAGGTGGACGTAGCACTTAGATCCATTCTTCTTCTTCTTGTCTATATTCTTCTTCCTCTTCTTGTCTATATTCTTCTTCTATTCCGTCTCCTTTCTTCTTATTCTTCTAGCAAGGAGGTCATGGCCATTTTTTTTCAAAAATAATAATAAAATCCATAAGGAAGCAAAATCATACACACCTTATTTTAGTGCTTAAAATGAACCCCCAAATCATTCTTGAATGCATTAAGGACTAAAATTTGCAAAATTTGTTCTAACAAACAAAACAAAAAAATTAATCAAGGCATTTGCATCCTTGCAACATCAAGGATTTTTAACAATGCATTCATGCAAAGTAGGAATGATCATATCTTTTTGGGCATAAAAAGAACATCAAATCTGCATTCAAATGAGTCAAAACAAAATCTTGAATGAAGCTAAAAGGAAGAACTTAGGTCCTAAAGCGTCATTTTCCATTTGAAAAGCAAACACAATCTTGAATGCCTTAAAGATCAAAACAAAGCTTTTTTAAAAAGTTCTTAATCAACACGCACACTCAATCTTGAATGCCCAAGTCAAAAAAACTTGCAAACGCTCGATTTACTTTTTGGAGAAAGGAACAAATCAAAATCTAATCACCAGTGTCTTCATTTCAAAGTTCAAACATCACTTAATCAAATTTGGGAAAATGAACAAAATCTGCTTGATGTGCATGTAGGAGTTTTTCAATTCTTGCATAATCCTTGTTAGAGTAAGCAACGTGGAACATTTGAACTTGGACAAGTTCACCTGTTCTACTTTTAGCGAGGCCTGTCCAAGGAGAAGCGCTTCCTCCTCGAAGAACGACCTCAAATCGGTATCCCCTCTGGTCGGTATACAAATAAGTGAAGTCCAAAAGAATCACTTATATCTCCTAATCGCCAGGCGTTCGTGCCAAACACGTGTCTGGGGATGGTAAACATTCCTCTCCCCCAGCATTATTGGCAAGGCTCTTAAGTGAGTCACGGATGATCAGCAAAACCGGGTATGGAGACACCACGGAACTATTAAAAACCTGATAAAATAGAGGCTACCCTATCTACATCCGAAAGTATCAAAATCCTTGTGCAAGGACCGATTCCAAGGGGTTTACCGGGTCGCCTCAAGATTACTCACCATTTGTATTCCCTTCTGGGAGATACCAAGCTGTGGGCAAGCGATTTTGATACTCACCTTCCTTAGGTAGATCTGTTTGAAGTGCTTGATAGTCAAAGACTCCGTGAAAACACTTGTTGAAACATACACTTTCAAAGCTTTGTCAGAGTCAGTTGTCTTTGTTTGTATCCCGCAGGGTTGCTTTGTCCCTTGCAGAGATTGCTTTGACTTTAACTTTTGCCATTGGAAACCTTTGCCTCAAAATCAGAAGCCTCTTTTCCAAAGTGATGCCCAGCAAGAGCAAACATCCTAAAGCGAAGTTGCCCAAATCCCAAGCCTATCAAGAGCGAAAAGTTGCCAAGAAGAACACCAAGACCTATCAATCCATTATCCAAGCAACCCAAGCAGAGGAAAAATCCCAAGCTAGACTTGAGAACATTGCCCATAACACCCGCATCAAACAGTTCACCTTTCATTTCCGAGTTAACCATCACTTTGTCAACCTTGAGCCAGAAGATTAGTCAAATCCTTGTTCATGTCTTGTTCCATCTTCAGATCTTGAAATCTTGTCTCAAACAGCCTTGCATCTTAGTTTCATTCTAGCTTTCATCTTTGCATCATTAATCAAAACCTTAGTTGCATTTGCATTCATCCTCCTACCAGCATTTTAGAATCAGTCCTTGTCATTTGCACTTGCATCATCCTTCTAGAGCATTGTCCCTTCACCCTTCAAAACCTTTTCCACCAGCATTCCCCCCATCAGCTTTCCATATCTTTCCAGCAGATCCATCATCTTTTGTTCCAAATCTAGAGATCCACCAACACTTAGTGTTCTACCTTTTGAGTTGTTCCTATCCTATATCCAAGATCAGAGACCATCATCCTCTTTTTTGACACAATGTGTTGTCATAAAGAAATCAAACCTTGTCCTTGCATAGCCATCATCTCGAGCAAGAGATTGGAGTGCATTGATAAGAAACTTGTTGACCGAAGATCATCAGTCTATCTTAGGTTGACCCCATCATATCTCTGATCCTCCATTTGGGAAAAATAGTAGCTCATTTGTTGACCGCTCAGTAATCTTTCACCAGCTTTCCACCAGCAACCTATCTTTCCTCCACCGTCTTGATCCATATCCGTTCCATCCAGCTTCCATCATCGCCATCTTGATCCCTATCTTTGCATTTGCATCTTAGAAGTCATCATCTTTAGAAGTTCATCAACTTTGCATCCATCAACATCTTTTAGCCAAACATCTTGCATACATTTAGCACTTGCATCTCCATGCCTGTTGAGACCAGATCTCGGAAAAGAAGAAGCATGAATCCTTATCCACCAACAACCTCATCCGATCCCAAACTTTTCACCAACGCCATGATGACCTACAATCCCCACATCCAAGCCAGTAACCCATGTGAAGATCCAAACATCCCTTCATCCCCCTTGGCAAACCAAGCATTTGTAAATCCTCCAGAAAGCCCACCAATGACCAATGCCCTTGTACCACAACATCATCAAAGCACATTTGCCCACTGTCTGCCAGAAAGTACCTCCATCCCACCATCTCTCTATCCACGCATCCCCATCAAAACTATCCAAGTTCCAGCACAAGTGTATTCTCCGTTTGTCCAATCATTTCCCGATCCTATCATGCAAACACCCCAAGAGCTTTCCACCATTCCCCTTTTCTTGCAAGGAAGCCTCGCCAGTCCCACAACACAAGCTGCAGCGCCATCCGCACCATCTCCTACCCCTTTTGCTTCATCATCTGCTATGGCTGCCCAAGCCCAAATCCAAACCCAAAGTCAGCTTCCACCTCTCACACAAGCTTTTACACCGCCGCCATCCGCAAGTCAAGCAACGCCTTTCACCATCAAAGGAGCACCGTCACCCTTCACCCCCCAAGCACCCGTACCTTCTTTTTTGGGGTTAGCGCAATCGCTTCCCATTCCAACCTCATCTTTCTCTTGGGTGTTTCCTTCATTTTCCTCCTCACAAGCATCCGCTCAACCACAACCTCAACAAGCTCCTTTCTCTCAAACATCATTCGTGTCCCAAGCTCCCGTTGCTCCTACCATTCCATCATCCGCTGCAGTGCACCCTAACACAAGCTCTCAGTGGGGCCTTACACAAGAAGAAATGAAGGCATGGGGGATCCCATCTCAATCCCCTACATCTATGGTTGCAAGTCAACAAACCGCCTTTGCCCAAGCAGCACAGCAGCAACTACCCCAACCACCGCCGGCTTCAAGCTATTCGTCCCAAATCCCAAATACCTTCTAGCAAGTTCCACCACCTCAACAGCCAACTTTCCCCAGCTATCTTACCCCATCACCCTTTGCTTCTAGCTTCCCCACATCTGTTCCACCTCTAAGTAACGCAGGCATGCACCCAGCTTATATCAGCCAAACCCAAAGCCAACCTCAGCAACTACCACCATCATACCCGCAAGCAGCATCATTCCAACAGCCTCCCCCATAGCAACCACATGTCCCCTTTCAGTAAACAACCATCATTCCTCAACAACAGCAAGTCCCTTGCTATCAGCCTCAGCAACAAAACCCTATCATCCCCCAGCAACAACAAGTTCCCACCCATCAGTTACAACAGCAAGTTCCAAATGTCCAATATCAGCAAGCAGTCCCACAACAACCGCCAGTTCAACAACAGCAAGCAGCCCAACAACATCAAGTGGTTCCATATCATTTACCACAATATCCCCCTATGCCACACCAGCAATATCCCCAGCAACCATTGCCCCAAAATCAGTTCCAACCCATTTATCCACAGCAAGCGCCATATCCAGTTCCATAACTTCCATCACAAGCAGAAGTCCCAGTTCCTTCGCCACTCAATGTTGAGTGGGAAGCAATGAAAAATGCTCTAAAGGAGCTACAAAGTGAAACAGAGAATAAAACATACAAGTTCGAAGAGGTGTGCTCATATCCCTTCGATCGGTCCATAGCAACTATCCCTTTCCCCAAGCATTTTGAGATGCCCAAGTTCGACAAGTATCGGGGGAAAGGAGATCCAGTAAATCATATCAAAGAGTTCTACATGGCATGCCAAGAAGTGGCTTACAGTGATAACTATCTCCTGCGCCTGTTTCCCAAGAGCTTGGGAGGAACTGTTGTTGAGTGGTTTTACAAAATACCACATGGGACAATAAAAACCTTTGCTGAACTCTCTGAGAAGTTCATCACACACTATGCCCATAATGTGGAGAATGAGTTGTCCTTGCTAGACCTATGCAACTCAAAGCAAAAAGATGGAGAAAGCCTTGCAGAATACTTGCAAAGATGGCAGAATCTTACAACCAGGTTATCATATCAGCCGCCAGAGAAGCATCTAACAAAGATCTTCATTGATAACCTGCATCCAAAGCTATCCCATCACATGCGAATGAACTGTCTCCAGACATACCAAGACATCAAGAGCAAAGGCATAGGCATCGAGAAAGCTCTCCTAGACGAAGGCACTATTCGTCACTTCAAGGATGATTCCAAGAACAAACCCAATAATGATAAATCCCGTTACTGGAATCGTAACAAGAATGTTGTTATAGATGGAGCCACTGACACTAAGAATGTACAATTCATTGTGGCTAGTCCTACACCAGCTCAAACATACCAACCGCCACAAGCGCCCATCTATCAGCAACCACCAGCTCCCGCATATCAAGCACCTATTTATCAGCAGCCTCCTCAAGCTCATCAGCCACCTGTGCAACAGTATCAGCAGCAATATCAATAGCAACAGCCAGCACGTCAAGGCAATCCTGTTAACACAGTTAACGTTGCCCCAAGGCAGAACAAGCCCAACAATCAGAACAATCCAAAGAGGACTTTCACACCTTTGGGTGAGCCTCTGGATCAGATCTTTTATCGGCTAGCCAAAGCAAATATGATCACATATCCGCCCATCCCACAGAAGGATGACAATGCACCAAAGTCTGATTGGTATAAAGAAAATGAATACTGTGATTACCATCGTGTGAAGGGGCACACAACATTGAAGTGCATGCGGCTTAAGAACTACATCCAGGATCTCATTGATCGCAAGGAGATCCAGGTCGATGCACTAGCTCAAGCTTCACCCAACACCAATTTGCAAATATATCAAAATGTGTTCCCTCAACACGATGCCGGGAAGAATCAAGCCAGCGCCAATCAGCCCCAAAATCGTGGCAAAGGCAAGCAAGAAGATCACACAGCGGCCTACATCAACTATGACAAGTATGTCGGATGCATAACTCAAGTTGAGCCCATCCAAGATGAGCCCACCATCAATACCATCCACGTCAGAGGGCCGGATCGACAATGTGCTGCAACTACCCGCAGTGGTAGGATAACTGTTGCCGGTGCTCCTCCGAGATCAGCTACTCCTCCAAGGCCAACGTCTACTGCATCCACAGCACAGTCTAACACCAGGCCAGCATCAAATACACGCGCAACACAGCATAATGCACCAAGTGCACAATACAATATCATAGAGAATCTTGGGAACATGCCAGCCCAAATATCTATCTTGGATTTGCTCCGCACATCACCCATCCATCAGGAGATCCTGGACAAAGCTCTAAAAGAAGGCCATGTCCCCACGAACATTAACACAACTCAGTTTGAAACTCTTGTGGGACACCTATCAGCAGCATGTGCCTTATCCTTCAAAGAATCTGATATACCAGATGTCACTCCTGACCATACTCTCCCTCTCCACATTGCCGTCATGGTCAGAGACTTTGCCATCAAATGGGTTTTAATAGATAATGGCTCAGCCCTCAACTTGTGCACATTAAAATTCATCAAGAAGATCGGGTTCACGGAGGCTGGCATACAACATGAGATGATCACCATCAAAGCATATGATAACTTAGAGCGTACCTCTGAAGGTACTATCACCTTGCCTATCCAGCTAGGCCCAGCAATGCAAGATACTGTCTGCCACGTTGTTGATCTCGACCTACCATTTAATATTCTTCTCGGCCGCCCATGGATCCATTCCATTAGGGCTGTACTATCTACTTACCATCAGTGCATCAAGTTTCCACATCAAGGTACTGAGGTTACCATCCACGCTGATCCTAACCCCTTCGCATACTGCCGTGCGATGGAAGCATCTTTCCCTCATTCTACTCATTGTCCTGGAACCGATATTGGTACTTCTATTGCTAGTTCATCCCGATCCCATCGCGATCCAGAGACCATCCTCTCTTCCACCTTATCATCCGTCAAGATCAACAACCAGGGTTGTGGCGAATACAGGCTCAGTGATGCATTTGTTGTAGGGGCTCTTCCACGTGATCCACATACTCAAGGACGCCCAAGTTGTCAAAACAAGCCTGTTGAGGAACATTATAAGCTCAAGCAAATCGGAAACATGACTTTTGAGTCTCATGGTACCATCAACAGCAAAGAGATAGATCCAGATATTAACAAATGGTTATACAAAGATCCCCCATCACGTGACACACAACTTCTTGAGTACTTCAAAGAGAAATATCCAATCCCCTACAAGAATGTCACAAAACAATATAACTATCAAGGTGGTGGTCTAGGACCACAAGAGGACAGAAATTTGTTTCCTATCATACCATCCCAGAATCCAGAACAGCAAGGACTTGGCTTTAATACCCCTCGCCTGCTTGAACAAGAGCCCAATACCACAACTGCGGGCACTAACATGACCAACGTGAACTTTTCGAATAGCCAGGATGACCTTGTGAAAATTGAAGACATCCCCGAAGAGAAAGACATTCGATCCTACGATGATATCTTTGCTGACGACACCCTCCTGGGGACTTCTATTCTCCAACAACTCTCCATTAACCTCATAGATCTTCCCCTCACAAACCCCAACCTCATAGATTGGGACCAACCAAGCATCACACACATCGATGAGTTCCAAAGCGCACAAGCACTCCTAGAATTCATGGGGGCATCAGATCTAGCAAGCAAACAGGATCCAACATCAACCTCTGTCTATCAACTTCACCCAGAAGGATATTTTGGGGAAGAGGCAAGCTTTAGTCACAAAAATGAAATAGCAAGAGAACATCATGAGTCTTTATGTGAAAACCCCCTTGGGGCACATTCTGATTCCAAAATAGTAAAAATAAAGGGCGTATCTTCTAGTGAAAACCTAGCAATTCAGGCGCTAGAAGATGAAGCCTTGCCTCTTCCCCCTATCCAAGATTATAGACCAGAGCAGTCGCCGATCATCATAGAGGAAACCAAGCCAATCAACTTGGGAACAGAAGAATGTCCAAGGATCACCTACATTGCAGTCAACCTAACAGAAGGAGAAGAAATGGCTCTCAGTGCCTTGCTCAAGGAATCCATCATCAACTTTGCATGGTCATACGCCCACATGCCTGGGCTTGATCCAAACCTTGTTGTTCATCATCTATCAGTAGATCCAAACATCAAGCCAGTGAAGCAGAAGCTAAGGAAAATGCATCCAAAGGTAGCATTGCTCGTCAAAGCAGAGCTTGAGAAGCTCCTCCAAGCTAAGATCATCAGAGCAATAGATTATTCAGAGTGGATCTCTAACATGGTGCCAGTCACAAAGCCTTCTGGTGACATCAGAATCTGTACTGATTTCAGGGACTTGAACAAGGCATGCCCTAAGGATGACTTCCCATTGCCAAACATAGACATGCTTGTAGACCTCACAGTGGGTCATGAGATGTTATCATTAATGGATGGCTTTTCAGGCTACAACCAAATTCATATAGCGGAAGCAGATCAACATAAAATAGCATTCACAACCCCATGGGGTACCTTTTGCTACAACATGATGCCATTTGGGCTAAAGAATGCAGGAGCAACATATCAGCGAGCAATGACAGCCATTTTCCATGACATGATCCATAAGATCCTTGAGGACTATGTGGACGATATCCTTGCAAAATCCAAAACAAGAGACGAGCACCTCAACATCCTAGAGCGTGTATTTGATCATCTGAATCATTATGGCTTAAAGCTTAATCCTAAGAAATGTGTCTTTGGTGTTACATCTGGCAAGCTTCTAGATTTCATCGTCTCTAGACGAGGCATAGAGATCGATCCTAAAAAGGTAAAAGCAATAACGGAGATGCCTCCACCAAGAAATCTCAAATAGCTCAGAAGCCTACAGGGCAAGCTTCAATCAGTTCGGCGATTCATCTCTCAACTAGCAGACAAGTGCCAACCCTTCTCACATCTCTTATGCAAAGACACCAACTTCAAGTGGGATCCCATATGTCAAAGAAGCTTTGATAAGCTCAAAGAGTATCTAGCTAACGCTCTGATCCTTGTACCACCAGTTCCAGGATGCCCACTCATCCTTTACATCTCAACAACAACTACAGCACTAGGGGCACTCCTAGCACAGCATGATGATGAAAACAGAGAACGAGCTGTCTACTACATCAGTCACACTCTTGTGGGCTATGAGCTTAACTATTCACCCATGGAGAAAGCATGCCTAGCAGTGGTCTTTGCCACTCAAAAACTTAGACATTACATGCTTAGCCACACAATCAAGCTCATATCAAAGGTGGACCCTCTTAAGTATCTGTTATCAAGGACAACCCTCACAGGCCGTATGGGAAAATGGGTCATGTTACTCAGTGAATTTGACATTCAGTATGTAGATCGCAAAGCAATCAAAGGGCAAGTCATTGCCGATCAACTAGCAGAAGCACCACTGGTGGATGCCTATCCACTAATCATGGAATTCCCCGATGAACATCTGTGCATGATTGAAGAGCAGCCCATGTGGAAACTATACTTTGATGGTTCCAACACATCCCATAGCTCTGGGGCAGGAATCCTATTCGTCACACCTCAAGGTGACTATATTCCAAAATCATTCAAGTTGGGATTCCCCTGTACCAACAACATTGCAGAATATGAGGCACTCATCTTAGGTCTCAAAATAGCTATCCAATGGAACATCACAGAACTACAAGTCTTTGGAGATTCACAGCTCATTATCAAGCAAGTCCTTGATGAGTATCAGACAAAGGATGACAAATTGCTACCCTACAAGCAACTGGTGGATAAACTGAAAGAGCATTTCCTACATCTACAATTCAATCAGATCCCAAGGCTTCAAAACAAAGCAGCAGATGCAATGGCAACCATCGGATCCTTATTGGAAGTCCCACGTGACGCAACACAATATGAATTTCTAGTCTAGCAGCTACACTTGCCAGCTTATGAGAACACCGATGCAAACATGGTGTGTGTCTTGGTTGGTCCCTAATCCCCATGGCACCACGACATCCATGCATATCTAAAAAATGGTATCATATCTCCCCATCTCACCAATAACCAACGCCAAAACCTTATTCGCAGAGCTTCCCGCTACACTCTTGTAGCCAACATCCTATATCGTCGCGGGTATCACAATGTCCTATCTAGATGTTTAGATTCAAACGAGGCCGTCCTGGCCTTACAAGAAGTTCACGCTGGAATTTGCGGTGCCCACACGAGTGGCATGGTTCTAGCAAAGTAGCTGCTTAGAGTTGGATATTATTGGCCAACAATGGAACATGATGCGTGTGAATTTGTCAAGAAATGTCTCCCATGTCAACAGCATGCCAATTTGATACATGCACCAGCACAGGATCTATAGCCTATTGCACCACCATGGCCTTTTTCATGTTGGGGCCTCGACCTCGTTGGCTTGATCACCCCCCTCTCTTCGGATGGACACAAGTATATCATAACAGCCACAGAGTACTTTACCAAATGGGTTGAAGCGATTCTGCTCACCCTTACTACTGGCATCCAAATATCCAAGTTCATCCTCTACCATATCATTTGCCGCTTCGGCATACCATCTACCATTTTCACAGACCATGGCACACCTTTTGAAAACTAGCATGTGGATGATCTGTGTGCCAGGCTCCACATCCATCACCGTTTCTCTAGTCCATATTTCCCTCAAGGAAACGGCCAAGCTGAGGCAACCAACAAAACTATCTTGAAAATCCTCAAGAAGGTTGTCAATGATTCTGGTCGTGACTGGCACCTCCAAATCAATCCTTCCCTTTGGGCCTACCGCACTTCTTATCGCACTCCCACAGGCACCACCCCATACTCTCTTGTATATGGTGCTGAAGCCGTTCTACCGATCGAGGTTGAGCTCCCATCCTTGCGCGTCTCCATGAATAACTATACAACTGATGAAGACTATCGTGTGGCCCGGCTCACACAGCTAGATCTGCTAGATGAAAAGAGACAGCAAGCTTACGATCACCTGGTGGCATACCAAAATCGACTCAAAAGGAGTTATAACAAAAAGGTCCATCCTAGACAATTCCAGGTCGGTGACATGGTCCTTAAAGAAAATCAAAAGGTCCTAGCAAATAGAGAAAAGAAAGGCAAGTTTGAGCCTACTTGGTTGGGCCCCTATGTTGTCACCGCATCCTTCGGCTCGGGAGCCTATCAGCTATCAACACCAGAAGGTGAGCCCTTGAATGATCCTATCAACATCATCCATCTGAAGAGGTTCTATGCCTTAACCTGATCCTGCATATATCAGAAAATCCAAAAACATTCAAAAAAGCAAAAAAAGCAAAAAAAAAAGCAAAAAAAAAGCAAAAAAGCAAAAAAGAAAAGAGAAAGAGAAAATAATCGTCCAAACGGTGAAAACTTGGCAATTCAAGCACCTTGGACAAGTATGTTGGTGAAAACCTGGTAAACAGGTGCCAAAATAGTAAACTGGGCTATTTATCTATTCAGTTGTCCTTTTAGCTACTGTCCTCTTCCTCCATCCATAACAGATCTCCCAGCAGTTCCATCTCCCCTATCCTCCAAGCATTCGGCTTCCATCTTCCTCCAACCCATCTGCAATCCATATCCTATTCCAAATCTTTGTACCATATCTTGTACCATATCCCTTTCCCTTTCCTGTACAGAGCTTTCCTCTCTGTATTTATCCTTCTTGTCTCCGTCCTAGTGAGAGTCCCGCCGAGTGTGATCTTCCTATCCCCAATCCTGAGCTTCTATACATATCCCTTGTGCATATCATTCCTCCTTGTTGTACATAACCTTTGTCCGTCCTGCAGCAGCATTTGATCAAATATCTTGTCCCATCCCCAGCCTCAGAAAATTTGTAGTCCCACTCAGGCCTTGTGCTTCAGCAACATCAATTGATGACTTATCCTTGCTCATCCTGATTATTCCTTGAACTTCAGCTTTTTGCCAGCGAACAACTACACTTATTCTCTCACCAACCCATGGGTCCTTGAGGATATATCGTTCCTCCTGTCTGACCTAATCTTCCATCCTAGTCCTTGAGGATATATCGTTCCTCCTGTCCGACCAATCTTCCCACCATCAATCAAACCTAATCTCTCTCCTTGGCAAAGGATGTCTTTTTGGAGTTATCATTTTGATCTTGGATTTTTTGTCCTTTGGGTCTTGTTAATCTTTTTGGCTTCTCTTTATCCCACCAGGGTCACCACGATTCTTTATATCACGGTGTGCTGCGTGTGCGGATAATCTGGGGCAAGGTCTTTTGATCTTTCACTTCTGCCTGTGAGTCAGTTGTGTGTTTGTGGTTCCTTCAGCATCGGATCCACCATGTCGCCTCTGCGCTTCATGTGTGATGTTGGGGCAACCCTGTGTGTTTGTTTAGCGTCAGTCCTCGTCAGTCCTCTGCGACGTTGTTGACAGGCCTCGTGATCCCAGTATCTTTGGCAGGTCTCTAACATAGCTATATTAAATCTAGGTTGTGCACTCCCGTTTGCACTTGGAGCTATCTGGTCCCTTGCATTTATCATATAGATTAATCTTGCATCTTTACATATAACTGCATCTTGCATCTTGCATTTCCATCTCATCTTGCATTCACCCATCTTTGCTCTTGGAAGCTTGGTAATTTATCTCCCCTGCTTCCTCAGTCGTTCCTTCTCTGTTTCCTTTCGAGAAAATTCCACAATGTTTACTCCTTGCATTATTTTCTCGAGGGGGCACAATCCCTTATTCCTCTAAATTCTAGCCTGGGGCATCTTATTTTCTTGTCTTTGAAGCCATGCCACTTGCGGCATCGCATCAAAGAGGGGCAAAATGTAGACACCTAAAAATCCTTTAGAAAATAAAGTATTTTTATTTTCTGAAAAATCCCTGATGACATCATCATTTATTAATTAATTAATTATTTAATTAATTTATTTATTTTTATGTCATTAAATCCCTTTTTCTTAATTAAAAATATTTAATTAAGAAATCCCTCCCAAAAATGTTTAAATCTTATTTAAACATTAATCCCCTATTTATTAATTATTTTAATTAATAAATTGACCAAAAATCCCCCAAAAAAATAATTAATTTATTTTTTGACCAAAACTTGGCCAATTTTCTTAAGACCACTAACCTCTTCCAAAATCTTCTAATCCCTTCTTAATTTCGATTAAAAGGCTAATCCCATCTTTTCTAACCCTAATCTCAACTCAAAATATTTAATTAAGATTAAATATTTAATTTTCATATTTATTGAAAATATTTCAATAAATTTTCCCAAACTTAAGCTTTTGGAATGAATAAACTTTTATTCCATAAAACCTAGGAGAATTCTAGACTCTTCTAGAAACTTCTCAACCCAACCTCTTCACCCATCCTAATCCTAAAATCCCCTAATCCTAATCCTAATCCCCTTTCTAATCTTGTCACATTCCATTAGCAAAAGGTTTACCAAAACTTATGCTAACCTCCTCTTAGTCATCCTCCTTAGTCAACAAAGATGGCCACCTCTTGGCCACCTCTTGCAAATGCATTTAAGGATGCATTTAAGCCTTCCTTATCTTTCTTACATGCATTCATTATGCATTTAAGACCTTCTTATCCCTTTCTTGCCACCTCTTGGCCTTGGGCACATTTACCAAATTGTGCACATGCCCTCAAACTTTCAACTCAATCCTACCTTGACACTTGTCAGGACACTTGTCCTTGACTCAACCCTAACCTTAGCCCTAACTCTGACTCATCCTTTTTAACCAAGCCCTTCCCTTTTCCTATAAATACCCTCACTTCCTAAGGCAAATCATCTTTCAACTCTCAAACTCAATAGCAAAGTTATAATGCCATTTTCATTCTAGCATAAGCATAAACTCATCATTTTAGATCATTTTCAAGCTTAAATCACATTTAAATTAGCTTAATTGGATTAACATAGATTCATTTCTTGTTTAATCAATCTTAGTTCATCTTTTAGCTTTGCATATTTGTGTGTTCTTGAGGCCTTTGAGGCAAAATAGGTTCCTCATACCTATTTTGTGTCATTTTGGGTCTTCTTGATCCTCAAATCATCCTATTTGCATGCTCCAAGTGCTTGAGTTTGCACACCCACATCCATTTATATCCAAACATATCAAACGGTGCATGGGCGCATCCGTTTTAGGCTTAAACTGAGGTGGCTTTGATTTTAGTTTGTTTACCATTAAATTTGATTTGATAATATACTATGACGTTTGTTTGTCTTCGGCCTTCAAAACAGGTTTAGGTGCACGCTCAAATCCTAGTCTACAATTTAATCTAAATAATTATATTTATATTATTATATTATTATATATTTAATTTAAATTAATTAACTTTGTCATTACTATATTTTATAGTAATTAACTTATAAATTGGTGATAATATTTATACAATAGTATTTATAATTAACAAAGAGACTAGCCTTAGTTAATTGGGAGACAGTGTGTAGACCTAAAATGAAGGGGGGCCTTGGTTTGCAAAGGATTACTACAATGAACAAGGCAATGATGGCCAAAACAAGATGGAAGTTGATAGTTAATAAGGTTAATTGGTGAAAAATCATGTATGTCAAATACCTTGACTCTGAAAAGTTTAGTAAATTGATCTTCAATGGTCCTACCCTACATGGTCCAAAATTTTAAACAACATTGTGAAAAGCAGAAAACTAATTCAAAGGGGACTTAGGTGGCAAGTTGACGATGGCAAGTCTATCAGGTTTTGGGATGATGTTTGGGTTGGCGAAGAATCTTTAGGTGTCGTTCCCAGTTTTAGGAGTCTAATAAATATTGTTAGTGCACACTTTGGCACCAGGTATGTGATTTCATCACATCATGGAGGACATGGAAGGAAATCTTGACCTTCTATCAAACCCACCCATATTTGATGGGCAAAGGTAGGGATTTGCAAAAAACATGAGCAAAGTTAGGATTCTTATATTTAGTAGAGGAGATAATTACTGATGGAGCTTGAATTTGAATGAGAAATTCTATGTTAAATCTACATTTTTTATGCTCTTGAAAAAATTAACCCTCTATCATGGGCCCAGGGAGTTTGGAATTCACACCTTGTCCCCAAAGTTAACTTCTTCTGGTGGACCAAAATGCACAATAAGATACTCACTCAAGACAATTTAATCAAAAGGAGTTTCCAAATCCATAATAAATACATTATGTGCAAGAAGGAAGAAGAGTCAGTTGCCCATATTTTTACCCAATGTGAATTCACTTCGGAATTATGGAGTACGATATTTAAAAAATTGGAAATCACTTGGGTGATGAATGACACACCCCAGATGTTTGTCAAAGAATGGAGAAATCCTTGCAGGAACCCCATGATCAACTAGTTTTGGAAACAAATTCCTCCTCATATGGCATGGTGCATATAGAAGGAGAGAAATAAAAGAATCTTCAAATATTCTAAAATTTTTGTGGAGGTAGTTTTTAATTCATGCTTAAGTTTCTCTTGGATAATGTGGCTATCTTTAAGGCTATCCCCAACAATTTTGAAAATAAAGTTGCAAAGAATTGGGATCTCCCAAAAATTTATGCCAAGCATGATTACTCAAAGAGGATAGCAAGGAAAGGAATGAAGTGGATAACCCCCAATAAGGGATGGTTTAAGCTCAACTTTGATGGCTCTGCTGGGGGATCAAAAGCTACTACAATTGGATTATTAAGAACCAATACATGTGAGATGTCCCTAGTCTTTGTAGGTAATCTTGACAGTTTTACCTACATCAGGTCGAAGGCATGGCTCTGTTGTGGGGGGTCAAATTTTCCCTTTAGATTGGTATCAGAGCCCTAATCATTGAAGGGGATTCCAAATTCATAATGGATGGTGTCTAAGGTTCAACTAATTATTATTGGTCATTGAAAGTTATCCTTCATGATATCTATATGCTCATCCTTAGCCTTGATCTTTTTTAGATCAAGTACATATACAGGGAAGGGAACAATGTTGTTGATGCTTTGGAAACTTTGGGCCTAGAAAAAAATGGGATTAAATGTTGGAGAAAGGAGGAAAACATCTCCACTCAAATCAAGAAAATAATACAGGATGATAAAAAAATAGAAAGTATAAGTATAAGACCCACTATAAATGGTGTTCGTGGTTCAGCTAATTATTGTTGGTCGTCAAAAGATATCCTTCGTGATATATGTATGCTCATCCTTTTCCTTTATCTTTTTGAGATCAAGTACATATATAGGGAAGGGAACAATGTTGTTGATGCTTTGACAACTTTGAGCCTAGAAACCAATGGGCTTAAATGATGGAGAAAGGAGGAAAACATCTCCATTAAAATCAAGAAAATCATACAAGATGAGAGAAAAAATATAAGTATAAGTATAAGAACCACTATAAATGTCAATTACATCAAGGAAAATGTCTGGTGTCAATATGACCATGAGGGTAGAATCATGGTTATTATTCCATGTGGTGGAACAAACAAAGTCTATTTTAGCATTTCTACTTGTAGAAGGCCAAAGGAAAAAATAAGGAATAACATGATGAGTTCAAAAAGTTGAAGGACATGTATAAATTCAAAAAATATGTGGTCATACATATCTACAGGAATTGGCATTCCCAATATGATTTAAATTGGGAAAATGATGCCCATAAGCCACTTCAAATGGCTTTAGGTTGGAAAATTGCTAATGGTCACAAGTAGATGGAGAAATGATTCAGGTGGGTCTATATGCAAAGATATAGGGTTTGTTAGAAACTAAAGATCCCCAAGATAACTGAGAAGGGGGGGTGAATCAGTTATCAGATAATTTAACCATTCAACTACTTTAAACAATATAATCAATGTACTAATCAACCATAGAAAGATAACCATACACAATTGCACAATAACACAAGATATGTTGACTAGGGAACCTCTTGAAAAGAGTAAACCCCAGTGGGAATGATGCCCACAAAATGATGCACTAATATGAAAGTTCCTTGTTAGAGGATGGACCCTGTTAGGAGTCTTATGAAATACATTCAGTACATATAAATCCCTGTTAGGAGATTTTGAATCCCTGTTAAAAGATTCTAACCCGGTTAAGAGTTTATGGAAGACAGAAGGACCCACTGCCCAAACAGCTTCAAGGCAAGATCTCTGAACCCACTGTCCAAAAGATCTTAGAATTATTCAACAGAATAATATGAAATATATTACCTCCTTCACACTATGCCAAAACCACACTCTCTGCTACACAAGATCACAATTCCTAATCTCTGTACTCACAAGTCTTCCTTCATTACTGAATTAGCTCTTTTCTTCACTTCATGCATATATTTGCATCTCAACCTTCATAGTACTCTTTAAAACAAGGAAAAAATTCCTTCTTATATACCAAACTCAAATAATTACAAATGAGTTGGTCCTCAATTAAAAAATAATAAATTCTACACGCTACACACAAAATTCACATAAAACTGTCGACTTCCAGATACTATAACTTTCTCCAAACATATCTTCAAAGTTTTTGCTATGAACCACATCATCATTAATGAGTCTCCAAAATCCCTTTAACTGTGCAAAATCAAATTCCATCCCAACTAAGAGATATCCTCCGATTTCTGAAAATCGCTTCACAGAAACACTGTTTAAACACTGCTTTCACCAAAATGCTCATAACTCTCACAAATGAATGAATTTCTTTTTGCGTTGTTAACCATAGGTTAATAACACACCAAAGAACATACCATCAACTACACAAAATCCAATCTGCAATACAACATGTGCGCAAAACAAAATTGTACCTACTTTCTTGCTAATATCCAGAATATCACTGTGTTGACATCAATGACAATCCAAGTCATGAATGCAACAACAACTGCTACAGAATGACTACCAAAATAATTTGCATTCATTCCTAACAATCTCCCCCATTGGCATTAATGGCAACATAGATGAAAAACATCCAATGTTCCAAAAATCCAATACTGCAACATCACTGCAAAATATCAAATTAAATCTTGCTTCGTTTTCCTATTCAGCTCTCTCATACAATCCACAATGTTTTTCATGTATATCTCTCCCCCATTGACATCAATGATAGAAATTCCATCACTAAGTCAACAAAAACTTAATGTCAAAAGACACTTTTCAGAAAAATACAATAACAAGAGTCCTCATGACTCAGCTCATAAACTCCCCCATAGAGGAAGTTCCAACATCCAATCCAGAAGAAAGATAGGGCTCATATACCACTGGACGGATGCAATCATCTGCATCAATTCTCAAAAATAGGTTGGGGCATAACCCCAAGCATACCTCTCAAATACACAAATGTATCCTTAGGTAAAGGCTTTGTAAATATATTTTCTATCTGCTCCTTTGTACTTATGTACTCCAATCTTACTTCTTTTTCTGCAACTTTCTCTCTTACAACATGATACTTGATCTCAATATGTTTAGTCTTAGAATGTAAAATAGGATTTTTTGACATACTCACTATACTGGTGTTATCACAATGTATAACAACAGGCTCATCAAACTTTATTCCAATATCCTTCAACATCTACTTCATCCAAATAATCTGATTATAATTGTTTGCTGCTGCAACATATTCTACTTTTGTTGTACTTTGTGAAGTACAATTTTGCTTCTTACTTAACCAAGAGACCAATTTTCTTCCAAGAAAAAAGGCTCCACCACTGGTGCTTTTCTTTTCATCAACGCTACCTCCCCAATTTGCATCAGTATAGGCACATAAAGTAAAATCATCAGAATTCTCATACCATAATCCATAATCCATTGTTCCTTTTAGATATCTCAGTATCCTCTTTACTGCTGCATAATGTGATTCTCTAGGTTCTGCTTGAAATCTTGCTACAATCCCAACTGAATGTGCTATATCAGGTCTTGTATGTGTCAAGTACTACAATCCTCCAATCATAGATCTATATTTTTTCTGCTCAACTGCTAGTGTCTCATCTTTGCTACATAACGTATGTCCGGTTACCATAGGTGTTCCAACAGGTTTAGAATCTTCCATTCCAAATCTTTTCAATAAGTCATTCAAATACTTAGTCTGACTTACAAATATACCTTCCTTGCTTTGTGTTATCTGTAATCCCAAAAAATATTTCATTTCTCCAATCATGCTCATCTCAAATTCAGTCTTCATTTCATCTGCAAATTTGTCACTAGCTTCATCTTCTCCTCCAAAGATAATATCATCAACAAATATAACTATAACCAACAAACCATTCTCAATTTCTTTTGTGTATAAGTTACTATCTGTTGTTCCTTTTATAAATCTCAATTTCAATAAATACTTATCCAATCTTGCATACCAGGTTCTAGGTGCTTGTTTTAATCCATATAAAGCTTTCTTTAACTTACATACCATATCTCCTTCTTGTGTCAAAGGAAAATCTTCAGGTTGCTCAATGTAGACTTCTTCTTCCAATTCACCATTTAAAAATGTTGACTTCACATCCATCTGATACACTTTGAATTTCTTGTAAGCTGCATATGCTAGAAACATTCTCACTGCTTCAAGTCTGGCCACAGGTGCAAAAGTTTCTTCATAGTCAATTCCTTCTTGTTGTGAATATCCTTTACATACCAATCTTGTTTTGTTTCTTATCACTTCTCCTTGTTCATTCATCTTGTTTCTGAATACCCACTTTGTTCCAATCACATTCTTGTCTTCAGGTCTAGGGACCAATTCCCATGTCTTGTTTTTTTCAATTTGCTCCAGTTCTTCTTTCATAGCATTAATCCAATGTTCATCTTCACAAGTTTCATTAGTAGTCTTAGGTTCAATTTGAGAAATCAAACATAAATGTACCTTATTTCAAGTCAAAACTCCTCTATCTAAACTTCTAATAACTTGCTCAACAGGGTAATGTCTTGAAGTATACCTGTTAGGTGTCATAGTTACTGATCTTGTTCCAACTATAGATTCTTCTCTGCTTTCTTCTCTGTTTTCTTCTCTATTTTCTTTTGTATGACTTTCATTCAGCAAATCACTGTTAGTTTCAAAAAATAATTCTGCATTTTCAATGTTAGGCTGAGGTTGTGCTTCTCCATCAGATTCATAATCAAGCATTCTTTCCTAAATTTTAAACTTCTCATCAACTTTTACATTTGCACTTTCAACAATAGTCTTAGTTCTTTTGTTATAACATCTATATGCTTTGCTTTTTAAAGAATATCCAAGAAATATTCCTTCATCACTTCTAGGATCAAACTTTCCTATATCATCATCTCTCTTTATATAACATTTACTTCCAAAAATTCTAAAATACTTAACTGAGGGTGTATGTCCAAACCATAATTCATAAGGTGTCTTGTTTGTATCTGCTCTGATTTGTACTCTGTTCATAATGTATACTGTTGTGTTCACTGCTTCTCTCCACAAAGTCTTAGCCAAATCATTTTCAAACAACATAGCTCTTGCCGCTTCAGTTATTGACCTGTTCCTTCTTTCTGCAATACCATTTTGTTCTGGTGTTCTAGGGGCTGAAAGTTGTCTCTTAATACTATTCATTTCACAAAAGGTGTTAAACTCTCTAGATGTAAATTCACCACCTCTATCAGATCTTAGACACTTAATCTTCATTCCAGATTCATTCTCAATTTTTCTTTTCATGATCTTAAATTTATCAAATGCTTCAGATTTTTCTTTCAAAAATGCAATCCACATCATCCTTGTAAAATCATCAACAAGAATCATAAAATACCTTTCTCCATAGAATCCTCTAGTCCTAGTAGGACCACTCAAGTCTGTATGAACAATCTCCAGCTTCTCTATCAATGTGAACTTCTTGTTGGGAAATGAACTCCTTTTCTGCTTTGCCATCATACATTCTTTGCAAATCATTATAGTAGGTTTCATAATTCTAAGTAAATCTCTTACCGCAAGTGTAGTGCTCACTTTGACAATATTATCAAAGTTTATATGACAAAACCTTTTATGCCATAACCAACTATCATCAATCCTAGTTATCAAACATGTCATCTCAGTAGGATTCAACTAAAATACATTACCTCTGGTTCTGGATCCTTTTCCAATCAGATTTCCATCTTTATCTTTTATCACACAAGTTTTCTCAGTAAACCAAACTTGATAACCCTTATCAGCCAATTGTCCAACGCTTAGTAGATTATGTCTCAATCCATCAACAAAGTAAACATCATCAGTGTTAGTCTTTCCATTAAGAGTAATAGATCCTATACCCTTAATCAAACAAGGTGATATGTTACCAACCCTAACAATTCCTCCATCATAATTATCTAACTTAACAAACTTTCTTTTATCTCCAGTCATATGATGTGAACAACCATTGTCTACAATCCAATCAGATTTCTTTTCAACTTGTGAAACTAATGCTTTTTCTTCCCTTTTATCAGATTCAGAACTTTCTTCTTTAATTGCTACAAATTCTATTTCCTCAAAGTTATCATTATCACTGTCACTTAAGTGTCTTTCAATTCCTGCATCAAGATCTTCATCATTTGCATAATAGCATTCTTTAGATCTCCTAGGTTTAAAGTTGCTTCTATACTTCTTAACTCTTTTAGGACATTTACATGCAAAATGACCATATTCTTGACAAGTCCAACATTTAAAGATTTTCTTACCATCTGGTTCTCTTTTTACAAGTAATGCAATACCTTCTTCAATCTTCTTATCTTCCTTAGATTTAGATCTGCTACTGCTGGCATAATCTCCATTCACACTAGTACTTCTTGTAGGTCTAATGTTAAGAGCACTAAATGCTATTTCCATTCTAGGTAGCTCTCCTGATAATCTCAAGTTCATCTCTGTTGTTTCTAATCTTCCAAGAAGAGTCTCTCTTGAAAAGTTTGATGTACAAGGTATCACTTGTTCAATCATCTGTGTTGTCTGCTTGAATACTAGTGTCAAAGTTCTCAGAATTTTCCATATCACTTCATTATCTGTCTTATCACCTCCACAAGACTTTATTCTTGTTACAATCTCAGACATCCTACCAATATAGCTTCTAATAGATTCATCTTCCATCATTCTGATATCTTCAAATGCACAAATCCAATTATGTAATCTAGCCTTCTTTGCATGTTTGTCACCTTCAAAAGTAGAATGTAAAGCTTTCCAAATAGCATGAGATGTTTTCAAACATCTTACCTGACTATATTCATTCTCTGGTAGTGCTGACAAAAGTGCTTCTCTTGCAAGTATGTTACACATGAATAGATCTAGTTCATCTTTAGTTCCTACCTCTAGACTGTCTTCCTCAATGATAGTCTTCTCATTCTTTGTAATCAACCAATAACTTGGTCCTAAACACAATAGATGAGTCTTCATCTTTTCTTTCCAGCTGTCAAGATTTACTCCATCAAACTTAGGGCTTTCTTTTTTGAAATTCGCCATGGATCTCCTTAAGTTGTTAAACTTTTCTTTCAAGGACCTGTTGCTCTAATACCAATTGTTAAAAAGTAAAGATTCCCAAGATAACTGAGAGGGGGGGGGGGTGAATCAGTTATCAGATAATTTAACCATTCAACTACTTTAAACAATATAATCAATGTACTAATCAACCATAGAAAGATAACCATACACAATTGCACAATAACACAAGATATGTTGACTAGGGAACCTCTTGAAAAGAGTAAACCCCGGTGGGAATGATGCCCACAAAATGATGCACTAATATGAAAGTTCCTTGTTAGAGGATGGACCCTGTTAGGAGTCTTATAAAATACATTCAGTACATATAAATCCATGTTAGGAGATTTTGAATTCCTATTAAAAGATTCTAACCCAGTTAAGAGTTTATGGAAGACAGAAGGACCCACTGCCCAAATAGCTTCAAGGCAAGATCTCTGAACCCATTGTCCAAAAGATCTTAGAATTATTCAATAGAATAATATGAAATATATTACCTCCTTCACACTGTGCCAAAACCGCACTCTCTGCTACACAAGATCACAATTCCTGATCTCTGTACTCACAAGTCTTCCTTCATTACTAAATTAGCTCTTTTCTTCACTTCATGCATATATTCACATCTCAACCTTCATAGTACTCTTTACAACAAGGAAAACATTCCTTCTTATATACCAAACTCAAATAATTACAAATGAGTCAGTCCTCAATTACAAAATAATAAATTCTACACGCTACACACAAAATTTACATAAAATTGTCGGCTTCCAGATACTGTAACTTTCTCCAAACATATCTTCAAAGTTTGCACTATGAACCACATCATCATTAATGAGTCTCCAACATCCCTTTAACTGTGTAAAATCATATTCCATCCCAACTAAGAGATATCCTCCGATTTCCAAAAATCGCTTCACAGAAACACTATCTAAACACTGCTTTCACCAAAATGCTCATAACTCTCACAAATGAATGAATTTCTTTTTACATTTTTAACCATAGGTTAATAACACACCAAAGAACATACCATCAACTATGCAAAATCCAATCTACAATACAACATGTGTGCAAAACAAAATTGTACCTTCTTTCCTGCTAATATCCAGAATATCACTGTGTTGACATCAATGACAATCCAAGTCATGAATGCAACAACTGCTACAGAATGACTGCCAAAATACTTTGCATTCATTCCTAATGGGGTTCTAGGGATGTTTAATAGGGGAGAAAGAAACAAGTCCACTATAAGAGGAATGGACAACAATGGGCAAGATAGTGACATTAGATTGGGGGGACCCAGGACACCAACACAACATGAAGGATGGACCTCAATATGTAGTTGTTGGGCTTGCACAAATGCGATGCTAGCAGGGTTGATAATGATTTGTCAACAGGGGTGCATAGTCATTTGACTTTTCCCAATGGCATTATTGAATATTTTGCTACTTGGAGATAGGAAAGAAGAATGAAGAAAGACAAGAAGTTGCAAAACTTGACACTAAAAAATGAAGGAAGAACCATGTCCAATCAACTAAATTTGTGGGTTACCAATGTGCTACCAAAGCATGTCACATGAGTTGAAAATCTAGTGCAAGAGATCGGTACAAACATCCCTAAATCCTTGATACCTTATAACTACGAGGGTGTTTTGGGCACTAAAAAGGAAGAGATTTCATCAAAGTATAATACTTGCTCTGGCTATGCATACCTAAGGGAGCAAGTCAAATACCTTGAGGGAAAAGTGGAGTATCTAATGGACCATTTTCTAGATGTCATGGGAAATGTGGACTACCTAATGGAGCGATTTCCTGAGATGGATAGCGGGATGAAGAACTTCACCAATTTTGGGAGCAGGGTTTTGTATGATGCAGCTACAACCTTTTGTCTTCTTTAAGAAGACTTGGAGGATAACAAGCTAGAGAACAAAAGGGAATACTGGAATTTATCATATAGGATTGGTTGCAAGTTCTAGGGTCAAGCAGGAGTAGGTCATCAAATTAGGTCGTTGGGCTTTGTTTGTTGGCAATCATCTATTTGTTGGATTCATAGTCTATTTGTTATTGTAACTTTTTCTATGTTGTAAGACTTGTGTACTTGTTCTACTAGTTGTACAACATTTGGTTGTTGTTTTGTAAGGGTCAACATTCTTGTTATGCTACTTTTATTAATTAAAAATAATTATAATTTAAAATTAATATTAATACAAAAGTTTACATTTATTTATTCAACATATATAATAGTTAACAAATAATTAATTAAAAAATAATAATAAATATTTTAAAAATAAATAAATATTACCAAAATAATTAATAAAAAATTAAAAAGAATTTTTAAAAAAATAAATATAATAGTTAAAAAAAATTAGAAAGTTTTTTTTAAAATCAATATATCTAAATTGTATTCATACATATATGTACAAATTAAAGAAGACATCATTTTATCACGTTTGTCTATCAATGTGTTTGTTTTATAAATTTTTTATTTTATTTTATCTAAAAATATTTGCTTACAAGTATAATTTGTTTATATAACTATTTATATAATGTAATATAAATTATAATTATTTTTATCAATTTATATAATTATATAATACTAAGATTAATTAATAATATTTTTAATAATATTAAAAAAATATAAGTTAATAATAATATTGATATATGAGTTTGTATACATATTTCAATTTTAGATATTTAAGATTTACAAATAGATAAATTTAGAAGTTTTCAATTATAGGTATACACAATTTCTATTTATACACTATAGATTTTGTAAGTATATGGTTATATTATAGTGTATTTATTTACTAATAATTCGATAAAAAAATTTAAAAAAATTATAACTAAAATAACTTAATATTATAATCAAGATAATTATAATTTATATTAATATAAAAAAATTAAAAAGTTATATTATAATGATATTTAATCTAAATTAGAATTAGACTAATATAAATTTAACATAAGTTTGAAAAATAAATCAAGATCAATATAAGTATAATTAATAATTTATTTAGTTAGATTAATTAAACTATTTATATTTAATTATAACATAATGTAATTATTTAAATTATAACTTATAATATAAATTTTAATTATTTTAATTAATACAACTAAGAATTGAAAAATACAAATAAGAATATTTCGATTCATTAATAATGTTTGAGTAATTAATAATATAAATAAAAATATTTAAATGGTATTCATTAATATATTAATAATATTTGTATTATTTAAATTATTTTATTGACTACCCAATGATACGTATTGAGTTTTTATAAAAATAATTTTCAATTTAAACACATAGATTTGACAGCATCTATCATGTCGAGGAATATTGCAGACTAACAAAATTTGCAAAGTACGGTTTGAGGGTTGGATGCATGTATGGTATGGCTAAAGCTTATGGGGCTAGTGCACATATTTGACCCATAGCTAGTGTCTACTCTACATTTTCCTTTCATTTGAATGAAGCATCAATCCACAAATACAAGTTTGTGTTATTTACACAATTTTCAACCCATCAATTTTGAGGATCACATGTGTCATATGTCAATTGTTCGCAACAAGGATGCCACATGTCATTATTTTGCAACATCCAAATTTTACAAATTCTAACATGTTTGAAACATTGTATCATTGAAGAAAGACTAAATAGAATAAAGAACACGTGGATGAAGCAAAACGACATGAAAAAATGATATGTTAATATACAAGAATGTTCAAATAACAATGAAGAAATAAAAAAGTTTGTGAGGGAAAAATGTAGGAGTATCATATGGTCAAAACGAAATGACCTTAAAAAAGCTATATCAAATAATTTAACCCCATGGTAGACCACAAGGGAAAAGCACACACAAAAGCAAATATTAAATAGAGAGAGAAAATTCTTATAGCTCATATTAGGACTAGTTCTCACCATTTGAGGTATGAAATAGGTATATGGATGATACCTAAGGGAGAATGGAAAATGTCTATTTTGCAACATGGAAGTGTTAGAGATAGAGCAACATTTTATGATATAGTGCCTATCATACAATAACATCCATTCCAACTATGTAGATATTTTAGAAGCAGACAATTTAAGTACTTTATTTGAAGAAAGACAACTAGAAAACAACAAACCTAGTGAACAAAATTCATTGTCGAAGAGAAGATTAAAAGAGGAAGTTAAAAAATTCTTAAGGTTTTGGCACCCTATTATAAGGTGTGTGCTACTTGGAGGTCTCATAGGCTACTTCATCCTCATTGACATTATTAAAATCTTTCATTCATGTATTCATTGTCTAGAATATCTGAGTTAGATATTTTGTGGGCCCCATTGTCCTTAAGATATAAAGTTTTGAGTATTTTCAAAAAAATCCACATGTCATCATAACACTACGGAGAAAATGGGATGAATGGTACATTCATGAGTGTTGTGTCATTAGCTAATGGCATCCAAGTCAATCTTTAATGGGATCTGCATTTCTTTTGGAAGTTACTGATAAGGCTTGGTGAAGGTTATCCACGTGTCATTGCGACACAACAAAATGAAATACAAAGATTGTCAAGATCAACATGTTACGCAATTGGTGAAATGGTCAAAGTTGTCAAAAGGTGGGCTCAATGCCAATACAAATGAAATGAAGGAATTTCAATGACGTGCACAAGACCAAGAAGTCTGAGGGACAAAAAGCCACAATATTAATACATTTTCATATTTCTTTTATATTGGCTCTTCTATATGAATCTTAACCAATAAGTTTTCTAACTTGTGAAACCTTGTCTCCTCAAAGAGCTCATTTAGTCTATCAAAATTCAAAGTATTTTCAAACTACTTACAATTATCCCCATTTAATACACACTTTGAGGAAGTGTCACTCTGTTTCAACCATATCTTTGCTACAATAGATACAATTTATTTCCTCTCACTTTTCTTGTGGGTAGTGCATCAACCTATTTCACATCTAAGGTGATGATATTTTGTCCTTAATTACGGTACTAGAATTTTAGCCTTCCCCTCTATTGCAGCCCTCAAATAGGCTTTTTCATCAAGCTTTCACATGTGGTTGAATTCTTCAACATGAAAAGTTTTTTTCACCACTTGATTTTATCCACATGATGATTCTAAACTTTTATAACACCATATTTTTTATTTTAATACTAGTGTTAGAACATCCATGTCAATTAATGTCTCACTTGTTCGTCCAGTTGTTGTCTTGTTTCCTCCAAGCCTTCTTCATATATTTTATCTCCTCTTCAACAACCATTTTGGGCCAGTAGTGCTTATCTATGCTTTTAACCTTTTTTAACTTACAAAACAAACTATACAAATTATCTTGATGCTTCCATCAAGAAAATATCAGCTTCAACTAAAATGATCTCTTATGATATTGTTGAGTTGACTTGTAGATTTTTGGTGATTAAGTATTTATGAATTCTTTCAAATTTCCTCCCCTTGTAATTTTATATGCTACTCCCCACACTTCACCCATAGAAAACAACTAACACAACCAACAAACCAAAAAGAGCCTTTTTGGTTTTCCAAAGGTAAAGTGAGTATTGATAAATATGAAATAGGCACCATCTTAGTGTGTCTTCATGAATATGGTAGCATCAAAAGATAGATATGGAGCATTATTAGTTGTCAATGACAACTCAACAAGCCAATGGGCCTACTTTCGTTAAAAGAGCCATCAAAGAGACACATGGCATCTCTATGTAGCATTTGGGGTAAAAGAATTATAATGCTCTTCCTTGTTGCGCCATTGGTTTTGAATGCCAAATTGGAACAATACGCCCGTATTTTCACTGAAAAGATGTTGAAGACCCCTCAAAGTCAATTATAAAATGAGGATATCAATGTCTTGCATACTGAGGAACCCTTGTTAGGATTAAAAGTGAAAATTTTATGTCATTGGTCAACTATTTATGAGTACCTAAATTCCTAGGGCTTCACAAATTAACAAATGTCATCCTTGCATTCCTCAAAGACACTATTATCGATTCATAATCATCAACATGCATGGTCGATGCAAGTTAAATAACTCTAAACATGCATAATGTTAATATTTTACATCTCAAAGGCTAAGGGATTTCTTATTTTTGATCTATAGGTAATGAAATTCTTTGAATAAATGATGACTCGTGCCTTTGTTGTAATCTTTTGTAATGTCAAGTGTGTTATCATCAAACTATATACAAAAGAGATGTATGAAATGATGAAGGGATCTTTGGTTGAGAAATATTTTGGCGAAATAGGGAAGGAAACCAATAGACATGTATATCTTAATGGGTACTTCTCAAAATTGATTGAATATGGCATTACTATGCAATTTTAAGCTTTTTAATTTTGTTTTCAATTTAACAACAATGAGAAGGTGACATTTTGTGCTTGTCTACATGTCTTGAAATTGTTTGTGTATGTTAAAATCATGCTTTTGTTTATTTTATTTTATTGATAATGTTAATGAGTAGTCTAAAAGAATGCATGTATATATTTTTTACGAATATTATTCTCAAACAATGATTATTGTGCTAAGTTTAATGTTTGATAGAAAATCGCATTTGACATATTGCTTTACTATAGTTATAAAGAACAGTTTTCTTTCCTCCTCAAGGTTAAAATTCACAAAATATATTATGAAGAGTCAACTTCTAAAATCTTAGAGGTAGTCTTGCAAACCATGTCCCATGTTTGCGACATTTTCTATTGTTGGTGCAAGTTTAAAGACAAACGCAAATCTAAATATCAACACCACCAATAGAACATATGTAACAAGGACATGTTGTAAAGTTGCCTAGTAGGAAAAACAAATTAAAGTAATGGTAACCCTAGATTGGACTAGACCACATGATTTAGTGATACCCTAACCTTATCTTGTAATAATTTGCAATGACGCATATCTCTTAATTTTAAGAACAAAATATTTGTGGTTCTTATTGGAAATGCAACATAAATTGGTTTAGCACAACTCATAATTGTTATAGTACTATTATATCAAAGGGAAAAGTTAAGCAAGGAATTAGGAGCAATTGAATCAAGAATAGATAGATACATGTACTAAATATGGTTGTCTTCACATTCTTGTATCCCAACTCAAGATTTATCAATAAATAGTGGGTTGTGACTATTGTTATGTGAACTTGGATATTTAGTTAGAACTAAGCGATTGGAGTGGATAGTTTAGAAGCCCCTTAGAATTTGATTTTCAATATAATTAGGCCAATTTTTATTTCCTATGTATGTTTTGATTCCATGAGTAATAGAAATTATAATTATTTTAAGTATTTAACACATTTTGTGAATATTAGCAAAGCCACTACTTGTTCTAGTGTTGGGCGCTAGTGTTTAAACACTTTTTTTCTTGAAATTTAGAGAACAATCCAATACACTCCTAACCCTACTTCTAACAACAACTCATGATAAAATCACCTTCAGGATAGGGGTGCCTAGCACCTATATTCGGCAAAATTAACACCAAATTTCAGCACCTAGTTCCTCTCTATATCCCATTTTCAAATTTGTAAGTCTCTTGTGCATATTTTTTATGTATATTTTTGTATTTTGTCAATTTTGTTCAATTTGACCTTCCTAAATTTAGACTGGTGTGTGCATAGCTGAGCATGTGTGTGTGCGCGCACACACACGTGCAATTAATCCCAATCATGTGCAATCAGAAAGAGTGTCAATCCAAGACAATGTGGATTTTTCTTATGGATAGCTCAAACCAAGCCCACTCACATCTCTAATGTTGTATGGGAGGAGTCAATCCTAGTTTTATGCACATGTTAGTCTAGGATCACTTTTCCTATACATCAAATAGGTTGTCTTAGAGAAAACATTTTGTCATTATTTTGCAATTGTCTCATTGTGTCGGGATAACCATAATTCTTTTGGGTGTGAACCTAAATGTGTAATCTTCATGCTAAGACTCGTAGTCTCTAGAAAATCTTAAAATGATGTAAGACCACATTCTTCTATTATATATTATTACATTTTAACCTTCTTCAATTACTTTTGTAATAAAAGAATTGAAAATTAAATTGAAAAACTCTAATTAACAACCTCGATCAACAATCTATATATGGATGACATATATAAATTTAATTGCTTCGTGTGCCCAAATTCTTCCACAAAATGCACAAATAATGGCTAGTGAGCTATGCATCCCAATATAATATTATATAATATAAAAATCCAAGCAATCACACTATCTCCTTGACAAACAAGTCTACAATCATGGATGGATCATTCACCTTCTAAGGAATAAAGTTGTCATTCTTCATAACCTATCAACCACTTCACACATAGAATCATTAGCTTTTTTGTGTGCCTAATAAGCAAAGGAATATCTATAGACGATTTCTCTCAAGGTTTGTCTACCATGAACAATAGCTTACATAGCCTTGATTATGAGCACCCCTTTTTCTAATTGACATGTTATGCAATGCTCTACAAATTTCTTGACCTCTCTAAACAAACTTGGTCAATAATATCTCTCCAATATGGCATGTGTCTTGTTTTCCAAAATGTCTTACAAGTATGTCATTAGTCTACTAACAATTAAATTTATACCTCGTCATACTACCAAAATCACACAATCTAAAAAAGTATTCTTCATTTACAAATTAATCATCAAATGAAGTTATGTCTACTACTAAAGGTTTTATGCATGTGCACTATGCATCTAAAAATCCAAATTTCTTATGCATACCCCCCACTCCTTCCATGCCCACTATTAGTACAATCGTAATTATGGAAAAAAAAATTGTCAATCTCTTTCTCAAGGCATCTAAAACTTTGTTGGTTGCACTAGCTCTATGCTTCACCACAAAAAAAAGACTCCTATATAATCTACCCCTCTCATGTCTCTAGTTCATTTTTGCTTAATTGTTTTCAAATTTTAATTCTTATTTCACCCTGAGTTTTCCCTTATGTAACCAAGAGTATCTATATGGCATGCAATGAATGAAAATATCCAAACCTAATTTTTGAATCATCCCCTTTGACGATGAATTATGCATGTTACCCTTATCAATTATCAACTTACAACACTTTCTTCTTTCCTCATAGTAGAAGATATTCTTTCTAAACCATAGTCCTTGTTCTTCCTTCGCAAGTTTAGTGAAACGATGTGCATTGATAAATTCTCCCCAACCTCCAAGATTGAACTTTTTACTTGTTTGTTTGTATGTTTCTCTATCTGACCTTACTTGCATGTAGAATCTACACATTCAAATGTCAAATGACTTGCTGGTCCAAATTGAAGCAAGTCCTACTAAGCCTTTTCCATGAGTTCTCTTTCCCCTTCAATGTTCTTTTGGAGTCCTTTCACCTTTTAAGTCATTCATGTTATAATTAGACTCTATAATACCCTTATGGATCAGGTTTGCCTTCTATTCTATTTGCACGGTGTGTTGTCTACAAAACAACTTATTCAATTAAAGCATGAAACAATAGCCTTCACTAAAACAATTATATGTTGACAAACAAATCTTGTCCTCTATTGAGTTTCTCAAATCATTTACATACTTAGAGACATTTTCTGCATTATCCTCCACATTAAAAATGTGACTACCAGGTATATAAAACCTTTTGCCTATATTCCTTGACAAATGCATCTCATCAATGTAGGTTCTACAACTTCTTGAAAAAATCCAAGGTTTAATTTTCTGACATAAAATAATCATTTGGTTTAGTGAGCATACTATCCCACTACAAATACCTTGTTCTTTTCCATTTTCATGCAAATTATCTAGCTTAATCCCACCAAAAGACAACATGCCCTTTCAACTTCCAATGAGACACACTTCAAGCACTCAAAGTCCTTTATTGATTTGAACTCAAATTATACACTAGAAGAACTCCGTCATCTAATCCAATAATTCCTCTAGATTTAAGTTTCCTAAGTAGCTCAAGTAATCATATCTTGACTTACTATCTTCACCAAGGCTATGGGAAAAAAAGTCTATTTTTTCTGCTACATCCATCCTCTAATCTTATAGCACCACATTCATGTATTTCATAATTTATTCCCTTCATTGGAATCTTCAATCACAACTACTACTTGCCTTTACACACTACAAATGACTCTAAGCCTTATTTGAGTGGCTCTCAATATGTTATCATTATAAAAAATTGATATGTGGTTTTTTTGTCACCTATTGTGAACTTTTCAGACCATTTTTATTTTTTTGAACCACTTGCTATCAATACTTACAATCACCTCTTTGTAATGTTTTTAGGCTATTTTTTACTTGTGTGCCACTTACTATCGATTTTATTTTATTTTTGAAAAAAAAAAGTGTGATTGCAAGGCACAACTCACCTCCTCCAAGGCTCAAAACACTCAACAACATCACCCTACTTTATGATTTGATATTCTTGCCCCAAGTTTATATCTCATGTCCTGACGCAAGGGCAAGGTAGATACAAGCATAATCAAGCAGAATTGAGTCCACTTGAATCAACAACAAGCCCTGCTCAGAGTTACACACGGAAGAAATATGAATACCACATGAAATCAGTGAAAATACAATGGATATGAGACAAGAAACTGGCAGCAACAATAGAGAATTTATATTATATCTTTCAACATGCCCGGTTGTGAGGCCTTTCGGGTTTCGGCCTTATACAATGAGAATTATGAATTCAGAGACTCAACTCACATGTTATCTTCCTTTCTACTATCCTCTACTTATAAATCCCTTAGAACTACCTCCTACAACAACCCAAGCTCCAAATATATAGCCAGTAAAGCCACAAGTCAGCCAGTCAGGCATTTAATTACATTATAGGTCCAGCCTAGAAGAGTAAACCAAAACTATAGAAAGAATGAACAAAACTTAATGTGCATTTACATTTAGGCCCACACATGACCCAATAACATGTCCCTAACTTCTCAAGGCCCCATCTCATCACACGGAACCGCGCAAGAAGAAATACTCCATGTTTCATGTGTAAACTGGTTGAAAATCGATACCCAAGAAAAACAGTCATAACTTTTTACTCATAATGAATTAGGACTTTCGGTCTTAGGTGAAGATATTAATTTAGGTCCTCTTGAATTACATAAGAGCGCAAAGGCTGATTCATTAAGGATCAATGGCTACACGGTGCGCAATCAGCACACGGAATGCAGGAAAATACGGCTCCGGCAGCAAGGAAAACAGTTATAACTTTGAAACGGTCCATCCAATCCTTATGTGCTCATAGGAGAAGGTTCCCAAATAGGTCCTAAACATCATGTAAGCTTTGCACAACATGAAACCAATAAATGCAAATATTATAATGCAAACAATAGAAAATAGGAAATGTTTTTGGTTGATGCAAGATTGCTCAAAGACCCAAAATGCTCTTGCATCATGTCCTTTGGTACTCAGTCTTCTATGTCAAATTTGACACTTGATCTTTTTATCTCTTCTCCTATCTTTTTTGTAATCACTCTTCAACTGTATAAAAAATAATTAAAAACTTCATTTAATCTTCCAAGCGTGAAGATCTATTACTATGCCCAAGATGAGTTCCAAAGTCATAAATTCCAGTTATCGATCATTGATTAACTTACTAATAAATCAACCAGTGATTAACTTATTAATATGTTAATTATCGATCAACATTTTACTATGCCTTTCCCACACCAATAGAATTATATACACACACAATTATCCTTTACATGAAGCTCAAAGAATGTGTGTGGGCTCTCAACTCTACCATAAAATAAATGTGAACATAAAACACATACCTACCATGTTAAAGAATAGCTTCAATCGGATCACACACACACACACAGATATATATATATATGTGTGTGTGTGTGTGTGTATATATATATATATATATGTACATATGTATATGTATATATATATATATATATATATATATATATATATATATATATATATATGTATGTATATATATGTATATATATATGTATATATATGTATATATATATGTATATATATGTATATATATATGTATATATATGTATATATATATGTATATATATGTATATAGATATGTATATACATATATATATGTATATGTATATAGATATATATATGTATATGTATATAGATATATATATATATATATACATATCTATATACATATCTATATACATATCTATATATATATATATATATATATATATATATATTTATATATGTATATATATACTCAAAGTGATGTGATTACTGACATCAGATATATATACAATTTGATCATAATAATGATCTCCATAATAACATGTGATAATGTCCAAATTGGGCTCCATATACACCCTAATTAAATCACATTGACAAGCATTTGATACTCTGTGATTTCATGACTGTTATGTCATAAATTGAATTTCTTATTGCCCAAATCGATAACAGTCATTATATAACTGTGAATGATCAAGTATCATAATCGGGCTTGCATAATATATATTGCGCCCAGATTGTGATTATCAAACATGTATTATATTGCCCTGATTTGGATCGGTCGTTAAATATAAACACAATTAGTTATGAACTATCATGTCTACGGAGGGACATGATCCTACGTGGCACATACCACGTAGGAGTCATGTCTCTATGGTGACAAGACTTGTCATCTCATATTTATATTGATTCGAAGAGCATGGAGAAAGTATCAAATCAAGTCATATTATTATACATTGCCTCTGCAATCACCAAAGACTCATTTAAGGATTCTCATATACATTATTCTGATCTTCATCATTCATAGATCATAATATAAACATTGTGAATAATAGTTAAGACCTGCAGAAATATATCAGAGAAAGAAACATCAGTCATAATCTTGTATAGGAATAAGAAGAGATATCAAGTACCTATGCTTAAGTGAATAAATCAGATAATAAAATTATCAGATTACTCTACCACAAGATCTTATTTTTCTTAACATAGACCTTAACACGTGAAGTTCTAAAATCAATGATAGATCAAATTACTTTTGCAAAAGAGTAACAATCTTAAGAAACATTCATTATGAATGAATCATAATACTCATCAAAACTTCTATACAAAACAAAAATGCACAATGCATCCAACAAATATTTTTGAATGATGGAAGATTGCACAACCCCAAAGTGCTCCTACATCAAAAGACCACCTCTATGTTTCGTACCTCAAAGTATTGTCAAGTGCAACCATATTAAGGAACCAAGCTAATCATATTCTTCTATGACATGCCCCAAACTTAACCCAAATTTTGAATAGATTCACACATAAAAATGTCATGTGATTGCATAATGGATAGAGAAAGCACAACAAAAGAAGATGATGTGCTCAACGGTGGCATGCCAACAATATTGTGTGTTACTTGTCCCAATCAACATGTCACTAAACATGTTACTCATCCCAATCAACATGCCACTAAACATATGTTTAATAATGTGATAGGTTGACGAAGAGATACAACTCCAAAGATTGATGGGTAGGGCAAGTGTTGTGGATACAAGTTCTAGAAAAGCTAAAGTCATTTCTCAATATAAACATTGTGAATAACAGTTAAGAACTTCATAAATATATCAGAGAAAGAAACGTCAATCATAATCTTGTATAAGAATAAGAAGAGATATCAAGTACCCTTGCATAAGTGAATAAATCAGATAATAAAATTATCAGATTACTTTACCACAAGATCTTATTTTCCTTAACATGGTATCAGAGCCAAGTTGGTAGATAGAGTTTAAAACAAATTGTGATATATCTCTCAAGTTCTTTGAATTGTTTAAATCCTTCAAAAGTTAAAACATGGTGTATGGAGTCAAGTTAGAAGACAGACTTGATGGGTCATCAAACTTCTTATCCTGGAGAATACGAATCATGATTGTCCTTCAAGAACTTGAATTGGAGTAGTATGTGGAAGAAAACAAAACTATGCCTGAAAATGAGCCAAATAAAACAATATGGAAAAGGCATAACAATAAAGCTATAAAGATTATAATAGACTATGCAAAAGATCATATTCTTCCAATTATAGCAAAATCTACAACCGCAATGAGATGTTCATGACTATTCAAAGTGCATATGAAATCAACAATACAAGCAAGCTGCTCACTTTAAAACAACAACTCCTCCATATTAAGATAAATAAAGGAGAAAATGTAACATCATATTTCATGAGAATATCATAATTGAAAGATCAACTTTCAACCATTGGAAATATTGTAGATGACCAAGAGTTATCATTGATTGCTCTTAAAGGTTTACCAACCACATGGGAACCCTTCATTTAAGGAATTAGTGCACGTCTTGTCTTACCAAAACTTGATCAACTCAAGAATGACTGTACTCAAGAAGAATCATGATTGATCACAAGAGGAATCATTCCTAATAAAGAGGAGGAAATTCAAGCTTTACATGTGAACTCAAACAATAAAGAGAAAAGACATTTCAAGAGGACAAGAGGAAAGAAAAATCAAAACTATAAGAAAAAAGATTTGTCAAAATTCCAATGCTACAAATGTGACAAATTTGGACATACTCACATGTATGTCCAGAAAGGAAGAAAGCCCTTGTCAACGTATTAGAAGTCAAGGAAGCTGAAAACTCACTATTCTTCTTTGCCTTATCAAGTGAGCTAAATACAAATAAGAACACTTGGATAATTGGCAGCAGAGCATCCAAACACATAACCAGATTTAGAGATCAGTTTGAAACCTTCGAAGAACATTCAACTGAAGAAGTCACAATAAGGGATAACTCCACTTATCCTATGAAGGGAATTGGGACATGTTCAGTTCAACTAAAAAGTGGAGTTACTCTACAACTAAAAGATGTCATATTTGTACCAGGCATCAAGAGAAACCTAGTCTCTATTTTTGGTCTAGCAAATCAAGGGTATCAAGTCACCTTTCAAGAAAATAAAGTCCTTTCTTGGCCTAAGAATTCAAATATTAAGAATGCAATCTCCATTGGATTCAAAGATGGAAGCCTATACAAACTATGTAACTCTCAAAACCTATCCCTAAATCATGAAGTTGTAAAAACCAATGAGATTTGGCATAGAAGATTAGGTCACCTGCATTTCCGTGCTCTACCCTCCATAGAGAAAATTGTGAAAGGTATACCTAACCTAAAATCTGAGCATGATGTTACATGTAAAGGTTGTGCATTAGGAAAGAACTCCAAAACATCTTTCCTTCGTACTGAACATAAATCAAAGATTGTACTTGAACTCATTCATACTGATTTGTGTGGACCAATGTCAATACCTTCATTAGGGGGATACTTGTATTATATCATCTGTGTCATTGATTGTTCTAGGAAAACTTGGATCTATTTCCTAAAACTAAAAGAATCAAATGAGGTTCTCTCAAAATTCAAATAGTTTAAAGCCTTAGTCAAAAATCAAACTGGGAAGAAAATTAAAATTCTAAGATTTGACAATGGAGGAGAATGCATCTCTAAAAACATTAAGGAGTTATGCATATCTGTTGGGATTAAGAGGGAGTATACAGTACCATATAATCCTCAACAGAATGGAGTAGCAGAAAGGAAGAACAAAACCAGTATTGAAGCAACTAAGGCTATGATGCATGATCAAAATCTTCACAAAACATTCTGGGTTGAAGCCTCCAATACAGCAGTGTACATTCCAAATAGATGCCCTCATTCAATTCTAGAAAATGTAACACCTGAAGAAGTCTTCACGGGAAAAAAAAACCCGATGTAATTCACTTAAGAATCTTTGGATGCCCTGTATACAATCATATCCCTAAAGAGAAAAGAACTAAAATAGAGCCCTCAGGGAAGAAAGGCATATTTGTTGGTTATAGTGAATCTTCCAAAGCCTATAGAGTATACATATCAGGGTCAAGGATAATTGAAATCAGTAGAGATGTTAAGTTTGAAGAAGATGTCATATATAAAACTTCTAAAAATATAGAAGAACCAAATGATGAGCCCATCTCAAAATTGGATGAAAGTTCTATGATTGAGAGGGAGAGTTGTACAGAAGATCATGGACCCACAACACCTAACCCCAAGTATGACTCAAATCCACCCAATAAGAAAAGACCTCTATGGGCAAGAAAAATGTTTGAAGAAAACAATGTGGCTCCTGATGAAATCTTTAGAGAAAACAAGAAAACAAGAAGCCACTCATGTTATGTCACTCATATAAATGAGCCCACTAAATCAGAACCTTCAGATGTTGAAGAAGCCTTAAAATCCGAAGCTTGGAAAGATGTCATGATTGAGGAATATCAATTCATATTAAAAAAATGATGTTTGGGATATTGTACCAAGACCAAATGACAATCAAAGTTGAATTAAACTCTCAGTGAATCCAGTCTTCCATAACAGATCCAAGCACATAGAAATTCTCTTTCACTACATCAGAAATATGGTGGACAGAAATGTTATCAAGTTGGTATATATAAGCACTAAAGAACATAGTGCTGACATATTCACCAAAGTGGAATCTTTCAGAGGTAAACTTGGTATGACTAAGATGTAATTGTAACTCTTGAGATTAAGTCTTAGTTTTGTTTAAATATATATTTTTTGTTATTAAGAGATACTATTGTGCACATGTGTATTATTTATGGAAGATGACAATCTTTCATTGAATTGAATTTGAGGTCTCTATTGTAAGGTGACAACCTTAACAATAGATTGACCTGTTATTATAGGCTTCATTAAGTTGTTGTCGCAGAATGTGTCGAAAAGTATGATGACAAAAGATATCATGATTGACTATATTAAGTTGTTGTCCCAGAGTGAGCCGAAGATCCTGATATTACTTGTGTTAAATTTATCTGAGTTCTTGATCCATTATCATGGTAGACTACATTAACATGTTGTCATGGATTGTGTTGGAAACCATGATAATAAATAAGTTGTGATAGACTACTTCAGTCCTGGAATGAGCCGAAGATCATGTTACTTATTGTGTTGAGATCAAGGTAAATTATCTAATAGACTATGTGTTGTCCTAGAATCGAAAAATTTACATCCTTTTTAATTAATTCTTGTTGATGAGCATATCGTTGATGTTAACCATATTATGAGATTGATCATTTTTTTCCCTCGCTAAGAGGGAGTGTTAAAGTAGCTTCAATCGGATCTAATAATCTGACATCAATATATAGACCACAATACATACATATATATATATGTGTGTGTGTGTGTGGTCTATATATATCTATGTATGTGTGTGTGTGTGTGTGTGTGTGTGCGTGCGTGCTCAATGTGATGTGATTACTGACATCAAATATATATATGTTCTTATCAAAATAATGATCTCCATAATATCATGTGATAATGTCCAAATCGGGCTCCATATACACTGTAATAAAATCACATTGACAAGCATTTGATACTCTGCGATTTCATGACTGTTATGTCATAAATTGAATTTCTTATTGCCCAAATCAATAACAGTCATTATATAACTGTGAATGATCAAGTATCATAATAGGGCTTGCATAATATATATTGCATCCAGTTTGAGATTATCGAACATGTATTATATTGCCCTGATTTGGATCGGGCATTAACTACAAACACAATTAGTTATGAACTGTCATGTTCGCGGAGGGACATGACCCTACATGGCACATGCCATGTAGAGTCATGTCTCTACGATGACATGACTTATAATCTCATATTTATATTGATTCGAAGAGCATGGAGAAAGTATCAAATCAAATCATATTATTATACATTGCCTCTGGAATCACCAACGACTCATTTAAGTATTCTCATATACATTCTTGTGATCATCATTCATAGATCACAATATAAACATTGTGAATAATAGTTAAGACCTGCAAAAATATATCAGAGAAAGAAATGTCAGTCATAATCTTGTATAGGAATAAGAAGAGATATCAAGTACCCTTGCATAAGTGAATAAATCAAATAATAAAATTATCAGATTAGTCTACCACAAGATCTTATTTTCCTTAACATAGACCTTAACACGTGAAGCTCTAAAATCAATGATAGATCAAATTACTTGTGCAAAAGTGTAACAATCTTAAGAAACATTCTTTATGAATGAATCATAATACTCATCAAAACTTCTATACAAAACAAAAATGCACAATGCATCCAACAAATATTTTTGAATGATGGAAGATTGCACAACCCCAAAGTGCTCCTACATCAAAAGACCACCTCTATGTTTCGTACCTCAAAGTATTGTCAAGTGCAACCATATTTAAGGAACCAAGCTAGTCATATTCTTCTATGACCTGCCCCAAACTTAACCCAAATTTTGAATAGATTCACACATAAAAATGTCATGTGATTGCATAGTGGATAGAGAAAGCACAACAAAAGAAGATGATGTGCTCAACAGTGGCATGCCAACAATATTGTGTGTTACTTGTCCCAATCAACATGCCACTAAACATATGTTTAATAATGTGATAGGTTGATGAAGGGATACAACTCCAAAGATTGATGGGTAGGGCAAGCATTGTGGATACAAGTTCTAGAAAAGCTAAGTCAGATCTCTTTTCCTTCAACAATGTTTTTCAAATCATCCATCCAAGACAACGTGCAAGATTGAAAGGGAGATCAATGAGCACTAAATTACCTAGAATGCAAAACTCCCCTACTTCATTTCACAACTATAACGCCTTTTGCAACATTCAAACATAAATTAAAAAAAATGTTCTCATTGCCCTAGAGGTGCTTCCCACTAAGGATGAAGCTCTTAATTTTTGCTGGGTAACAACAAAGAAGAGGCTTTTGTTAGAATTGATGTTGAAAAGTTTCAAAAGAAAAGACCTACCTAGGAATCCTTTACCCTCTAGTGGTGGGAAACAATTAGAATTGGTTCACCACCTCGCTCGGGTGAGGCCTTGGTCAAATTTGCTAAAGGCATTCCAGATTTAATCCTCCCATATGATTGGATAGACCAAATTTCTATGGATGTAGATAGTACATCCTGTGTGTAGGTTGTAGGTAGAAGACTACAATTTACATATATTACTCAATGGATGAGGTGTACTTAGGCAGCATAAAGTGCCCTTCGTTTTGTTTAAGGGTTGGGGTATAAATGTGCTCTTGCAATATACCTTTTTTCATTCAAATGTTGATTCTATAACTAGGTCTAGTCTTTGGCTCTATTTTTAAAGACTCCCTCTAGTTATGAGAAATTCTATAATTATAAACATGGTAGAGAAAATTGGAGACTATTAGGAGTAATATGGAGCGATATGGGCCTCAAGACAATTTTGTAAGGATATGCATGATTGT
The DNA here is from genome assembly GCA_027943335.1 of Chamaecyparis obtusa. Taxonomy (NCBI): domain Eukaryota; kingdom Viridiplantae; phylum Streptophyta; class Pinopsida; order Cupressales; family Cupressaceae; genus Chamaecyparis; species Chamaecyparis obtusa. The sequence continues at coordinate 2,042,230 of BSBK01002548.1, forward strand.
AATAAAACCTATTTTTCATTCCATTTGCATTGTGTCCATGCAAGGTTCTTGAATCCAATATGATCTTTGAAGGACTACCCTTTGTATGCTCTCATTGCAATAAAATTGAGCACAAGATTAATGAGTGCCAATACTCTCAAATCTCTGCATCCAATACAAATCAATCACAGAATAGATCCCAAAAGTTGGTAAGCAATATGTGGATTTTGAGGAAAAACCATAGCTACTTCATAGAGAGGTATGTCTTTCCCCACTCTGCAATATCCCTACCGATGTCAATATTTTGAGTATGCTCAAAGGAAATTGATTTGGGATTGTCCTCAAATATTTTGAGGCTTTGCTTTCAAAAGATGATGGTTTGGCGTAGCAAGATCATCCTTCCGCTTTGTAAGCTTTAGATAGCCTTAGGGGTCTTGGTATCTTCAAAAATGTGTTCTCAAGGATCAGTATAAGAAGCATAGATAAGGTAAAACTGAAGTGGAAAAATTGGAAAATCTCCTTTCTTCCAAAAAAGATTAGTTTCAGTACTCTCTTGAGGCAGTTTATTTGTTTGGTGTCAATAGAGCTTTTGGACTTGGTGGAGTCTCACTCTACTTTGTAGGTTGTTGGTTGAGACTCTTAGGCTTAGTGAGTTTGCATCTGTATTTCTCTGTCATGGCATTTTGGATGTAATGTTAGCTTCTGTAGATTTGGATGGTGAGTGTCTTGGTTATTATGTGAAGTGTGGTTTCTTAGTCTTTCAATCTAATAAGCCTCTCATTTTATGGGTTGAGACCCTAGTATATCCGTCTTCTTACCAATCAGATAAAATAAACCAAAAATTAATAATAATTAAAAAAAAAACCTTGATGTCCAAGCCAAATAAGGAAGAACCACAATAATTTATTGTCCAGAATGCACAACTGCAGTGAAGAATTTGAATGAACGAACCAATATTGAATGAAGAAATTGCCTTACATTCGTTTATAAACAAGAACATATTACATTCGTTTATCATAACTTTTACAGAGTATATCTCAGAACTTGGCTTTCATGAGCTTTTTAGTCGGTAACAAGTAAATATCTGCATACGGCTCTTTTTGGTTCACTTCAAGGTAGTCCTTGCCCTTCAATATCTGCAAGCAGCAAGACCATAACATACAACTTGCACACAAATACAAGCACAAAAACATAAGCAAAAACCACAATCAAAATAAGGAGCATAGATATATCCAGTACACGGTGATTTTAGAGACAGATGTTCCAAAAGCAAAGCAGTAATGGAAAAATTACCAGTATTTCAAAGAACATTCTAGCAGATTCTTTACGTGTTCTCCCAGCAAGCATTTCACTGAGATTAAGTCTCCTCTCTGCAGCATCCAATTTTAAAAAAGCTGCTCTCAAATATTGTGCAACAGCCCTGCATCAAACCAGAATGCCCTCTGAAAATATATCACATACAAAAATTCCTGAAGATTTGACAAGGAAAAAGAACAATCATGAAAACTTAAATAGCACATTGCACCAACCTTGTCCGCACTGACCAGCCATTGGTATCATCAGTCTTCTGACCACTCCCAGCATCACCAACACCTGATTCCTCAGTGAATTCTTCTTCACCTTCTACAACAAAAACTGGACCACAGAAATGAAAATAAATGAACTAGCCTCTCAAATTCATGAAGCACTCACCAACATGACAAATCAATAGTGACATGTATTCATTGATCAAGGTTACGAACCTTCATAAGTAACCTTAGAACACATTAAAACATAGGAAGCAAGGTGGATAAAAACTCACCAGCATGTCTAGAATCTTCTTCAAGAAATTCTAGGCCCTGCAAAATTATACAGAAATTTGAGAAGCAATAGTGTGCACTCTGAAATAAACTATAAACGGTGACAATATAAACATTTTGGTATTTGTATTTCGCACCAGATGGGAAAATGGAAACCATCTCAACTAGCATTCACATAGGATAAACGGAAGTCAATGGGCACAACAGCTTTGTCAAACCATCTTGCAGTATCTGAAAATGAATTTGGAAGTTAAGCATACAAAGACTGACCTGCTCATGTTCTTTCTCATAAACAGAAATCCCAACACTAGGTGCCTCTTCAATTGGTACATCACTTAGGCCATATTGACTGGGCGTTGCAAATTCTGAAGCTTTTGGTTCAGCTGTAGTTGCCTCCTCAAGTTCAATCATATTTTCTGGCACCAAAACTTCTGGTATTTGAGTATCTAACTCAACCTCTTCATTGGCTGGGTAAGTAGGCTCTTCCATCTGACCAGCAGTTTCAAATCCTACATCTGGCAAGGTCTCAACTTCAGGTGATGCAAACCGGGCCATTTCTATGTCAGATGCCTGAGGAGATTCTAGTGGCTCCTCAGCCCCATTCTTAAAGCCTTTTGTTGGAGTCTCCGCGAAAGCAACTTTTACTCCCTTAGCAGTAAAAACTTTCTTGAAAATCTCTTGAAGATGAACTGACATGCCTGAAATGGCAATTGGAATAGCATACATAATGTCAACACTTGTAAACGACAATTGGAACTATATGATGCTTCATAAGCCAAACCATACTATAAAAAATAATCTTACAAGGCAGAGAAGGTTCTGAAAAGATTTGTTGTATGTGAGAGCTTCTGTATTCTTTCCATGCCTCCCGAGCAGAGCAGGGAACTTTCCTACGTATGCGACAAAGATCATCTGTATATTCTAACTGCCTCTTCATGCACCTGTAAATTTTAACATATAACATTGAGTAAATGAAATGAAACTCCTGTCTGTATTAGGTAAAGGCCAGAGTTTTATCATATGTACTCAAAACATCAAGACATTAACTTAAACATACATTAAGGTGTGTATCTGGATCCTATTTTCAGACATGTCAATTATTGAAGTTCATCATTTTATTCCACTTATCATGTTGAAGGAGGATCACGTGAAAATGACTACAGATAAAAGTAAAATATAGCTAAAGAAAATCCTAGATAAAATCATATTGATATTTCATTTGACCATGCTTTGATCATGTATCTTACAGAGCAAACAGTATTCTCAGGGATTGAACTTTGCAACCTGATAGGTAGTTGATATCTTTCAAAGCAAAAAAGCATTCCTAACTTGATGAATATGGAAAGCATGAATATCAAGAGTTGTACCAAAATATGAGCAATTGCACCCAAAACCATGAATTTAGGAATTCTGCATATGATCACTATTTAGTATTTTCTGTTGGTGTAAATAAGGTGTTTTACTTAGCTAGTTCACCTAGTGGGCCCTATTCACATGTAAGTTTAATTTGGTCATAGGAATCCTTCTAGAAGTCTTAGTTGTCTTGATGAGATCTTATCTAATTTATTTCGTGTCCTAGGTCATTTAGTAATTGTTTTTGTTAATTGTCTCATGTCATAAGATTAAGACACATGTCATGATCTTGTCTAATTCTATGCCTTGCCTATATAAGGAAGGTACCTCTTGCATCATAAATCATCTAATCATCTACAACCTTAGATTGTAAGCTTGTTTGGTGGAATAGCATCTTCTGATGTTGCTTCTCTCATCTTTGTAGTAGTTCTTTGGTGTTGTAGATTAATGATCCTGGGTGCTCACTTCAACATTTACCATGAGGTTGCAATATTTAATATTTCCCATGGCAAATTTTGAAGTGTGCCAGATTATGATTACACATAGTACACCAGATTTAGATAGTACAACAGATAATGATTAGAAATTAAAATGCATTGAAATACCCACTCATTTGACAAAACAATAGATTCATCAAATAACTGCTTCCTCTTTCTTGGTCTTCTCTTCCTTTCTTCCTCAGCTGGAGTCTTAGTAGGAGTGGGCATGACTGTCAATCCTGGAGACATACCCCCTGCTTGCAACAACCAAATGCCCATGAAACCTTATCAAAATGAGTTATCTATAAGAAGGCTTTACAGAAATAAAGATATAAGAGGACAAATAATAATTAGAAGCAACACATAACTTTTTATTTCACCCTTAAATTAATTCTTTCAATTGAAATATTATAATTAATTCTTTCAATTGAAATATTATAAGAAGGCTTTACAGAAATAAAGATATAAGAGGACAAATAATAATTAGAAGCAACACATAACTTTTTATTTCACCCTTAAATTAATTCTTTCAATTGAAATATTATGCATTTGACCTCTGCTAGAACTTATGCAAACAGAATGGCAAATTGAAATAGGGACACCCACCTAAAACAGCTGTCAGGTCTTCATCACCAGCAATTTCACTCGGAGTTCTGCTATGTGGTGTTTGATCCTGACCAAATCTCGGAGTTTCCCCTCCCATCACTGGAGTCTCTTCCAAAATAGGAACCCCAGTTTCCTCCATTTTACTACTTTCAGTCTCATCGCCTACATCAGTACCCTTCTCCAGCTCTCCTAATCCTGTGATGAATGGTTCTTCCTGTGGAACTGCCGCCGCAGATCGGAGTGTTTCACGTTCTGAGATGTTTTCAAGAGGTGCCTCTTCCCTGAGTCCTCCAGCGGTGTGTTCCAAGCCATCAATTTCCATATCCATTTGGCCGAAGCCCATTGTATCATCCATTGGAAGAGGTGGGAGAACACTGGATAAGAATTGTGTCAGTCTAACTCTAAACTATGAACCTTGTAAAGTTCTACCCATAATATAATTTGAATGAAAAGAAAAGAAAATGCAGCTTGAATTGAGATGGACCATACTCTTCCTCACGAGATGGTAGAACAGAACGTGGAAACTCTGACCGAGCAGGTGATTTGAATCTTTGCACTTCCTGGAAAGCGAACACTATATTAGGACTTTGCTTCCACAATCCATATGATAGAAAACAAAGCTTCAAGAAAATTTTACTGCTTTCCAGAAGATTTTTTTTAATAATACATTAGAACACAATCCTAACTGCTAAGGATAACCCAAAATTTTCTTAAACTAAAGAAAGTTTGACAAATACATTGCAGATGGCTCAGCAAGAGTGTAAGTATATGCTCTTCTCATTAATGCAACAGAAGCATTCCAACATCCGAGGAAAGAAGTGAAGATACAGAAATCTTGAGGCAATTTGCATCAGAAGTTGAAGATTCTAACCTCATCTATATAGACCATTGTAAAAGGATCCACTCCACCTGGAACCTGCTCTGAATTTACAAGAACGTGCCATTACCTATAATGCATTTAAACACAAGATTTTGAACAACCTTAAAAAAGACAAAAGAACCAACAAAATATATAAAGAGCTTACCATTAATCCCAAGATGAGGCCTACCATCAAAATCTCGACGCCACTCATTTAGGGTGATCTGATCATGGGTTGTAACATGCCTATCTGTCTGTCTGCATTATAAATATATGAAAAACTGAACACGTTGCTAATATCTACTCCAACAACAGGAATTGTGTATCAAATACAAGTTTTCTATCTTATCTAAGGACCTGGAAAGCTTTTACCCATATCTCAATTCTTCCTCTATGTCATCAAATTCAAACGTCTCAGGCAAAGTGATCGAATGAAATGGTGCAGTAGCAGCTCCAGGTGGTAGATCCACTTGTACTGAAGTAAATGCTTGTTTTATCTTTACTAAAGCTTCACTGCAGTCTTGATAGAGATAGTTTACTTTCCTTGAGTATATCCGAACCACACCCAGCAAAAGGTGCCCTGATAGTCGAAGAGCGATGGGAACTTCAGGATAAATGATGGAATCTATGACATAAGCAATAATTCAGAAAAAAAAAGTCAAATTAGATTTAAGAAGAAATACCTTAAAAAAAACTTAGACATTGAGTATACCATCAAAAAAAGGTATGACATCAAACTGCATTTGCAATCATATGCATTTTTAAAGAGCATTCAAAAACATTTGAAAAATATCGTATGCCTCTTAAACAGCTTCAAGTAGTTTAGAATATAGTTAAGGCAGACAAATAGAATTTAAGGTCAATAATAATAATATGTTATTACAAAAATATTAAAACAATGTACACTAAGAGTAGTGTTCTGCATGTGTATAAGAGATTCTTGATCTAATTGCTGGAAGAACCCTACTTCTATGTGAGATATTCAAGCAAAAAGGTGAGTCTCAATTTAATGCCCATGTGTAAACTATACGACCATCAATCATCTCAATATGAAAATGAAAGACTTATAATAAAGTCAAGGGGTTGAACTCTGAAAGTAAGACCGTATTATAGCTATTTAAAATGAGCAGCTTATTTATGAAAGTGAGTCTGCCTTACACTCAAAGCATGGCACTCCCAATAACAAATAAAGAATGGTCACCTTATATTTATCACCATCAGAAAGATCCTTCAAACAAACTAGGAACAATCGATTAAGAGAGGTTTAAGTCTTGAATTTGACAGTGAATATCAAATACTAACAAAAGATCTACAATGTTGCAGAATAGCATCAAGAGATGGTATGGAGCCATCAATGTAATAAAGGCTTATTGCACTGAAAATTGAAAACAAATTACAGGCTAGAGAAAATAAAGTGTAACATCCCCAAATAGAGAGATAAAAGACAACAATATCTCCAAAAATATAGAACAGAAAATTCTGAAATTTTATTTGCAAATAAGATATTCTTCAACAAACTCAGATTTAGGCTCAGATTATTCATGTGATTTTTATGCTAATTCAAATAAATTTATAGGTGTTTCAAGAATAGAAAAGTTAGAAAAAAAAACACTTTTAATCTGCCCAGGAATTTCAGACATGACTTACATTAAGTTTTTCTTATTTTTCTAAGTTGAATATGATTAATAGTATACGGAATTGACATAAATACCTTAGAAATGTCTTCAACGTTCAAACCCTAGCCACATTTGCCAAAACTCAAAAAAACCAGCACTAGGTCTGTCCTACTTGTACTTTTTGTTGCTATCTTCCACAATGCCCAGACACATAAAGATACCTTGCTGTAGATTATCCAAAGGACCAAATCTGATCACAATGCTTTGAATCTCACCTCCAAAATGGCCTCCAAACCTTATATAGAGTTGCAGCTCTAAAAATGATATGCTAGGGCATCACCAAAACTCTTCCACAAAACACAATGTTCTTATTATGGGGAGCCCATATGTCTCTCCTAAACTAGGGATACTCAAGATTTCAGACCTCAAGCCAAAGATTGCTGCACTAATATAGAAAAAAATGATCACATAATGAACTCCAAAATAACCCTAAAATGTTATATGATGCCTCCCAAAAGGATGATTTAACATCAATCATTGATCCATTACCAATTCAATCCAATGCTCCAAATAAAATCCCACACCCCCTTGACCTTTTTGACATATGCTTAATAAAATCACTAAGTTCATGTTTCTTAAGTCATTAAACTTAAAAGGGGGTGGGAAATTAAGTCTCTACCTTAAAAGTCAACTTAAGTTGCATAAAAAGACACATCCACAACTTAAAAACACTTAAGTTGCATAACAAGACACATCCACAACTTAAAAACACTTAAGTTCACTTAAGTTGCATAACAAGACATTCCCACAATTTAAGAATAAAATAGAGTATAAGCCAAAGACTCCAACACTCACCCAACAATGCTCTATGTCGTTTTCCTCTTGGGTAATCCAAGGAAAGGATAGCCAATGCACCATTAAGCCTCATGGCTTGAGTTGAGGACATCACAATTCTCCCACCCAAAGAATGCTTGTCCTCAAGCATTTGTAGACTAGGATACTTAAGAATCTCTACTCCTTCCCATGTTGCATCCTCCAAAGGCACTTTCCTCCTCTTGATGAGATTTTTAGAAATTACCTTATTCCTCAACTTTCTCTTTCGTGCAAAATTGTTTCCTGAATGAGTATCAACTTAACTTTCTTCATCCATTGAGGGCAATTCTGTAAAAGGAATTATTTGTTATCCAAGAGCCTTTCTGAGGCATGACACACATAACACATTTGAAGATTTTACCTATAGATGGCAGCTCCTATTCATATGCTATTTCACCAATTCTTTGAATAACCTTGAAAGACCCATAAAATTTTTGTTTAAGTTTTTCCACTCCACTTACTTTTAATGAAGACTGTCTACAAAGTTGAAGACGCAAAAGTACCATATCTCCCACCTCAAAAGACCTCTCAACTCAATGGCAATCAGCATATTGCTTTTGTTGTTCTTGATTGTTAGAAACAAGGCAACACACACAACAAGGGGGGGTGAATCAATTGTCTAATAATCTCAAAACTTCACCCAACACTTAACCATATAACTTAGATTTGAATGATGAACATTAAAGCACTAAACAACAAAGCATAAGAACACATAACACCAGAATTTTTGCGTGGAAACCCGGTTAAGAAAAAAACCATGATGGGTTTCAAACCCACAAGATGATGTACTACTACAATAACCCTACTAGAGGTACAAAGGGAAATGCATCTGCATTCAAGCTTACAACCTAGAGCTCACTGCTCAAATACAACAAAGGGCAACAACCCTAAGATTACAACAAGAGCTACAACCCCAAATGGACTACAATGCACTGTGGACAACAATCCACTAATTTATGAACTGACTGATAGCATCTCTGATATGCCAATACAGCTCCAATGAAGTACAACAAATCTTTGTCTCAATTATAGATTTCACTCATACCTCTTCACACAATCTCTAATACACACGCATACATCCACTCACATACTTCTCTCATGTTGCGCGCATACAATTGATTACATCTTTATATACACATCATCAACCTTGAAAGCATAAACAAGGTAGGCATCAACCTTAACACCTTAATTACAAAATACTTAACCAATTACAATACAAACATCAATGCGATCCAATACATGTCGGCAAAGACATAGCTAGGACCCAATTTTTCATCCTCGAACACGCTTCAGATCCACAAATCACACCACAATCCTTCGCAACACACTACACCAACAAGTCAGCCAGAATAAATAATAATATCAACACACCACAGGAAAACCACTGAATCCGATCACATAACCCAATGCGATCCAACAACACGAATAGGACACGATCTAGAAACATCAACAAGCAACGTGAAATCCCACATCAACAACATAAACAATTAAGTCTCAAAATTCATAACTATCTATGCATTGTTCATCAAGAACACCAACCTCTGTCACTCAAGAAAAATAGCTTGCCAACATCCAAATCATGAACCAATTTGAGTTGTGGACACATCCATGTCCTAAACTCATCATTAGGTTAGCAAACAAAAATATTGCATAACCGATCGACACTGATCCAAAAACTACAACACTGTCACTTCTTGAACAACTAGAAAAACTCTCTCAAATCATAATGCAAACCTCTGTAAGTTGACATATATCAACTACAGACATCCCTTCAACCATCTGCAACTTCGCAACATCTGATCTGCAATATAGTAATCATACCAATCCAAACTCTTCACTGAACAAACCAGTAACACTGTCAGAAATAAGGAAATATGTTGACATCAATGTCAGCACATATATTCATGATGTCTCAAATATCTCCAACAATCTCCCTCTTTGGCATTGATGGCAACATATGATGTGAAAAACCAAATCAATGCACAAAGAAACCATATCAACAGTACTACCAACAATATCCACAATATATATCTCTCCCAAAATCTGAACAATATACGTCACAAAACTAACTACTCCCCCTGAGTAGTAGCTACCAAAACATCAATCCAGATTAATGATAATCTTTGTGAAAGCACTAGACCGATGCAAATCCATGCATCTCTAGCTCTGATCAAGAGGGGCTATCACCCCAGGCTTACCTCAGAGATACTCAAAAGTATCATGTGACAAGGGCTTCGTGAAGATATCTGCAATCTGCTTTTTAGCAGGCACATATTCCAATCTGACTTCCTTTTCACTCACCTTGTCTTTCAAGAAATGATATTTGATAAATATATGCTTTGTTTATTAATGCAATACAAGATCCTTTGAAATATTGATAGCACTTGAGTTATCACAATAAATAGTAATAGGCTCGTCGATACTCACTTTGATATCTTTTAACATTTGCTTCATCCAAACCACTTGTGTACAGTTAACAACAGCAGCAACATACTCAGCCTCAACAGTAGATTGTGATATACAACTTTTCTTTTTACTGGACCATGAGACTATCCTTTTTTCCCAAGAAGAATGCTCCACTACTTGTACTTTTTTTATCATCCACATTACTTGGCCAATCTGCATCAGTGAAAACACTCAATGTAAAACCATCATCCTTTCCATACCATAAACCATAGTCAACGGTTCCTTTCAAATATCTGAATATCCTCTTAACAGCAACATGTGATTCCTTTAGTTTTGTTTGAAATCTTGCAACAGTGCAAACTGCGTTTGTTATATCAAGTCTAGTTTGTGTTAAGTGTAGCAATCCATCAATCATTGATCTGTACCTTGTTTGATTTGCATTAGGAGAATCATCACTCTTTGTCAACTTGCACCCAGTAACCATAGTAGTGCTAACCGGTTTTGAATCTTCCATGCCAAATTTCTTCAACAACTCTTTCACATACTTAAACTGTGATATGAAAATCTCTTTTTTAGATTGAGTAATTTGTAGACCAAGAAAGAATTCCATCTCACCTATCATGGACATCTCAAATTCTTTTTGCATCTCATTAGCAAATTCCTTGCTCAACTTGTCATCACCACCAAAAAGGATATCATCCACAAATGCTTCAACAATCAAAACATTGTCATGATCAATTTGAAATATAAGTTACTGTCAGCAGTACCTTTATTAAATCCAAGTCTCAACAAATATTTGTCTAGCCTTGCATACCAGACTCTCGGTGCTTGTTTCAATCGGCAAACCGTGTCACCTTGATCAGTCAAAGGAAAACCATCAAGCTACTCAACATAGACTTCCTCTTCCAACTCTCCATTCAAGAATGCAGACTTAACATCTATCTTATATACCTTGAAATCTTTGAAAGTAGCATCTCCAAAAAATATCCTAATAGCTTCAATTCTAGCAACAGGGGCAAAGGTCTCCTCAAAGTCAATACCTTCCATCTATGAATATCCTTTGCAAACAAGTCTAGATTTATTCCTTACTACTTCGCCATCTTTATTTAGTTTGTTCCTAAATACCCATTTGGTTCCAATCATATTCTTATCTTTAGGTCTAGGAACTAGAATCCATGTTTTGTTCTCTTCAATCTATTCTAACTCTTCTTCCATTGCCTTAACCCAACTTTCATCTTTGCATGCTTCATCAACATCTTTAGGTTCAACTTTAGAAATCAAACAAATTTCATCTCTATTTCTAGCATGTCTTCCTCTAGTCAAAACACCTTGACTCCTATCACCAATAATCTGATTTTTTGAATGATTAATCCTTACATACCTTGGAGTCTTCGGATTTTCTTTTGTAGCAGATTCTTGTGTTTCTATTTCATCCTCATTTGCAATTTCCTCATCCTACTTTATCAATCCATTCTGATTATGTGTTTGCCCCATCTAATTCCCCCCTTCATCATCAAACTCATAACTGCAAGATCTAGCTTGTTTCTGGTGACTTTCATCCACTTTCACATTAACACTTCAACCATCTTTGTCAACCTATTGTTATAACACTTGTATGCTTTGCTCTTTGTAGAATAACCAAGAAAGAAACCCACATAACATCTAGGATCAAATTTACCTAAGCCTTCATCTCTCTTGATGTAAGATTTGCTTCCAAAAATTCTAAATTACTTCACTGTAGGGACATGACCATACTAAAGTCCATAGGGTGTCTTACCAGTACCTTGTTTTATCTAAACTCGGTTCAATGTATAAACTGCAGTGCTAACTACTTCTCCCCAGTAGATCTTAAGTACATTTCCTTCCATCATCATAGTCCTTGCAATGTCAAGGATAGATCTGTTCCTTCGCTCTACAATTCCATTCTACTATGGGGTTCGCGGAGCAGACATCTATCTCTTTATTCCATGCTCCTCACAATATGCATTAAACTCTCCTGAAGTAAATTCTCCACCTCTGTCCGACCTCAGACATTTCAGCTTCATTCTTGTCTCAGTCTCACCCATAGCTCTAAAGATCTTGAATTTATCAAATGCTTCAGATTTCTCCTTCAAAAATATAACCCACATCATTCTTGAGTAATCATCAATGAACAATATGAAATATTTATCTCCATAATAACTCCTAAACCTAGTGGGACCACATAAATCTGTATACACCAAATCTAACAATCCACTTGAAGAATAAGTCTTGCTTTTATAAATAGACTTAGTTAGCTTACCCAATTGGCATTCCTTACACATTGCATTAGCAAGCTTCAGCAATCTAGGCAAATCTCTTACAGCATGTGCAGTGCTTATCTTCACAATATTATCAAAGTTTACATGCCAAAACCTTTTGTGCCACAACCAACTGTCATCAATTTTAGCAATCAAGCATCTATTATGTGCTAATCAAATGAAATATATTACCTCTAGTCTTGGTATCTGATGCAATCTCATTTCCAGAACTTCCCATGATCATACATTTTCCATCCTTACATTGTAAGATGTAACCTTTATCAACAAGTTGTCCAACACTCAAAAGATTATGTTTTAAACCTTCAACATTAAGACATCATCAGTGTTATTTTTACCATCAAGTGTAATCAAACCTCTTCCTTTGATCATACAAGGAGTATTGTCACCAAATCTGACAATACAACCATCATACCTTTCCAATTTGACAAATTTTTTCTTATCTCTAGTCATGTGATGTGAACAACCGTTATCTATCGCTCATTCATCTTTTATTTCAACATGTGCAGCTGGTGCCTTTTCTTCATTCAAGAAAGTAGGATTCTTATCTCTAATAGCAATAAACATAATCTCATCTTCACTCTTTTTAGATTCATCATCAGTAACACCTTCAGTAGCAACTAAATAAATTGCTTATGATATTTAGGCTAAAATTTTCTAGGCTTATGCTTCGATACTCTCTCAAGACATTTAGAAGCAAAAAAACCAATCTTATTACATGAAAAGCATTTCAAAGGTAGCTTCCCTTTATACATACCTGCTCCCTTAGACACTCTCCTAGCAATTAGGGCGTCTAGCTCTTCCATCTTTCTTTCCTCTTCTTCAATTTCTTCCCATTCCTTAGCATATCTAGATCCATACTTAGAATAACTTTCACCAAAATCATACTTTTGTTTATCCTTAGAAATAGTAGCTTTAAATGTAGATTCGATTTAGGAAGACTATCACCAAATCTAATCATTTCAAAAGAAGACAACTTACCAACAAACGTATCCCTTGTCACAGTAGACACGGTCCCGGTTTCTTCAATACAACAATTTTGTTATCATAAGCAGGAGGCAAGGATCTTAGTATCTTAGAAACAATTTCATCTTCCTCCAATTTTCCACCAGCACTTTTGATTCCACAAACAAGCTCGGGCACCTTTTGTACATAGGCTTGAATATTTTCATCCTCACTCATGTTCAAAGATTCTAACTTTTCTTTCAGACTTTGCAGCTTCGATTGCTTCACAAAGGCGTCTCCTTCATGTAAAGCTTCCAACTATATCCATATCTCATTTGCAGTTTCTAACTCCATAACTTTTGTATATTTGGCATCTGATAAGAAGCTCAACAAGGCTTCTTTTGCCCTCATATTATACTCAAATTCCTTCTTCTCATCAGCGGTAGCAATAGATAGATCTGCAAGAGGCTTGTAATCTTCTCCGATGCATCTCAAATGTGTAATCATCCGACACTTCCATATACAATAGTTTGTTCCTTCAAATCTCGAACTCTTTTTCTTAAAGGCTGCCATTCGAATCACCTCAAGCGGTCAAGCTTCAAAAAGAGGACTTAGCTCTAATACCAATTGTTAGAAACAAGGCAGCACACACAACTGAGAGGAGGGGTGGGGGTGAATCAGTTGTGTCTAATAATCTCAAAACGTCACCCAAAACTTAACCATAAAACTTAGATCTGAATGATGAACATTAAAGCACTGAACCACAAAGCATAAGAACACATAACACCAGAATTTTTGCGTGAAAACCCAGTTAAGGGAAAAACTACGGTGGGGATCAAACCCACAAGATGATGTACTACTACAATAACCCTACTAGAGGTACAAAGGGAAATGCATCTGCATTCAAGCTTACAACCTAGAGCTCACTATTCAAATACAACAAAGGGCAACAACCCTAAGATTGCTACAACCCCAAATGGACTACAATCCACTGTGGACAACAATCCACTAATTTATGAACTGACTGAGAGCATCTCTGATATTTCAATACAGCTCCCATGAAGTACAACAAATCTGTCTCAATTATAGATTCTACTCATACCTCTTCACACAATATCTAATACACACGCATACATCCACTCACATACTTCTCTCATGCTATGCACATACAATTGATTACATCTTTATATACATATCATCAACCTTGAAAGCATAAACAAGGTAGGCATCAACCTTAACACCTTAATTACAAAATACTTAACCAATTACAATACAAACATCAATGTGATCCAAGACATGTAGGAAAAGACATAGCTAGGACCCATTTCTTCATCCTCAAACACGTTTTAGATCCACAAATCACACCACAATCCTTCGCAACAAGCTACACCACCAAGTCAGCCAAGAACAAATAATAATATCAACACGCCACAAGAAAACCACTGAAAACCACTGAGTCTGATCACATAACCCAATGCGATCCAGCAACATGAATAAAACACAATCTAGAAACATCAATAAGCAACGTGAAATCCCACATCAACAACATAAACAATTCTGCCTCAGAATTCATAACCATGCACTACTCATCAAGAACACCAAACACCAACCTCTGTCACTAAAGAAAAATAGCTTGTTAGCATCCAAATCACAAACCACTCGAGTTGAGGACACACATCCATGTCCTAAACTCATCACCAAGTTAGCAGCCAAAAATATTGCATAACCGATCTGCACCAATCCAAAATCTGCAACACTGTCACTTCCTGAACAACTAGAAAAATCAGTCTCTAATAAATCATCTAAAACTCTCTCAAATCATAATGCGAACCTTTGTAAGCTGACATATATCAACTACAAACATCCCTTCAACCATCTGCAACTTCGCAACATCTAATCTACAATATAGTAGCCATACTAATCCAAACTCTTCACTGAAGAAACCAAGAACACTGTCAAAAATAAGAAAATATGTTGACATCAATGACAAAACATCAATGTCAGCACATATATTCATGATAACTCAGAAATCTCCAACAATGCCTAAATATTATCCTCAAGTGTCTTAAGAATATCATGATTCTCTTTGGCCCACTCAAATGCTTTTGGAGCTCTAAAATCAAAAAAAAAAATCCTCAAATGTAGAAGTTTCATAGCCATACAAGGCTTTCAAAGGGGTCATACTTATGCTCATATGATATGTAGTGTTGTAACAAAATTCTGCCAAATGGAACCTCCTTGCTCATGTATGTTGCTACCCCAAAACATAATTTCTCAAATAGCCTTCAAGCCATTTGTTTACAAAATCTGTTTGACCATCTATTTGAGAATGATAGCTAGTGCTACAACCAAGTTTTGTTCCAGCCAGCTTCATCAACTCTTCCCAAAAAGCATTGATGAATATGTGATCTCTGTCACTTACAATTCTCTTTGGCACACCATGAAATCTGAACACTTGTTCAAAATATAGAACAGCAACTTGGGGTGCTTTAAACTCAAAAGGCATTGATATAAAGTGAGCATATTTAGTGAGTCTATCCACCACAACAAAAATACAGTCCATACCATTGATCTTGAGCAACTCCACAATAAAATCCATTGATATTTGTTCCCACATTTGATTAAAAATAGGAATTAGATGTAGCAGCCCTACTGGAAAAGAAAGTTCATCTTTGTGGGATGTACTTGTACATCTTCAAATAACCCAGATGACCAGCAAGCTGACTGTTATGGACAGCAATAAGAATCTCATGTTTTAGCTTACTTTCTGGTACATAATAGATTATAACCTTATAGTAGATGATGTCATTCAACACTTTATATACCTTCATCACTAATTTTACCATCTCCAATGTCACACGCATGCTGATTTTTTGCATATTCGATTAGTAAGTGATCAATTCCAAGAGGCTGATATTTCTGAAAGTGAGCAAAATGAAGGGATTCTATATAATGCATCAGCAACATTATTATTTTTCCATTTGACAAATTCCAATATCAAAGTCATATCCTTGAAGCTTACACACCCAACATTGTTGTCTCTCATTTAATTCTTTTTGTTCCATGAAATACTTGAGGCTATATTATAAACTTGCAAGCCACAAAATATTGGCGGAACTTTTCAAATGCATGCATGGTTGCCAACATTTCTTTGTCATATGCAAAGAACCTCTTTTCAACCTCATTCAATTTTTGGCTCTCATAAGCAATCAGATGCTTGTCTTGTATCAAAACAGCCCCAATATCAAGACCAGATGCATCCCACTCAGGCATAAATGGTAGCCAAAACAAGACAAGTTACCTCCTTAAGATGATTCATAATCTTTTGAGTCTCATCCATCTAAACAAAGGCATCCTTCTTGGTCAAATCTGTCAAAGAAGTAGTTAAAGAAGAAAACCCCTTCACAAACAATCTACAGTATATGCATAGACCAATGAAACCCCTCAAATGAGATATGTTCTTTGGCGGTGGCCAATCAAATATAGGTTGTATCTTCTTGCTATGTGCCTTCACACCACCTTCACCAATGGCATACCCCAAATATAACAGCTCGGTCATGCCCAACTCACACTTAGAGACTTTTGCAAAAAGGAAGTTAACCTCTACAACACTAACACCTCGACAGGTTGTCGTATATGCTCCTCCCAAGTCCTACCAAATAACAAGTGATCAAAGAAAACCAAAACATATTTTTGCAACTACTTTTTGAATGCATGGTTCGTGCAAGACTGAAAAGCAACTATCACCAAATACTCAAAAAGTTCATAGTGGCACCTGAAAGTTGTTTTGTGCACATCCTGCCCACAACCAGAATCTGACAATATCTAACACAAAAATCTATTTTGGAGAAATATACTGCTCCATCTAACTCATCAATACGCAGAATAGGATACTTGTTCTTGATGGTCTTCTTATTTAGTTCATGATAATTAATACACATCCTCATAGTACCATCCTTCTTCACCAAGACAACAGAAAAAGAAAAGGGGCTAGAACCGGGCTGCATATGTCCTGCATCAAACAACTCCCGAATACAATTCTCAATCACATCCTCAAATTGTCTAAGATGACAGTAGGGATCTCTAACAATTGGCCTGCTATCCACAAGCTCAATAACATCCTCAAAGCCACAATCTGGAGGCTAACCGTGGGTGGATCTATAAAAGTATTTTAGCTTTTTTTTAATTGCCATGTTTTTCCCATTTTAAACCCGTATAATCGAATTCCATTTATATTTTTGGTTTGTCATGCCATTGCCATGTACGTATAATGCGACTATGGATGCAACATTTATGTTTGAATGATTTGGCCTCTGATGTTAGGGCAACATAGAGGTATAGCCCAGCTCATGAAAAATAGAGCTAGGCAATTCCAATGAGATAAGTAGAAAAGTTAAAACCATGCACAAGAAGCAATGTATACCTAAATCCCCAAGAGCATTAGTATGATGATAACTAAAAGCTTGTAAGGGATTTAGGTTGATGATAACTAAAAGCTTGTAACTTTTGAACTCATTGATGCAAAGGGATTGTATATTTTAAATTATAAAAAAGCATATAGACATGATCTTAATAATATAGCTAAGTTGCCAATTCAAGTTCCAGTTTGGGTACAGGTATGTAGGTACAGAAAAAAAAAATTATAATTATAAATAAAATACCTCATATATCATATTCATAATTTGCAAAAATGAAAATACTCAAGTCACGAGATGTCATTACACAATGAGAATTCAAATTACAATTGACATTTAATATTCATATTTTCTTCCCAGAAGCATTACACACGGTCTTCGGTACTTCTTAATTTGCCTCTAAATATTTAAAGGCTTAATACAAAGATTTGCTTGGTATGTTCATACAGAGATTTAATGAGAATTAAAAAGTAATGCATTTTACTTAATATGCATCCACATATTTTGGTATATATGCTTGGGTACTTCCTGCATGCCTGGATTTGTTGTGGGTCCTTCACAGAAGGATCCAAAGTGAACCCAAGAACCAGTACCAGGACCCAGGCCTGAAGAGAAAAACCCAATAATTGAGTAATATAGTAACCAAATCAAAAGGAGATGACCAATGGAGGTAACACCTCTAATGATCATAGTTACCAAATCTGATTCAGTCTGTATTTTTTGAGCAGATAGATCTGTCTGATTCTGTCCAATTTTTTCAATTGCTATATAAATTTTACAAATCTCTTGAAGATTCCAGATATCCAAAAAGTGTTACCTCCCAAATGAGTTGCATTTTTCAGAGCTGGTAACTATGCTTATGAATATTTACTAGCTATTGATTCTTTACATGTCAATCATTATGAGAATATGACTAGAAGATTAAGAAGATCTGGGTGCTGGAGCGATTACAAACATATATCTCCATGACAGATTATCTTCCTGTTGGACATTAAGGTCTGGAAAGGCAGCACACTACATGCTTAACATGCTAGGTGATTATGTTCCAAATACATATACACATAGAAACGAGAATCGCCAATGAAACGCCGGTTTGGCGATTCGATTCACCCTGGCCGATTTTTTATGAATCGTAGAATCGACCCAGCAATTTTTTTGGCATGAATTGCCTGAATTGCCAAACCAGTGATTCATACCAAAAATCGCATGAATCGCCTCGAAAAATCGGACGTGAATCAGCCACGCAACTTGACATTTTGTTAAGTCAAAAACATAAAAAATAACATATTTTTTTTAGGTTTCTTTTGGCCTTTTTGTTTTGTTTTAACCCAAAAGGGTCTTCTAATTGCTTAGTATGAGTAGAAGAGAGGAAAAGTGAGAGAGAAGAGAAAAGCAAAACCACAAGTTTGCAACCAGCAAGAAGGAAGAGCACCAAAGAGAACAAAAATCCATTTGGGGAGGCCATAAGATTGCATTGGGAGCATTAAGGAGTCAATAGCAACACTCCTCAACTCATTTGCAAGAGGTAAGTGTTGATTTTTTTTTGTATGTTAGTGTATTGTTCATTTTTTGTTAAATTTTTTTAATTTTCATTTGCAAATCTTGAATGTTTTTTAGTTTTACTAAATTGCAAAGTAGGCTTTGTTGTTTTGTTTATTAATTTGAATTTTGAAACATAGAGATTTTACTTGAATTTTCTTATTGCAGCAGTCTTAATTTTCATTTTTCACAATGGGTAAAAAAGACGAGTGTTGGAAATATGCTGAAGACTTTCCTGGAAGAACAAAATGTATGTTTTGTAAAGATATAAATTATGGTGGCATTTATAGATTCAAATACCACATTGTTGCCATACCTGGACATGATATTACAGTTTGCACTAAACAAACAGCTGAGGCAAAACGCACTTGTTTAGTGGCATTAAAAATTTGAACAAGAGAAAATAAATAAGAAAAGGCAAATAGAAAGGATAAGGGCTATTGGCTCCCATGCTCCCACAGCCACATCTGCATCAGAGTCCGCATCTGTAGGTTGTGTTGGAGAGGGTTCTTCCAAACCTCATTTTCATCCTAGTGCTAGTGCTAATGCTAGTGCCAATGCTGGTCGTTCTTATTCTCATATTGAGTCTAGCCTATTGCAGCCTAGACTGCGGAAGAACAAATTGGATAGTTACTTTGTGCCCCGCACTATTCCTGGCTCACAACCCACGCTTGAGAGCATGGGTTTGAACAAGGAGATTCATGATGCTGCCAGAAAAGAAATTTGCAAATTTTGGTACTTTTGCAACATTTCATTTATTGCAACTAGGTAATTGATTCTTTTTTATTGGTTTTCTTTAAGTTTAAAGTTAAATTTTAATTATATCATTATGATTTGTCATCTAAATTTCTAATCATAATCTATTTGTGACAGGGCTCCTTATTGGCAAAACATGGTAGATGTGGTTGCTATTTGTGGTCCGAGCTTTAAAGCCCCAACTGAGGTTGAGCTGAGTGGAGACCTCTCAGATGAAATGGTTGAGGATATGAGGGTTGAGCTTGAGGACCACCGAAGGGAGTGGATCGAAAAGGGTTGCACCATCATGACTGATGGTTGGACGGATAGGAGGAATAGAACACTCCTCAATTTTCTTGTTTCCTGTGGAGGTGATTGATCATTCTACAGTCTACTTTCCTACATACATTGTGAATTGTGAATCGTGATTGAATAATTTAAATTGTGATTTGTTGATTGCTAATTTGTTGATGATCCATGATAGTTCATTGTTTTGTAGGATATACCATGTTCCTCAAATATATTGATGCTTCCGCTCATATAAAAAATGCCACATACTTATGTGACGTTATTGAGGAAGTCATAGCAGAGGTGGGGGAAGAAAATGTGGTGCAAGTGGTGACGGATAATGCAGCAAGTTATGTTGCTACAGGTAAACTTTTAACTTTTCAAGTTTTAAAAATAAATTTATTTGAACTTTTCTAATTCTAAGTTTCCTAACATGTTTAAATTTCTAATTGATTTAAAATTGTTGTAGGTAAACTTTTGATGGAGAGGCACCCCACCATATTTTGGTCTCCTTGTACGGCACATTGCCTCGACCTCATGTTGGAGGAAATTGGCAAGCTTGAGTGGATCAAATCATGCGTAGAAAGGGCCAAGAATATATGCAAGTTTATCTACAATCATGCATTCGTCCTTAGCACAATGGGAGTACACAAAAGGCAAGGAGTTAGCTCGTCCAAGCATCACGAGGTTTGCCTCGAATTTCATCACACTACAATCCTTGTTGACATCAAGGGACAATTTGAGGAGAATGTTTGTTGGGCAGGAGTGGACTACATCCTGCTATGCTACAACCACTGCAGGGATAGATGTGGCGAATTGCACCTTTGATGAGGATGGTTTTTGGAAACCTGCTAAAGAAATCCTTGAGGTAAATTTCTTACAATTTAACATTTAGTATTTAGTATTTAATATTTATTATTTAATTGTTTAAAACCTTAATGATTTAGTTTTATATTTAAGTTTAGACTCAAATGTTTTTTTTTACATTATATGCAAGTCACTGAGCCCCTCATATCTCTCCTACGAACTGCTGATGGGGAGAAGCCCTCTATGGGCTACATATATGAGGGCATGGATAGGGCCAAGGAGGCCATTAGAGCCCAGTATGCAAGAGTGCAGGAGAAGTATGCCCCTATTTGGGAGATCATTGATAGGAGATGGCAGAATCAGCTCCACCAACCCATCCATGCTGCAGCTTATTATCTGAATCCAGCATTTCATTTCCGTCTTGACTTCAAGGCAGATGAGGAGGTTCTCACCGGCCTATATACAGTGATCCAGAGGTTGAGTAGTGATGAGGATAGTGCAGCTACAACCATTGAGCTAGACAAATTCAACAATAAAGAACGGCCAATTTTCTCTAGCAAGATGGCCATAGGTACTCGAACAGCACTACGGCCAAGTAAAAATAATATATTCTTGAATCTTAAGTTTATGGCTTATAAGTTGTGCATTTTAATTTTTTATTTTGTAATTTTAAAGTTGTAGTTTTGTAAATGAGACTAATTGCTTTTGTTTTCCCTTATTTCAAATAAATGGTGGCAAATGTTTGGGCCCACAACCCCAAAACTTCAGAAAATTGCCATTCGTATTCTGAGTCAGCCAAGCAGCGCTTCTAGATGTGAGCGCAATTGGTCCATGTTCTAGCATATCCACTCGAAGAGGAGAAATAGGTTGTCTGTGCAGAGGTTGAATGATCTTGTCTTTGTTCATTACAACCTCCGTCTTAAGATCAGACATATTTTGGGCGCTAACTCCTCTCCGATCATTCTGGAGGAGATTGATCCAAAATCAGAGTGGCTCACTGAGGCTGTGGATCCGGTCTTCACTGAGGAAGACCTGAGTGGCTTGACCAGGTAGATAGAGAGGTTGAGGCTGTGGCCATGGCAAAGGAGGCGGCTAGAGCACGTTCAGGCACTAGCAGACGCACACGCGCACGCACGGACACAGGCCCTAGTGATGTTGTTCGTGAGCCCATCTTACATGCGGGGGCTATGGCTCAGCAGTCCTCTAGGACCTACCTTAGACACCTTTGTAGAAGGTAGACAGGATACTCAGAGGCTAAGGCTGCGGCCGAGCTTGAGGATGATGATGAGGATGATGATGAGGCTTGAGCTAGAGCCTTGTTTTTTCATTTTGTTTACACTTTACAGATATTGATAGACATACGTTGCATGGATCGTCATCTTACATACATTTATGATTTGATGTCTTATGGATCTTCATCTTACATACATTCTATGATTTGACTCGTTATGATTCTATGATTTTTATTTACTTCAGAGTTCAGCTACAATTTACATTTTACGTGTAACATATGTGATGGATTTATCATTTATGTTCCTTGTTCATGTATGTTAGCTTCTATTTGATGATGTTATAGTCTGTTTAAGTTATATTCAATAAAGGGTGCATGAAATAAGTTTTAAATTGTTAAAATATCTAAATTTCAAGGGTTTTTTAAATTTGCCAATTCGTGGCCGATTTGATTCCGATTCATGGCCGATTCGCGACTCGATTTGGCTTTGCCAATTCCAATTCTCGTTACTTTGCATATACGAGCCAGGGAACCATGTAAATCTATAAAACATCTAAATATTGATTTATTCTACCACCAGCAGAATTCCTGCTGAGGAGGATAAAGTTGAATCATAGCACAGAAACAACTACATAAGCAGAGGATCCACAGAGCCACAGTGCATGTATTGTAGAAGGCACATAAATTCCATCTCAAGTCCTCTCTTCTACTAGCTATCTTCCCAAGAACAGGAGATAACTGCAAGAATGGTGATTGGAATATAAGCGGATGTGAGTCTCTAGAGATTCAGCATTTCTCTCATTTTTATTTCTTTTGAGCTTTCCATAATGACAATGAAATCTCTACTTCTGTAGTGGACTGCCAAAACAGAAAACCTTTTAAAGCTACCTAGAGAAACATTCAGGGGAACATTATTGCCATTAATATTCGCACACAACACAAGCACCTGTCCTCATCTCCTGGTGACTTGCTTCACAAAATGGCCACATAGTCAACAAACAAGCAAATCCAGCAAGGATTGAAAAAGAATCATCAAGATGGAAATTGTCCACTTTACCCTAATGCATTGCTCACTGAATTTATGGTTGGTTCATCTTTGTTAAATGTATAATTGTTGTTTATTCTTCTCTGTGCCCACCGCCAAACTTGTTTTTACCTATAACTGATAGCACATCTATAATCAAAAGCAAGGAGGGGAAACCTGCACAACCACACAAAGACCAGCACTGGGAATAAAAAACACCCATCATCAAATGTTGACCCAGATTCTTAATGGGTTTTTGCTGGTTATTTCTGCGATTGGCTGTTAAATCTCCCATCATGTTTAATTATGGCCATGAATAAGGTTTGATGATGAAGTGTCAAAAGAAAACCTTCTCTGCCTAGTGCCGTGCAGTTTCTTGTTGAGATAAACATCTTAAGAAAGTTGATTCTGCATTGTAATTATCTATGGCCGTGATGGCTCAGCTTTAGAAACACCAAGAGAAAACCTTTTGCTTAATGCTGTGCACCTTCTTATTGGTGTGATCATGCAACAAGATTCTTGCTTATATCTCTCAAAAAACATCAAAAGGAGCCTGGGAGAATCTTAGCACCTATTAAGCCTAAGAAGCAATAAGATTTTCAGCATCCAGAGGGTTTGAAATTAGTAATTTTATCAAAGATTTATTGTCATAAGTTCTGTGGGTATTCTTGCAGTTTACAGTTCTACCACAACCTGCATGATTTTAAATTTTTAAGGCATCTAGAGCTGTACAGGATTGGTTCAAAATGGTTTTCTGTGTTTGCGAAATGCCATCAGGTACCCAATTTTAAAAGCATTTGTCTTGGAAGAACACAATACAGATACAGATATCTTGCATTGAAGAGCTTGGTTATACTTTTCAGACCAAAAGCATTCACACAGATAAGACAAATGATTACAGTTCCAGCAGAATAGGAAGAGTTTAAAAGTGGGTAAAAATTTCACGTCAGAAGCAGAACATCCAATGACATGATTCTTGTGAGCATTCTAACAGTTTACACTTAAACCATAACGGGCATGAGGCTTGTAAGTTTAGAGTCGTGCAAATGTTTTTTTTTAAATGACCAAGAAATCGCCAGAATTTCACCACCCGCAATGGACACTTTATTTTATTTTTACCGCTTAAAAAACGTTTACTGATGATTTATATAATAAGTTAAATGGGCGTTCCAGCAGTTCACAGCCCTATAATGACGTATATGAGATTTATGTCTAGAAGCATATGAGATTAATCCAATCACTTTTTGGCTAAAAAGCAATCACAGTAAAATTTGGCATAAAATTGGGCTTAAAGGTGAGAAACCCTTTTATTGAACAAAACGGTTGTTAAATTTTCTTTTTAATATAAACATATCACGCCAAGAATCCTGCTTATATCTTGGAAAGTAATACAAACCTAAAATGAATACGAAAAGTTCCTGAATCCACTCAAGCTACGAATTCATCAAAGTTTCAGAATCCGGAATCCGTGGTTTAAAAATGAGGTAAAACTTTTGGAAAGTTATAAACAGAAATTGCACAGATATATTCATGTGGGTATTCCAGCAGCTAATATATTTACCGTGACCGGCACGATTTTGGTGCATCTAGAACCATATAGAATTGAATAAAGAGACTCGATATGTGATCATCTGAATTTCAAAGTATGAAATCTTGAATGCTGCAGATACAAGTTCTGGTGATTAAAATTGTGAATGTGTTCGAGAATTCCACAGCTCTATCATAACCTACATGAATTTCCGTTTTTGTCTGTAGCCATATGAAATTGAATCATCAAAGGCATATGTTTGACTCTCTTGAACAAAACAGACAATCTCAAAACGCCGACTCCCCAAACATTTTTATTTTCTTCAAGAACAAAAAAGCATCATCTTTTAAATCAAAACATACCAACAGAAGCGCTGATATTGATCTCAGTAACCTGATTTTTCCTTAGCTTCCTCTCCAGATGTGCGGCAATCCACACGGTACCCAGGGGGCCCTTTTTGGCCAATATAAAATGTGAGTAGAACATTGTGAACAGTCAGAAGCTTCTTCGATCTCCGCTTCAGTAGCCCAAAACAAAAAGAACTTCACTTCCTTGGATTCGAACCTAAAACCATCAATATAACAAATTATAAAAAAAAATTGAAAAACTGAAACAGTTGGCCGAAAGCAGACGATTTTTATGTGGGTGGGATGAGAAATAACCGAAAATGTTTTAGAAGTTCTGTAGCAGTGTGAGCTTTTCAATTTGATGGCGCGCTCCTCAGTGTTTTTGGGTTTTCCCGCCCCAACTTCTAACTTGGAGACGTGTATTGCTTTTCACAATGCGTGTGGCTTTTTAGACAAGTGTTAGATAGTCTTTCTTAATGTTTAATCTTTGGTTACCGGTTAAGCTCAGCCTATGTAATGCCGGGGATGTCTATGGAGCAAACTAAAATGCAATGTACGATGGTATGTATTCCATGACCCTGAAATTTGACTGTCACCCCAATCTTTTATATGAATTTTTTTATGATGGTTTAGTCATTTTAATGTCTTTTATTTTAGGTTTTAAAAAAATATTGATTGTGAATTTTTTAAATTTACCAATAATTCATATTAATTTTTTTAAAATTTAAATATTTTTATCAATTTAATTATTAAAATAAGTCGCTATATATATGCTAAAAGAATTATAAATTAACATAAATATAAATTTATGTGTAATCACATAAAAATAGTCAAGGCAAAATAAGTGAGCAAATCAAAGGATCAAAGGCCTAATTGTGTAATTAAATTTAATCCATTTAATTGCATAATAAATCAATAATCCATAATCCTAATTAATTAATTCTCCTAAGCCAATTAATTAATTCAAATCAAAAACCCACATGACTAAGGAAATTAATTACATTAATTTAATTAAATATCCAATATTCCCTCAACAAGCCCATGACAAATGGCAATCAAGGATACAAAAGGGAATAACCACCTTTGCATCAATCAACCAATGAGATCAAAGCACATGGATTGCTCACTTGATTTTAAATCTCAACCATCCATTTCAAATGGATTAATCTTGACCATCCAATTCAAATCAAGTCATTTTCCCTCTATTGGAGAATCAATAAATCGCCTCAATTCAAGTCATTTCATAAGCTAGATCATTTGCCTACCAAGGTCATATCCATTTGAGTTTTGAACTTGCATTTGAGATAATTTTCATCATTTTAGCTTAATTGCATTCATTTAGATCATTATCATCCTAGATTTGAATCATGTAGATCATTGATTCAAGCATATAGATCAGTTTCATAGCATTATCCATCATCCATTGCATCATTTAGATCAATCTAGCTTCATCATGATCTCAATTTCCATCCAAATTGCATAATTAGGTGCATATTCATGAATAAATCTTCTATTTCATGATTCTCAATTCAAAGTATATTAAAATGTATTATGAGAGTACTTAATAATCCAATTGAATCTACATGATTAGGAAGTCATAAGGTGATTTTGATATGTTATTAGATTGAATTTGATTTAATTTTGAGTACTAACACATTAAGCTAATGTTTTATGGAATGTTGTGTCTATTTTAGACAGGTACACAAATACACAACGCATTTTGGCGACCACTGTGAGGTCCTAGCCCCGAATTTTCCATTAAATTATAACAAATTTCATGTTTGCAGGTCTTTGTCTGTGCAGAAAATCATTTTGAGGATTCTGAATCATATCTAACCACATCTTGAATCATTTTTAATCTTGAACTATATTTAGGGGTATCTTGGACCGTATCCAGGATCCTTACTTGTATTAGGGTACATCTTGAATCATTTTGAGTCCTTAGTCATTTTAGGGGTATCTTGAATCGTATTAGGTTTAGCAAAAAATTGTTTTGAGTTTTGTTGTCCTCAATTTTGTATTCGCAAAATTGGACAACCCTGCGAAAACATTTCATAGTTTTAAACTCTCTAGGGTGTTTTCTAAGTTGTTTTGTTTGATTTTGGTTTTGTTTTCGCCCTAGGATTGTGGCATTTTCAATTCCTCTCATTTCAAGTTATCTTAGGCCTCAATCAGAGTTGTCTATCAAGAGTTATTAAAGAAATAAGGGTGCTACGAGTGGCCTTTTTAAGCCTAACTGCATATCATTGTTCTTTAATTAAAAATCTTGCCTAAGTGGACTTTTTGTTGACCATTACATAACATCATGAGTGTATTTACGTGTAAGATGAAAATATAACTCCATTTTTTATATTTCCACATGAGGATATATGAAGTTTTAAAGAGTTTATAATGTAAAGGTGGGTTCTTAAACTCTTATTACATATTCTCTCCTTTAAAATTTGCTTGTAAATTCATATGAGAAGTCCATATGTGTTAAGTCATCAACTTTATGCTAATGGTGGTGTTTTTCAACTGATTGCAAGTCTTAAGTCAAGCTTGGATATGTATTTCATCTCCTATAGTCCACGGTAGCATTTTTATAGGCATTACATGTTTTTAAATCAAAGTTAAGACATATAATAAGCTTCAAATAGCTCGTTAGTTAAAAAGGTGGCGATTTTGGAGCCTTTTGCATATTTCAAAATGTTTGTCTTTATGTGCAAATAAATTTACAAAGCTTGTTCAGTCTAACGTGGCGATTTTTGAAGGGATTGCATATGAGACTTAGACATTATGATATGTGAATAGGCTTTAAAAACCCATTATGACTCATTAGTGATGTTTCTAAAGGCTTTTACATGCATTCAACACTCATTTAATATATGTAATGGCTTTTTAAAAAGCTCATTTTCACTTAAAGATGCATCTTTTCAATGTGTAATGGCTTTATAAAAGCTCGTATGGGCATATTAGACCAAGAAATTTTATATGTAACGCATGTAAATGAGTCAAAAAAGTTTGTTATGCATTCATTTTTACATGTAAATAGCAATGAAAAGCCTGTCTTTGGTTGTAGCTTCTCAAGCACATTCATTTTTACATGGAAATGCATTTCTAAAACCCATATAGGGCTTCCTAGAGTAAAAATGCAACTTGGAACGCATGTATTTGGGTCTTCAAAGGACATCACTTGGATGGGTATGCAAAAATGCCTCCATTTTTTCTTGCATTTGATAGTAAAAAGCCCATTTTAAGGGTTGTCACAACTAAAATGTGGTATTCAATACATGTTTTGGGTATTCCAAAGCCTTTTTTCCATTGAATATAAAAAATGCCTCATTCATTGCATGTATTGGGCACTCTAAAGCCCATTTTTGAACTTCTTGATAAAAAATGCCTCCATTTGTGCATGTATTTGGAGGTCCAAATCACTTTTTTTTTAATCAGTAATAGTGATTTTTATTGATATAGAAAGATTATCAGGTAAGACTTGGCCCAAACCAAGGGTAGTAATAGAAAGGGGTACCACCATCCCAGAAGGATCATAAACAACAAAAAATATCCAAACAACCACAAACATAAATAAAGATTCTTAAGGAGACCCCTACCCTTAGAGTGAGATCTTAGATTCATATCAAACTGAGCACTTGCTTTCTGCTCCTTATTCCTTTTAACAGTGTGTCAACCATCTTCAACCCTGGCAGCCACATTCTCCCAATCTGTAGAGTTATTAGGGAGAGCCCTCTATTCTTCAGAATTTGAATTCATCCCAATTGGATTCCCCTTAGGTCCCAGAGATGACCTGCATTTCTCTTTGCCTTCTGGGGTAGCAACAATAGTGTTATGTTGCAATTCCCTATCGGTCTCATTCGAATGAAAATTTTTCTTCTGCATTTCAGGTAATTCATCCTACTCATTCTGCTTAGAGGGCTTCAAGGGCTTTTGAATATGTTCTTCCACGACAGCTTCTGGAAAACTTTTAATTTGTTTCTCACATTTCTTCTCAACCATGTAATGTTGTAGAGTGGCTCCTTGCCACCAAGAGGCTTTTTTATGTGAAGTTACTTTATTACATCTGGCTTCTAAATGATCCAATTTAAAGCATTTCTTGCATCTGAAGGGCATACCTTCATAGTCCAATGATTGCTTCCAACAACCTTTGGATGTTTTAATTGTCATATCAACAATCGGCCCATCAAAAACTTCTATTTCAACTAAGATGTGTGCATATTTTGAATGGAAAAGTTTTGAGGATTCCTCATCAATCATCAAAAAATTCTCCAACGAATCGCCTATCACTTCCAGACATGAATCAAACCACAAATGCAAAGGGAGGTTGGGGAGTCTAACCCAGATTGGAATCTTGGAGAAAGATTCTGAATTTGGGTAGAATTATGGGTGTCAGGGTTTCAACATCAATGGGAACTTTTCTTCCCAACACCAAAAATTCTCACACAAAATCTTCTATCTATCTGGAAGCTTCTCAAAAACCACAATAAAAAACCCTTTTTTAGATGGATAAATTTGGACACTGCCCATAAGCATGGGCTCCCAGTTAACTATGATCCATTCGTGTAACTCTTTCAAACTGGGCCAGAGGCCTCTAAACCTTCCAATCAAAGCTAGCTTAGAAAAAATTGAAAGATTATACTCAACCTCATCATTTGCTGATGTATCCAAGTCAACAGTCATAGAGGGCATTTGTTCTGAATCCTATTGTTGGCATTCAAAATGTACAAGATCATTTTGAAACCTTGGTAGCCATGTTTGCATCTTCCATGTTTGGGCATCGCTTACCACCACATTTCCCTACCTCCATTTTTCTTTTACATCCACACCCACCATTAATTTCCTTGCTTCGTCAATCTTTGTTGGAGAGCCATTAGCTAGGTCTCTTGACTCGTTCACCCTCAATCTATTCTCCTTCCCTTCCCACACCTTCCATTGGGTGGCCAACTTTAGTGGGGAGCTCTGACGTGAAGAATCCCCCTATTCAAACTTAAAATCTTGCCTTTTCAGTCTCTACAGAAGCATAGGACCTTCACCCTTCGCGAGCCTTACCAATGATCCCTGATGCTTGTTCTCATTAGGGCATGCATGAAAAAAGGGGGTGAATGAAGGTCTGGGTTGGGCATGAGAAACCCTAGCCCCAGTGGCGACATTGCTAAGACTGCAATGCAGAGCCACAGTTGTTTCAATGCATATAATCCCAAATCACATTTTTTAGTATAACCAGCAAAAATGTCCATTAAAGGGGATTGTATTTTGGAATCTAAAGCCCATTTTTGGGAATTCTTCATCAAAAATAACAAGTAGGGCATCGACTATAAGTGTCTCAAATGTGATTGCAAGGAAAAATCTCCTCCTTGTGCAAGCATCTACATTTGCAGTTTTGAATAATTCTTTCTTGTTGCTATTATTGTGTATTTTATTTCTCAACCATAAACACTTTTCAAGAAATCATTATTGACTTGAGAATGCATTAATTTGGCAAGAAGACTTAATCAATTATTTTGCCTATATAGCTGAAGTTATGGGATTTCTTTCCAATTTCAAAATCTTTAGAATTTGAGAAGCTTTCTTCAAAGATTTGTAAGACTCCTTCATTGTCAAGTTCAAAGAAGAGATATGCCTTCATTGGCAAGTTCAAAGAAGAGATGTGCCTTCATTTTTTAATTCTTTTTTGTGTAAGCTAGGGATTGTTTTGTTTTGTTCTTGTTTTATTTATACATTTTTTGTTTTTAAAAATTATTTTCAGATTTGTGTGGTTTTTTTAATGAGAGCATTGGTTTTAAAAAAAGAAGCAAGTACTTCCCCTTGAAGTGTAACTACAATACGAGTTCTTCCCTGAATGATGCACATAGAGATGCAAGTTCTTACCACAAATAGAAAACTCCAAACATTCATTTCTCTTGCATATGCAATCAGGAATAAAAACCATGTTCTTAACATTATTTTACCCAAAAAGAGAAAGTTACTTCCCCATTATGCAATGCAAGCTAAAAATTCCACCTTTAAGTGTCTTACATACACTTTTGACATTTTTTCTAAGGCTTCAAAAGGACTTCAAAAACCATTTATAGGCATCAAATGCTTTTCGGATAACTTGTAGTGGGACATAAAAACCCCACCTATAAGTGAGTAACCTTCTTACTTGTTTATATATGCATACACACTCCATTCCTTGCTCAAAGCTTGTTGTCCACTCATATGTGGTGCCTTTAGAAAACCCCATTTTTTAGTTTCTTCCCTCATCTAAAGAGATAATTTTTCCTAAATTCTTTCATCCTTTATTTTTAGAAGGCCTTCCAAGATCCACAACTTCTCTTATTTTCCTACATGGTCTACCCAATCAACAAATCATGGCATTGGTCTTATTTTGCAAAATAGATTTCAAGACTAAAGAGGAGTATGAGGCAAGAATGATCACATGATGGAGCGTACAAGGAGGTGGAAAAGTAATGAGGGCATAAAATGCTTTCAAGAGAGAGATGGAAATAAATAAAGATGCTTTCTCAGTAACTACCAACCAAGGATGCAAATGCAGGCTATTATCCAAGATGTTTCCACCAACACATTAATCTAAGTAGCATCTTGTGGCAGCATGAAGACCGACAAAGGATGATGTAATAGAAGTCATGTCTTGTCAGACACTTAGTCATTTTCACATTCTTTATAAATAGGTGTAGTTTTGTTAAAAAATTACATGCAATATAAAAATAAGATGTAATTGCATGTGATATTATCACTTGCAAAGTTGTACACATAACCAAGTTGCAAGTGCTTTAGGCCTTGTAACATTGAATAAGTCAAATAGGTTTTTGAATTAGTCAAAGTTAGTTAGCTGAATAAGTCTTAGTTTGTTGGGTTTCTTCCACCTTTCTCTCTCAACACTTCACCTATAAATAAAGGAGGGAGCTCATTGTAATTTCATCTTTTGGCAAGGCAACAAAATTATGCTAGTTTGTATATGCACTCTAAGTATTTGAGTTTATATGTAAATATGAATTGATTTTAATAAAAGAGGCATGTTGTTTTGAGACTTTGTGTCGATCCGACCTGTTATGCAATGACATTTTCTTGAATTTATCATGATTTTTAATGCTTTGTTCAAGAGGGATTTGAATTCAACTGTGCATACTTTGAGTTGCCTATTGTATTCAGAGTCAATTTGAACTTTTGAAGAATTTGTGTTGCAGGAGGATGAATTGTTATAGATAATAGTGGTTGTAATTACTTAGAGATGAAGACTTTGGGCTTCAATTGTAGGTGTTTTTATTAAATTTGAGAGTATCTAGTAAGAGACTTTGTACCTTACTAGATATTCTACTTGAATCCTCATTTGAGACAAGTGCGAGACACTTTGGGTTCTTGTATTTGTTTCACAAAATATAAGTAAACTATTGTCTCTAGAGTTGTTCTTACGTCAACCACCAAGCCACTAGTATTATCGTAGCAATAGGAACTTTTTGTAGAGTCTGAAGTTGTAGTTGTTTGCAAATTATTCCTAAAAAAAGAGGAATTGATTAAGAGAACCGCCCCTTTTGTAATTTCAATTAAGTTCATGTTGAAGCCACCTAGGGTAAGAAGGGTGCCTCCCCTATTACTGAGAGGGGAGAGAAATCTCATGAGACATTGCCTAAAGTCACAATTTTATAAGTTGTGGTTTCAATGACTTACAAAAAATTTAGCCAACAGTTTTTGGCAATCTTTGCTAGGGACATGACACACATTTGGGAGCCTCATGATTTTGTTTGAAGTATACATGTGTCCTATTCATTGTAAATATTCATTTTATTTTTATTTCTTATAAATTTTTCAAGCTTTTACCTAGGACATGTAAATTGATGTCCAAGGTCCTTGGGGAAATGATTTGGGTCCGTTGAATTAGTCTTTACCTCTATTACATTAGGTGAAAAACTAATCTCCCAAGAACACCTGCATGCATAACCCTGTCGCATGGAAGAAGCAAAGAACAGAAGCGAGAAAACTTTATGGAGGCCAAAAAGCTAGAGACATCATGTGCACAATATTACAATATGATATTCTAAATGTGTTAAGAAATACAAAGAGGTGAATCCTTATAAAAGGAATCATGAAACCCTAAAAGGGAAACCCTAAGGTTGGCTTAAGCAACTAGAGTGAATAGCTGAGTTAGTAATTAGATCAAAATGATTTAATTAATAACCCAAAAGACTATTACTCTAACACCCCCCCTTAAGATAAGCTTAGGGAGAAGCAAAACCTAGGAAACTACTGCAGAAAGCAGGAAAGATGGGTCCCGACAACAAGGCCTGATCAGGTACCCAAGTACAAGAAATAAACTAGATGAAGGAAACAAAGCCTTCAATCTAGGGAATGTCCCATAGAAAGGAACAAGAAAGAGCATGAAGCATCTCCGAAGCATGAAGTTGCAAACACTATAAGAAGAAACTGCTGGAACCCCCACTGAAATAGTGCATGACTAGGTAGAGAAGACAAAGTCTGAAGAGCTGATCAATCGAAGAGGTGACCTCCAAAAGTAGGAATGAACAAGTATCTATATAGTAGATGAACCATCTCATCAAAATGCATAGGTGCCTAGCCACTACATCCACCTAGTACATAGGAACAAAAAATGAATACGTAGATCACTCAACCGAACCAAGGAAGCAATAGAACCAACAGGTGAACCCCCCCCCCCCATAATGCTGAACAGGGAGAGGGTGACAGGAACACTGAAATGCAATGCCAAAAACATCTGCAAGAAGAAGAATCGTGAACACCAACAGTGCAATAAAAGTACAAGCACAGAATAAAGGGTGGTGTCACCGACACATAGCATGGGCTAATGTCATGGAAGGTACGCTCACTTGACAAAGGTGGATGAGCACAAAAGGCAAAACATCATAACCCCCCATGGCACTTTATAACAAAGTGCGAGTACAAACAAACACAAGGTGTACAAGATCCCAGATATGCAAAAGCAGGCACTTTATCTCAGTGCATTTACAGAAATAAAAATGCTACAAAAGAGAAGCATACAATGCCCAAAAGTCAGAAAGAAGAGTGAGCTAGAAGAATAGAAGAAGAGATCTCAGGACCTGTAGAACCCAAGTAATCCACCAGAGTGTGAAAGTGAAAAACTCAGAGGAGAGAGAACCTAGAGCAGAATCTAGATAAAAGACCCCTGCCACTGAAAAACTCACTGAACCAGCTTTTCAATGATATTTGGTGAGCCCAAAAATGAGTCCGGATGAGCGAGATATGGCTCCCGGAAGGCAAAAAAAAAAGACATCATACTTTGACAACAAAAAAAACTATCAAAATAGCAAAGCCAAAAACTCTAACCTCCATAATCGGAAAGAGCTCGGAAAGAGCTTTTCGATGACATAAAGAAGTCCAAAAAAGACCTTCGTATGCTCCAGATAGAGCAAAAAAGGCCTAGGTACCCTTAAAAAGCATCAAAAAGGATTTTTAAGCCCCTAGGGCTGAAAAAAATAGAGCCCCTAGGCGCATGGCGTGCGCGGGGGCTAAAAACAGAGCCCTCAATCACCCATGTGATTGCCACAAAGGCCCGCAGGGCTTAAAAACCTGTCGGGTGGCCCAGGCGGTGGCGCGGCCGGTGGAGAGGTTGCGGGAGTGGTGGGCGACTACAACAGCGATGGCAGCTTGGGCAGCGGTGGCGGCGCGGGCGGACTACTGAGGTGGAGGCCGCGGAGGACTGCGGAGGCGGAGGCTACGGTGGTTGTTAGGTGGTTGCCGCGCTCGATGGCCAAACCAAAAAAATAATTTTAATTTATTTTTTTGAAAAAAAAATCACTGTACCTTGCATTGAAATGCATGCTAGGGCTGTACAACCCTGGGATGCAAAAATTTTTTGCCTCAGAAGCCAAAGTTGTCCAAAATGGTCAAATTTTATATGGATTCTGACTCTCCCAAGCCTTCTGAGCGCAATGGTGGAATCCATTTTTGCTCAAAATGCT
The DNA here is from genome assembly GCA_027943335.1 of Chamaecyparis obtusa. Classification (NCBI taxonomy): domain Eukaryota; kingdom Viridiplantae; phylum Streptophyta; class Pinopsida; order Cupressales; family Cupressaceae; genus Chamaecyparis; species Chamaecyparis obtusa. The sequence continues at coordinate 2,077,303 of BSBK01002548.1, forward strand.
CCAAAAAAATAATTTCTTTTTTGCAGGCAAAAAAGAAATAAAAAATAACATCCTGCTTCTGAATCACTTCAACAAAACACGAACAACGAGCAATAAGATGGCTCTGATACCATGTTAGATTAGGTGAAAAACTAATCTCCCAAGAACACCTGCATGCATAACCTTGTCACATGGAAGAAGCGAAGAATAGAATCGAGAAAACTCTATGGAGGCCAAAAAGCTAGAGACATCATGTGCACAATATTACAATATGATATTCTAAATGTGTTAAGAAATACAAAGAGGTGAATCCTTATAAAAGGAATCACAAAACCCTAAAAGGGAAACCCTAAGGTTGGCTTAAGCAACTAGAGTGAATAGGTGAGTTAGTAATTAGATCAAAATGATTTAATTAATAACCCAAAAGACTATTACTCTAACAACCTCTACGTGCTCTTCCTAATGGCTCTCGAAACAATTTTCCCAAATTATTTGATGATGGACAACAACAACATTCTGATGAACATATTGTTTCTTTCTACATTGCATGAGGAGTTCATGGTGTTAAACATGAGGATGTGTCTGTGAGATTGTTTGTGGAAACACTCCAATGAATAGATATTGACTAGTTTTACCATCTACCACCACAAATTATCACAAACTGGGCTACTTTCATAGCCTAGTTTGAAGAAAGTTTTAAGCCTCCTAAAGATGCTCATGTTTTTTTGTGCCAACTCACTCAATTGAAGAAGGCACCTCACATTCATATGCATGAATTTTTTGCTCATTTCAACAAGTTGACATGAAGAATTCCAGTTGTTGCTCAGCCTACAATTGCAAATTTGAAGTGTTTCTTTGTCAATGCTCAAATTCCTGAAGTTAGTTTTATATTGAGAAGAACAGCCCCGGCTACTCTTGCGGAAGCATAGACATTGGCAATTGAAATTGAAGATGATCTTATTCTTGTTGGACATATAGAAATTGAAGCAAGTGGGTTTGAAGAAATTCATTTTTATTCATATTCATTTTCTTATATCACAAGGATTGATCTTGTGGTGCAGAGGTTTGCAAATGAGTTGCTTTCCCTCAAAAAGCAAATACCTCAAGGTATGTTCTTCATTCCTCACAAGGATGTACCAAGAAAGCCTCTTCCAATTTTTTCTCTTAGTATTGCTTGTGGGAATCAACAAAGGTTAGTTTCATCACCAAAGAATCTTTCTATTGAGACACCATCAGCGAAGGCAGCAACAAAGTACCATGAATCTGAAGCTAGTGGTATTTATATTATTTTCCAGGAAAAGGAAGTAGACATAGCTAGTGTAGACACCCAAAAATGGCTCACACCTATGTGTCCCCTTTTAACATGTCTTATATCCTATTTCATTCCTAATTTGATCAATTACTAACATTTCTCTCATAACCGCAGTCTCTTTGGTTGAATCTTTGTTGAAATGTTCCCAAACTGTTCCTAAACTGATCCTAAACTTTCCTAAGCATTCCTAAACCGATCCTAAACCATGTCAAGACTTTCCTAAATCGATCCAAATCAATCCTAATCCTTTTTAACATTGTCAAATCTCATTGATGCCTGATCAAATCACTTTCAAATCAATCCAATCTTATCAAATCCTTGTCAATCTCATCAAAGGCATTGTCAAATTTCATTGATGGCTCGTCATCATCTATCATAAGGCATTTTCAAAGTTCATAGATGCCTAAACCTTATCAACATTATTTCAATCTATCAAATCAATCTAAAAATCCATCCAAAGGCACTAGTACATTTGAGGTCAAATTTTGACGGCCATTTGTCAAATTTGTAATGGTCATTTGTCGGCATTTCAACACATGTGTCCGTCGCAGTTTTTGCGTTGGAAATTGTGATGGAAGAGATATCTGTCGATTTACCGACACCCCATTACGTCGAAAACTTACACATGATAACAACTTTATTATGGCATTTCCTATGGTCCATCTATCAGAATTACGACACAAAGACCTATCAAAAATACACAATCTCTGTTGGAACTAACTGTCGAAAAGATATCCTTTCCAACATTAGAACTGTTGGTATAGTGACAAATCTGCAACCAATTTTTGATAGATAAACATGTCGGTGACGTAGCATTAGTGTCAGAACTATCTGTTGAAAATTGCATATCTATGACATTTTAACTGTCGAAAGAGCGACGGTAGTGCAGCACATCTCTGACAGGTTTCCCTATCTGACGTATAGCATTACTATCGCAATAATTGTCGTAAAGTATTTTCTCCAACATTTGATCTGTCAGATAGGTGGCGTGTTGGCCTATATTCTGATGGGAAATGATGTCGGATGTATAGCATTGTCGTAAGAATGAATTATAAAGTGTCAAAAAATTGACGGATATGCACATTAAAGATAACACAACTCAAGAGACCATCATAGGTTGTCTCTTTCTTCATCTATATTATTGACATAATGTTTTGCCTTTCATTAGCTCATCAAATCTGGGGATTTGAAACAATTTAATAGAATATTTTCATGACAACATATATTATTTAAGTTGATGTTGCATGAATTTATCTACTTCATGTACTTGTAGACTATGAGGACGATGATAAAGAAGCATGGCCATGGGAGGAGATGCTTCTTTATCGTTGTCCTAATAGTCTACAAGTGCACGAAGTAGATAAATTTGTGCAATGTCAACTTAAATAATATACGTTGTCATGAAAATATTCTATTAAATTCTTTCAAATCCCCATATTTGATGAGCTAATGAAAGGTAAAACATTATGTCAATAATATAGACCAAAGAAAGAGACAACCTATGATGGTCTCTTGAGCTGTGTTATCTTTAGTCCTAGCTATTGGGTAAGGCCTGGAAGACTTATACATGTTGATCATCGAGAATAATCACCACCTTGCATTTATGTACACTACACAAATTGATGCCAGTATCACAAAAACATTTTACACTTGTACATCTCATCAATACTAGAGGCCTAAAGTAATTTTATACAATCACTAGCACATTTCGTGCATGGATGAGAAATAGTATCCAAAGTTTCTAGATAACCATTTTTTAGAAGAGGAATGAGTGGAGGCCAAAGAAGGGATAATTGTGAAGGTTTTATAGATGTAGGTTATTGAATCATCATCTCTGCACTAGTACTCAATCTGGCCTCCACTCCATATACATCTTCTTAGAATCTAAAAACTCTCTATCATTGATTCCTGTCATTTTTTCAGCATCTCCGTGGACTGAGACCTTAAATTATTGAGCTTCTCTTTGTTTCGAGAATAGTTTAACATTCTCTACTTAATAGGGCCAACCACGTGAAGGTGGAAGATCACCTGGCCCCTCCTAGGAGACTCTTATAACCCTTTACGACATTTTAAGACCTCTAAGATGTATTCTTAGGGATCGTAAAGGGTCATAAGGGGTCCTAGGACACAACAGCTGAGAAACATAAATGTAGGCATCATGGTCACAATTTTTTGGAGACACAACATAATTGAGTGGTTTTCCCAGATGATGCAAAGTAGTAGTTGCTTTGCATCGTCTGGGAATAGCACTCAATTATGTTGTGTCTCCAAAAAATTATGACCATGATGCCTACATTTATATTTCTTAGTTGTTGTGCTATCTACATCGTAGTCTATCGTTGTTGTAGCAGTAGAGCCTATATTCCACAACAAAAAGGAAGACATCTTTTTAGCCTGGGTCTGGATCCTACCCCAATTATCGAAGGATCCAGGGCCAGGCTAGAAAGATGTCTTCCCATTATGTCTGCAACATTGTGTCCATCCATGATCTCAAGAACATCATCATCTTTCCACTCTTCATTTGCCAAAATATACCGCTTCTTCAAGTTTGCAGAGTAATCTTATTAATAAAAGAACTCTTGCCAACATTAGGGTACCCACAGATCAAAATAGTTGATGTTATTGGTGCTTATGCCCAAGGATATCGATTCACTATTTTGAAACGGCCAAATCATTTTTATTTTGATTGTAGAGAAAAGGAGTGGGAGAAAATGAGCGGGTGAAAGCTGATCGAGCGCAAGAGAAGGCATTGCATTTTATTTGATCATGAATGCTCTCTGAAATGACCAATCATGTTTTTTATTCGATTCTTTTTGGTGCTTTTTTTCCCATATTCAGTAGATTAAAATCATGGCGGCAACCACTTAGCCATCTTTTTGATGTTCCAGGTATTTTACAAAGATACAGGTATGTGGATTTATCATTCAGTTGCTTGCAGTTATTAGTCAAATGCAAATATTTTATCAAGTTGAAAGGGCAAGATATCAGTTTGGTGTTTTTGGTTTATGTTAAACGTTGATTTGGTAAAATCCTCAAAAAACACACTACATGTTCTAAAATGTAAAGAAGTTGAATGTTAAATGTAAGATATATATCTCGTCCATAGTAATCAAAAGAAAGGACATGAAACTTATGAGGAGATTTACCAATCCAAAAATATAAGTGAATAGGAAACATGATTGGTACCTTATGAATTAGTTTTTGAGGTGCACAATCTTCATCAATCTCCTCAAAACAAGACCCCTCCTCATGAAAAATGCATTTACAACAAAAAACAAATCTACAAAATTGAACCAATGGCATGTTTAGAACAAAGAAATAGATTGATAATAATATGTTGAAAATTCTATTATGTTTAATACACGCAAAAAAACCAATCCCAACAATTCTTAAACATACTTTATTTGATATGATAATAACATGCTAATTAAACTGATAAAGGTGTTATCTGCATTTAATCTGTCAATTACTAATTACACAAAAAACAAATTTACAAAACTGAACCAATGGCATGTTCTTCGTATGTGATTTGTTCATCTTTCAAGCATCTAGCATCATATTCGACTGCAAATTTCAAATGCATTGCATTTTATTTGATCATGAATGCTCTCTGAAATGACTGCATTCTACTGGTGTCATGCCCTAGCCCGTGCTTTATCTCCATTATTTGATGTTATTGGTGCTTGTGCTCAAGGATATCGATTCACTGTTTTCAAATGTTTGGATCATTTTAGTCGTGACTATTCCTCTAGTACACAGTCAGGAAATGTAACTGTCTAATGATTATATGTAATGTTGAATGGATTAAATACTTTATTCTTAGTAGAAGTGAATGGAAGGAATAGTGTTGGTGTTAGGTTTCAGTTATTATTGAATTCAATGGTTTCCAAGATGTGTTGACGAGTTTGCTCCTTGTTTAATGTTAACTGTTCCTGCACAATCCACTCATACAACAGTGAAATTCTATGTGATTGAAAATTTCATACAACTGGTCCTTTGGCATGTATTAAATACAATCCAGTCACTTATTGAATGCTTTGGAGACTACTGGTTTGACTATCCATGTGTTACCAGTGACTGAGATTCATTAAAGGATACAAAACCATTCATTTTGGGGTTATTGTGTGTGGATTCAAATGTAGGTTTGATTTGGTTAATGTTTAGAAGATATCAATAAAGTATTTAAAGACAATCTTACATGTTCGGAGAGGTTTGAGAGGCACTTATCATGACTTTACCCTCACAAACAGTGGCATAGACTGGTTTTACTAAGTTTCCTTTCTCTATTTTGAGGTTTCCTTTCTCTACCGCAGGGGTACAATTAGAGGGTTCATTGAAAAAATGATCCTTTGAATGGTTACTATGAATATGAATGATTTGATATAGCATATTACTCATTTTACTTGAAGTTTGGAATAGCTTGTGCAAGGGTGAAAGTAGTTTTGATCATTTTGGTTGCGACTGTTCCTCTACACAGTCAGAAAATGTAACTGTCTAATGATTATATGTAATGTTGAATGGATTAAATGCTTTATTCTTGGTAGAAGTTAATGGAAGGAATAGTGTTGGTGTTAGGTTTCATTTATTATTGAATCCAATAGTTTCCAAGATGTGTTGAGGAGTTTTCTCCTTGTTTAATGTTAAATGTTCCTACACAATCCACTCATACAACAGTGAAGTTACAAAACTGAACCAATGGCATGTTTACAACAAAGAAATAGAATGATAATAATATGCTGAAAATTCTATTCTATTTAATACACGCCAAAGGACCAGTCCCAACAATTCTTAAACATACTAGTTATCTGATATGATCAATTGTTAATAAAGGTCTAATTCTGTAGACTGCTAGCATGAAGGAAGATTTGACCTATCCAAATCTTCCTTGTACCATACAAAATAAATGTGTGATAACTATGTCTACTCTAGCCTTAATTGTTTAAGAATTCATCATATCAGATAAAGTATGTTTAAAAATTGTTGGGAGTTCTGTTAGACCTTTGTTGTAAACATGTCATTGGTTTTCAAATGTTTGGATTCACGTTTGTTGATATTACTAGCACGTTTAATGACACCATTGTATATTGTTGTCACTGAAATGACCACATTCTACTAGTTTCGTGCCCTAGCCTGTGCTTTAACTCCATTATTTGATGTTATTGGTGCTTGTGCTCAAGGATATCCATTTTTTTGAAATGTTGACTGTGGTTATCAAATGGACAACCCATGAGCTTCTAGCTAGGTGTCATTTGTATTGATAGCTTAGGGCATCAAATGTATTGTATCATTGATATTTGAGACTTTGTTAAAAGGAAATAGGACAAATAATGATTTTTATTTAGTTTCTCTATTTTGATCTCTAAGTGGCTTACAACCCTAGAGAAGTATATGCAGATTTATAGATATAGTTTCAGGATACACAACAACGGATAATTCAGAAGAAATCCATGCATCCAATTTGAATAGAAATTAATACAAAGAAATAGGGTCCTCCAATGGCCCAATCATCCGAACCTTGATTGTCCCCTCAACCAGTGACCCTTCAAAACCAGGTTATCATGCAATCAGTGAGTGATCCTTCATTCTCCTGGTCTGCCCTGCATCCAAATATATTGGAAATACACAATACAATGATAACAAGTCTTTCACAATCCCCCTTCCCTCAAGGAACACTATCAACCATCCCTTCTACATAGCATTTCACTGTTGTATGAGTGGATTGTGCAGGAACAGTTAACATTAAACAAGGAGCAAACTCCTCAACACATCTTTGTTGTAAACATGCCATTGGTTTAGTTTTGTAAATTTGTTTTTTGTGTTAAATGCATTTAAATAGAACATTAAGCATAGTAATAATATGCTTAATCTATTAGTAATTACAGATTAAATGCCCATAACACCTTTATCAGTTTAGCATGTTATTATAAGATACTAAAGAAGACTTGCTATTTTTCAGAGAAATCTTCACTGTCCCCCACAATGAAGACAATGAAGATTGACCTCCTGCCCCACAACAAAGAACATTGTAATAAGAATAAGATATAATATAGTGTTAGAATAAACTTTGAACAAAGACATGTAATGCTTAAGTTAATGATCTAAAAAGCTACAAATATAGGAATTGAAAAAGAAGATAGTGCCAAGAAACATTTTCACAAATATGAAACATGAGGAAAAGTAATAACATTAACAATGCCAAGATTCACAGCATTCAATTTCACCTGCAGATGAGTTTCTGCGGTGGGTTTCCCAGCATAAAAAATATGTTGAGTTGCATTTGAGTTGTAACTAAGAGTATCATGTGGAACAAACCTCACATCATGCAAATCACAACATGCAAACCATAGCATGCAAATCACAGCCAAAGACTTGGGTGATCAACATACACAAACAATGATTACCCTTAGGAAATAATGATCATTAATATTCATTAATGGTGGGTGGTGATTCCTTGGTAATAAAGGCATTGACAACATTCATCATCTTAACCAAGTCATGGGTGGTGATCCTTCAAATAACACAATTAGTAAAAGGAAATAACAACATAACATAATTTGGAGTGAGGAAGAAGGAAAATTGGAAAACAAAATATGGAATAATCAAGTTGGAATTAGAGAAGAATTCAGAAATAAACTTGAATTAGAAAAAAGCCAATTTATCTAGTTCTTTGTTTGAGGCTGGGTTCCAGTTCTACTTTTTTTCTCCTCTGGGTTTGACTTGGGTTCCTTTGGTAGGAACTTGGGTGCCTGGGCCAATCCCGGGTGCACCTGCAGTATTTTATTCATAATTTTATAGGCTAACTCATTATTATGGTAACATGGGTATGACCACACTCCATGCCTTATAATGGTACCTAACATTGAGTGTGGTTCAAATGAAGTTGAAACAAATGATGACCATGATGAAGATGAATATGAATATTAAATCTAAAATATGGCTTGTAATTTGAATTTTCATTATGAATGAAGAAACTATAGATTCAAGTTGACTCATTCTATGTTGTAGTATATTTGTTCCCTAGATCTACCATATTATATATGTGTAGCCTGTAAGGGACATCTTCTGCTCATCCATGTATCAGAGCTTGGTGAGAGTTCTTAGGAGAAAGACAAGATGTCAGTGGGAGATGGAGAAACCAATCTCAAAACACCACTTGAAGCCTTGCAATGTTGAGAGTGGGATAAAGGCTACACTTGAGACCCTATATAAGGAACAAACTTATTGAGCTTCACTTTGTTTCGAGAATAGTTTTATATTTTGTACTAAATAGGGCCAACCACGTGAAGGTGGAAGCTCATTTGGCCGCACCCCCCCTAACATCACTCTAAATTCCCTATTAACATCTAACATTCATTCATTATTTCATCCATTAATAAAATGTAACATTCATTAATTATCACACAATAACATTCATTAACATTCATCCACACATTAATAATCACACGATAACATTCATTAACACATTATAAAATTTATGAACATTCAATACAACATAATTAAATTCACTGGCATATAAAAATCAGTCATTATCAATTAAGGTGCATAGATGACAATCATTTCTTTTGATGATCATCTACCCTCTCATTAGATCTCAATGCACGCCTAGTTCTTTGTTGATGCAAAGGGGGGTCATCTGCAATAACATATAAAAGGGTTAAATTAAAAACATTTTATTATAATTAAAAACATTAAAAACATTTTAAAGTATTTTAGTACTTTACAGGCCATAATCGTATAGTTCTTTACTTGATCTAGTCACATCATCAACATCGAGGTCAGTTTGTCTGGCCTCGGCCTCAACTTCAACCTGCTCATGAACAACGGCCTCTACACTCTCTATAGCTACAATACAAATTGTTACATTAATCCAAACACCAATTGTAATTAAATTTGTATTAATACACCAATCAATTTAACATGTTTACTTGTATTACTATGATGCACATCCTCATTATCATCAACACGCACAGGTTGTGTACGACAAGAATCGGCAGGCTGCATTTCAATTTCATACACATTCATGTTATCATTGTTTTCTTACTTAAAAAAAATTTACTCACTTTCTGTTGGAACTTAACATCAAATGCTTCTTTATCGCCGTCCTAATAGTCTACAAGTGCGCGAAGTAGATAAATTCGTACAACGTCAACTTAAATAATATACATTGTCATGAAAATATTTTATTAAATTATTTCAAATCCTCGGATTTGATGAGCTAATGAAAGGTAAAACATTATGTCAATAATATAGACCGAAGAAAGAGACAACCTATGATGGTCTCTTGAGCTGTGTTATCTTTAGTCCTAGCTACTGGGTAAGGCCTGGAAGACTTATACCTGTCGATCGTTGAGAATAATCATCGCCTTGCATTTATGTACACTACACAAATTGATCCCAGTCTCGCAAAAACATTTTACACTTGTACATCTCATCAATACTGGAGGCCTAAAGTAATTTTATACGATCACTAGCACATTTCATGCATGGATGAGAAACAGTATCCAAAGTTTCTAGATAACCATTTTTTAGAAGAGGAATGAGTGGAGGCCAAAGAAGGGATAATTGTGAAGGTTTTATAGATGTAGGTTATTGAATCATCATCTCTGCACTAGTACTCAATCTGGCCTCCACTCCATATATGTCTTCTCAGAATCTAAAAACTCTCCATCATTGATTCCCGTCATTTTTTCAGCATCTCCGTGGACCGAGACCTTAAATTATTGAGCTTCTCTTTGTTTCAAGAATAGTTTAACATTCTCTACTTAACAGGGCCAACCACGTGAAGGTGGAAGCTCATCTAGCCCCTCCTAGGAGACTCTTATGACCCTTTATGACATTTTAAGACCTCTAAGATGTATTCTTAAGGATTGTAAATGGTCATAAAGGGTCATAAAGGGGTCCTGGGACATAACTGTTGAGAAACATAATTGTAGGCATCATGATCACATTTTTTTGGAGACAACGTAATTGAGTTGTATACCTAGACGATGGAGAGCAACTCCTGCACCTTCGATTCCAAGTTGACTACATCTATTGCTCATGAATACAAGGTCCTCCAACAGATGTATTCAACTTGGAATCGGGGGTGCAGAAGTTTCTCTCCATCGCTTGGGTACACAACTCAATTACGTTGTCTCCAAAAGATTGTGACTATGATGCCTACAATCATGTTTCTCAGCTATTATGAAATCTACATTTATGTTTCTTAGTTGTCATGTTTATGTGCATGTTTTTTATGTGTTTTGGATAGTAAGTCTAATTTAATTTGTCCGTGGACTAAGACCTTAAATCATGTAATGAGGACACTTAGAACACTAGTATATGCAAATTTCATTATTTAATAATAAAAATCTATTAAAATGTTTATAGCTTCTCCCATTTGTTGGTGTAATCCCTCTTTGAGTATCCCCTTGCTCCTTTGCATCCAAAATGAACTCATTCCAATCCCTCACTGGAATAAAGGGAGGACACTCAAACTTCAGCAAGACTTCATACCACGCAACATTCGTAGATTACGTTCAATACGTTATTTACATTCATAAATCAATGTTGCGTACAAATCTACGGATGGTGCATGGTACAAAGCCACGCTCAAGCTTGAAAATGATAGTCAATCCATAGTCAAGGTCAAGGAACAAATGGAATAACCAAGAACACACTATACGTTAAATCATGTGATTGATAGCAGATTGGAGCTCACTTGAGCCATAAACATGAAGAATTATTCTAAAAAAAAGATGTAAACCATATATATGCACACTTGAGGCAAAGAGAAGTTACGTCATATCCATATTAAATTATTAGTTACAATATGAAAATACTAAACTAACTAATTCTTGAGTTCATCTTTGCATATGGTCGCAACAAAGATATGTGATTACAATACAGAGAAGGCATCATAAAAATATAATTTTAGAATTTGCCCTAGCCTGACACGTTTTGCACTCAAATCCTTCATTGTGGATAAGTGGAGATGGGCAGATAGATGCAGATGAGTTGTCATCGACCCAACTAAAGTATCTGCAACCATTATTTCCCTATGATGCCCAGTCTACATTAGTTCTTATATTATAATGAATAGTATTTACATTAGAAACATTAAATATATACACATTAGCAACCTTTTTTCTATTTAATTAGCACCAAAATTGTCATCTAGGGTTGTTCGGTGTCCGTGAAGTCTTCAACACACACTGCCCACCACCACATCGATAGTTTGGCACATTGACAAGAGTCATCAAGCCTATACCGCACCATCGTTACTACATTGATTATTTTTATATGAAATACACCAAGGAGTACCATCAAAAATATTAACCATTTACAATAATGAAAAGTAAACCTAAATCAAATAACTCGTTTTTTTATTAGCATGTGTAGTCTCTATGTATATGAAAAATGAAAGAAATATGAAGCTGAAATAAATTAGTGAACAAAATAGTATTCCACATAGACTAAATGAAATATACCATCAAAAGAAGGTGAAAAAATCCTGTCACGAAGCACATACATAGGAAATCAAAAAGGGACAAAAGACAAGAAATAAGAAAAATCATTACGACTATAGAAAAATCATTTATACTATAATAAAAAAAAGAAACACTCTTTGTCAACAATTTTCAAAATCATTAGGACTATATAAAAATAATTAAGACTATACAAAATCAAATTTTAGAAATGGACGATTCTGATGCTTTTCCATTACAACAATTGAGCATTCATCATTTGATATTGTGTATTACATTTAAGTATGTCAACAATGTTCAAAATCCTATCACCAAGCACATACAAGAAATAAGAAAAATCATTAGCAATATAGAAAATTCAAGTTCTAGAAATGGATAGTTCTGATATTGCTTTTCCATTACAACAATTGAACATTCATCATTTGGTACTTCTTGGTGTATTCCATTTAAGTTTTTCAGTTGTCGTGTTTATGTGCATGTTCTTTATGTGTTTGGCTTCTCTCCCTAGCAAGGGATGCGTTGATAGGTAATTGATTTGAAAGCATAATGATTTGACAGTCTTTTTTTAGGATAGGCATAATCATCCCACCAACCTTAATTAGCAACATTTGTGATATATGTCAAGTACTTATAATCAGTATGCCCAACAAATATAGACTTAGTAGTAAAAGCATGTCCTTTGGTTTACTAGTTTAATCTAGTTTAAGAATGGTTTGTTTCATGTTTGAATGTACCATTGAATGAAGCTTGGCTATATTAAGTACAATCTTAAGACTTGTGACTCTTCAAATTCTCTTGTTTCCTTCAGACCTCCAAACATGTGTACTTTGAGTAGCCCTCCAACAAATGGACTTGTGATAATTTTCACAATAGTACATGTGTAGGAGGACTACTCAAAGTACTGCTTAGGCAAATCTGAATGTTCATCACCTATGCATATAAGAGTTGATCATAGAAGGTATATGCTAGACCCAACAACAAATAGATTTGTGGTGATTTTCCCAATAGTACATGTGTTGTTGGGTAAGCTCCCAATAGCGCTCAAGCAAATATGCATGTTCATCACCTGTGCATATGAAGTGGCTCTAATGGAAGATATAATCACTAAATTTTGCATACTCATTTTGTTCTGCATTGATATTGTCAGACATGGTCTTTCTTGAATGGAATGACTCGTTACTTGTACATGGACTAGAATGTTGGTGGAAGAAGGATGATTTGTTTGCAACCATTTTTTCAACTCTAATTTTCTCAACACAAAGGGACATTTATCATAGCCATAGAAACATGATTATTTTAAAATGAAATACACCAAGGAGTACCATCATAAATATTGACTATTTAAAATCATGAATAGTTAACCTTAATCAAATCACTCATTTTTTTATTAGCATGTGTAGTCTCTTTGTATATGAAAAATGAATGAAATATCAAGCTGAAATAAAATAGTGAATAAAAATTCAAATTTAAGGCCTAATTTATTAAGAGCAACAAACATTAGGACGAAAGAAAAATCATTAAGAGTGTAGAAAAATCATTAAGACTATAGAAAAATCATTAAGACTATAAAATCAAGTTCTAGAAAAATCATTAAGAGTACTATAGAAAAATCATTAGGACTATAGAAAAATCATTAAGACTACAAAATCAAGTTCTAGAAAAATCATTACGACTATAGAAAAATCATTTAGACTATAAAATCAAGTATTAGAAATGGACGGTTCTGATGCTTTGCCATTACAACAATTGGGCATTCATCATTTGGTACTTCTTGGTGTATTCCATTTAATTTTTTCAGCTGCCATGTTTATGTGCATGTTCTTTATGTGTTTGGCTTCTCTCCCTCACAAGGGATATGTCGATAGGTAATTGATTTGAAAGCATAATGATTTGACTGTTCCAAGTAATGTTTTTAATCCTTTGTGGTTTCTCATGATCCTAATGTAAGTTGATTGGATTAAGCAATTTGGGGATCCAATAGGACTTTAGGGGAGTTCAATAAATGTTTTGGAAGACTTAGAGGAACTATTAGCATGACTGTTCCTTCATCTACAATGAGTTAGACTGAATTTGCTAAGTTTTTCCTTTGTTTTGAAGTGTATTTTGTAATCTATTTCCTTTCCACGGACCCAAAGACCTAGGACCCATGGAAAAAGGATACTAACAATGTATTATACAACTCTAATGTTCTTGACTTGTAGAGATTTGAGAAAGTAAAGAGAACACTAGCTATGTTTAATGTGAACTATTCTTGCACAATCCACTCATACAACAGTGAAATGCTATGTGATTAACAATTTCATACAACTGGTCCTTTGGTGTGTATTAAACAAAATAGAATTTTTAGCATATTATTATCATTCTATTTCTTTGTTGTAAACATGTCATTGGTCCAGTTATAATCTACTGGTGTCGTGCCCTATCCCATGCTTTATCTCCATTATTTGATGTTATTCACTATTTTGAAATGTTGACTGTGGTTATCAAATGGAAAAAAGAGAAAAAAAATTGTACACAAATTTTCTTATACAAAAATGAACCAATGGCATGTTTACAACAAAGAAATAGAATGATAATAATATGCTGAAAATTCTATTTTGTTTAATACCGCCAAAGGACCAGTTGTATGAAATTGTCAATCACATAGCATTTCACTGTTGTATGAGTGGATTGTGTAGGAACAGTTAACATTAAACAAGGAGCAAACTCCTCAACACATCTTGGAAACCATTGAATTCAATAATAAATGAAACCTAACACCAACACTATTCCTTCCATTCACTTCTACCAAAAATTCTAGCACAAGCACAAGCTATTCCAAACTTCAAGTAAAATGAGAATATGCTATATCAAATCATTCATATTTGTAGTAACCATTCAAAGGATCATTTTGTCAATGAACCCTCTGACTGTACCCCTGCGGCAGAGAAAGGAAACCTCAAAATAGAGAAAGGAAACTTAGTAAAACTAGTCTATGCCACTGTTTGTGAGGGTACAGTCATGATAAGTGCCTCTCAAACCTCTCCAAACATGTAAGATTGTCTTTAAATACTTTATTGATCTCTTCTAAACATTAACCAAATCAAACCTACATTTGAATCCACACATAATAACCCCAAAATGAAGGGTTTTGTATCTTTTAATGAATCTCAGACACTGGTAACGCATGGATAGTCAAACCAGTAGTCTCCAAAGCATTCAATAAGTGACTAGATTGTATTTAATACACACCAAAGGACCAGTTGTATGAAATTGTCAATCACATAGCATTTCACTATTGTATGAGTGGATTGTGCAGGAACAGTTAACATTAAACAAGGAGCAAACTCCTCAACACATCTTGGAAACCATTGAATTCAACAATAAATGAAACCTAACACCAACACTATTCCTTCCATTCACTTCTACCAAGAATAAAATATTTAATCCATCCAACATTACATAAAATCATTAGACAGTTACATTTTCTGACTGTGTAGAGGAATAGTCACGACCAAAATGATCAAAACTACTTTCATCCTTGCACAAGCTATTCCAAACTTCAAGTAAAATGAGCAATATGCTTTATAAAATCATTCATATTCATAGTAACCATTCAAAGGATCATTTTGTCAATGAAACCTCTGATTGTACCCCTATGGCAGAGAAAGGAAACCTCAAAATAGAGAAAGGAAACTTAGTAAAACCAGTCTATGCCACTTTTTGTGAGGGTATAGTCATGATAAGTGCATCTTAAACCTCTCCAAACATGTAAGAATGTCTTTAAATACTTTATTGATCTCTTCTAAACATTAACGCATGGACAGTCAAACCAGTCTCCAAAGCATTCAATAAGTAAATATAAATGTTTGAAAACTTTCCTCTCAACTTCCCCAATCACTCCTAATCGATTAGAGGGGTTAGTTGAGTGTTTAGACACTAAAACTTCTTAAACATACTTTATCTAATATGATGAATTATAATATCAACAAACGTGAATCCAAACATTTGAAAACATTGAATCGATATCCTTGAGCATAAGCACTAATAACATCAAATAATGGAGATAAAGCATGGGTTAGGGAATGACAATAGTAGAATGTGGTCATTTCAGTGAGCATTTATGATCAAATAAAATATAATGCATTTGAAATTTGTGGTCGAATATGATGCCAGAGGCTCGAAAGACGTTACCCGTCAAAGATTCCAATCAAAGATGAAGAAATCACATACCTTCTCTCGCACTCAGCTTGCATGAAGGAAGATTTGATAGCCAAATCTTCCTTGTACCACACGAAGAACATGCCATTGGGTCAGTTTAGCATGTTATTATAATATCAGATAAAGTATGTTTAAGAATTGTTGGTAAGGATAGGAATAGTGGAGATTATAGAAATATCCCTCTAACTGATTAGGAGTGGTTGGGGAAGTTGAGAGGAAAGTTTTCAAACATTCATATTCACTTATTGAATGCTTTGGAGACTATTGGTTTGACTGTCCATGCATTACCAGTGACTAAGATTCATTAAAGGATACAAAACCCTTCATTTTGGGTTATTGTGTGTGGATTCATCCGCTTTAGCCAAGAAGATCAAGAATATGGGGCAGGAGAACATTGTGGTAAAAGAAGTATTTAAAGAAGCAACAAGAAGCAATAGAAAAAATTTCAGGAGTTTGGAACAACATTTCAGAATCCATGAATGGTATGGGTAAGGTGACCTTCATTCTTGGCCATGACTTCAATGAAACATTGGATATGACTAATAAGAAGAAGGATCACTTGTTGATAGTGTTCCTTGAGGGAAGGGGGATTGTGAAAGACTTTTTATCATTGTATTATGGATTTCCAATATGTTTGGATGTAGGGCAGACCAGGAGAATGAAGGATCACTCACTGATTGCATGATAACCTAGTTTTGAAGGGTCACTGGTTGAGGGGACAATCAAGGTTTGGATGTTGATAGTAATTCATTGAGGGAAGGGGGATTGTAAAAGACTTGTTATAATTGTATTGTGTATTTCCAATATGTTTGGATGCAGGGAAAACCAGGAGAATGAAGGATCACTCATTGATTGCATGATAACCCAGTTTTGAAAGGTCACTAGTTGAGGGGACAGTCAAGGTTTGGATTTTGATAGTGTTCCTTGAGGGAAGGGGGATTATGAAAAACTTGTTATCATTGTATTGTGTATTTCCAATATGTTTGGATGCAGGGTAGACCAGGAGAATGAAGGATCACTCACTGATTGCATGATAACCTAGTTTTGAAGGGTCACTGGAAGAGGGGGGAATGAAGGATCACTCACTGATTTCATGATAACCCCACCAAGCATTCTTTCCTTTAAGTTTCCACAATATCTCAAAATATGATCATTATTCTTTACTTTCTTCTATATGCTATTCTTTCTATGGTTTTGTTATCTCATAAATATATCAAAAACATTGCAGATGTGCATATAAAAGTAAAATATTATCCTTCAATTGTTTCACATTGAAGCATTTCCTCTTGGGAGTATTCTCTTTGTTTGTACAATATCTGTCAAAAATGGTTCCCATATTTCTTCAAGATCTATTTTAATCTTTATACTGCAATTTTGATTAGATTTGACCAATAGTTGATTTCATTGGTATTTTATAGCATATAATCCTAATGTGAATTGTGGAGAGAAAGAAAGAGACACACTAGGTATGAATTACATGATATACCCATCATCGCTTAGCACTTAAATAATAAATTATGGACAGGGAACAACCCCCTAACTTTTGGATGTTTGTTTCATGTTGGCCTCTTATCATATGCAAAGGTAGGCCTGTCTTAGGCTAACAACCATAGTGCAGGGGCCATAAATTATGGATCCCAAAATAGTGCACACTTGTATTAAATTAGGTTCACTATACTACAAGGGAATGGAAACCATGCAATAGTGCCTCATGGGGATGGAAGCAACCCTTCACCAAGAAGATGATTGTGTTTGCAACATTTACTAGAGGCAAAGAACATAATTTGGTTCCAGCAATTACTCCTAGAAGATAATGGCACCCACAAAACACTTGGAAAAGATAGCACTCACTATATCTTTTATCACTCTTTTAAAGCTGGGACAATAAATCTCAAAGATTGATCAATGAATTCTTGAACACAAAGAACCATTGACAATTATGATTCATGCGTACAATAGCCAACAACCAGTTGTTCCAATCATGGTGTCCAATAATTATGTTAGAAACAGCATCTACAAATCCCTTACACAACCATAATAGATTCAAACCATGAACCATAAGAACCTAACAATGGAACTAACAAAGATATAGCCTAAACAAATCTTGATCATATTCCACCCTATTGTAAGGCCCAAGAAGTAACTCTATCTTAAAGCTACACATTCCTTTAGATGAAGCTCAAAGGTCAGGTAGTTGAAGCATAGCAATACTTGAATGAATATAGAAATAATTTGATGTACAATCATTTGCTAGCTTGGTTTGTGGGTTTTCCACATAATATTTTCCCTTTAACCACATTTTTAGTTTGAGAAAATCAGAAAAAATTGTTTCAGATTTATATTATCCTTTTGAACTAGCACACTGCCATCAAAATGCATAATCATTGGTCATATCAAGAAAATTCCTATTAGTAGGATATCCTTATAAAAATTTGATGCATGAATCTCTTGTGAATTATCGACTGCTATGTATCCTGCAACTATGAAAGGAATAGTGTTGGTGTTAGGTTTCATTTATTATTGAATTCAATGGTTTCCAAGATGTGTTGAGGAGTTTGCTCCTTGTTTAATGTTAATTGTTCCTGCACAATCCACTCATAAAATAGTGAAATGCTATGTGGAAGGGATGGTTGATAGTGTTCCTTGGGGGAAGGGGGATTGTGAAAGACTTGTTATCATTGTATTGTGTATTTACAATATGTTTGGATGCAGGGCAGACCAGGAGAATGAAGGATCACTCACTGATTTCATGATAACCCGATTTTGAAGGGTCACTGGTTGAGGGGATAGTCAAGGTCCAGATGATTGGGCCATTGGAGGACCCTATTTCTTTGTATTAATTTCTATTAAAATTGGATGCATGGATTTCTTGTGAATTATCGGCTGCTATGTATCCTGCAACTGCATCCGTAAATCTGCATATATTTCTCTAGGGTTGTAAGCCACTTAGGGATCAAAACAGAGAAACTAAATAAAAATCATTCTTTGTCCTATTTCATTTTAACAAAGTCTCAACTATCAATGATACAATACATTTGATGCCCTAAGCTATCAATTCAAATGGCACCTAGCTAGAAGCTCACAGGTTGTCCATTTGATAACCACAATCAACATTTCAAAAAAATGGATATCCTTGAGCACAAGCACCAATAACATCAAATAATGGAGTTAAAGCACAGGCTAGGGCATGACACCAATAGAATGCGGTCATTTCAGTGACAAAAATATACAATGGTGTCATTAAACATATATGTCAGTAATATCAACAAACGCAAATCCAAACATTTGAATACAGTGAATCGATATCCTTGAGCACAAGCACTAATAACATCAAATAATAGAGATAAAGCACTGGCTAGGGCACAACACCAGTAGAATGTGGTAATTTCAGAGAGCATTCATGATCAAATAAAATGAAATGCAGCTCGAAAGATGAAGAAATCACATACCTTCTCCCGCGCTCAGCTTTCGCTCCTTTTCTCTCTCTCCTTCTCTATCTAATTGAAATAAAAATGATGAGGTCATTTCACTTTTTTTTTATGTATACCTCGAATCTGTCAAAATTTTGATGGTCAATTAAAAACCCATCGGAATACCGACATCATCAGGGCCTATTACAAAAAAAACACCAAATTCGTAATAAAAAGTTACCCATCGGAAACTTTTGTCAAAATTTGGCCCCAAATGTAGTAGTGAGGCATTATCAAAGTTCATCGATGCCTCATCATCATCATAAATTCAAGAGAATTGTCAAAGATCATCGATGCCTCATCATCATCAGCATGATCCAAGCAAATTTAATGGCATTTTCAAAGTTCATCAATGTTGTTTTTAAATCCTCGTCATCAATCATTTTCATCATTATTCGAGCGCATTGTCAAAGTTCATCAATGTGTCGTAATCATCGGGATTGTTCCTAATCAACATCAAAATCATCAAATCAAGTCACTTTCACATCAACATCATCATTTCGATCGATCAACTAATTTATCCCTTAGGGGTGAATAACCCATGCTTTATCCCTAGTTTTGAATAAATAAATTGACTTTATTTATTCCCTCTTTGTTATGTCTCCATAATTAATTAATCTATATTAATTAACTATCTAATTGAATCATTTATGGAATTTCCTAAATTCCTATTTCTATTTTCCATTTGGTGGGAAATATAATTTTTTTAATTTAAAAAACTCCCTTCCCTCTATTTGTGATTCCATCTCCTATAATTTAGCTTCATGATTTCTTACATCTTTTCCTTCACCTTTTTCCACTAATTTGGCCTTCAAATTGCCTATTAATTTGCCTCCACCTTCCCTTTCACTCTGTCCTTGATTTATGCATTTTATTATGATTCTATTTTTGCATCCAATTTGTCATAATTATGACAATCTTCCATTTCCACATTCAAGTTTCTATTTCTTGCATTTTCGCTCTCAACCCTATAAATTGAACCTCATTTGCACTAATTTGGATAACTACTTTTGCTATAATTTTTTTACCTAGTATTCTCATCACTTTTCTTTCAATATTTATTGCATTTTATATAATTTCTATAGAGTTACATAATACCATTCAATGGAGAATAAACAAGAACATGAGAATTACACTTGAATGGGTTTTTTGTTGTTTGAATTCTTTTATATTTCAAGTAATTTTTGATGAAGGGTGCTCCCCTTAATACCACAAACACATAGCAGAAATAGAGAAACAACAACAATATGCAAGAACAGAAAATTGGCTTCTTATTATCTCCACAAATGTGGAATTACAAACTTTCAGAATTACAATATGCAAAGCCACATGGGCATTCCCTTACAATATTATGTAGGACAAAGCCTCGAATCAATACCCAGATCTACTACCCAGAACTATTCTGAACTGCCTAAGACAATAATACGGCCTTCCTTATATAGGCAATTTTCCACCGCCTGGGAAGGTTCCAGAATTTTAGCCAATAAGGCCGACCAAACTTAGAATTATTTTTATTTTACATTTCATTACATCATAGTCGGCTCAAAATAAATTTTGAAACCCGAACAGAAATTTTGAAGAAAAATCATTTTCTGCCATTTCAGGTGACCCAACTTCCGAAGACCATAAGTCATCACCAGTTGACCCGATTGACTATTGTAACCCCATTTCGGAAAGGGCGCGAGGAGCTCTACAACGCTTGAATCAAGCAAGCTTCATTCAGCCCAAAATTCGACCTCATCCGGGGCCTCTAAAGCCTTCAAAACTGAGTTCAAAGTTTCTGTCCCCTGCTGCCAATACCGAAAATCTTCAATATCTTCCAATATACACTTGATCTGGCAATGAAACTTTACTAGCAGACTTATATGACCAAAATGAACCTCCAAGAAAGAAATCAGATCATTCTGAGCACATACGAAAATTACCAAAAATAGTAACTTTCCATAAATAGCAGCTCTGCACAAGATAGCCCTTATTGAATTCAAAAAATAGAAATATTTTTGGGTGATGCAAGATTGCTCTTACACCCAGGATGCTCCTGCATCAGACACCCAGGGTAATTTGAGAAGTGACCCTGTCACGACTCAGGTGTGCAGAGGAAAACCAAGACGGTTAACCTCCACCCTTGTTAGCCATGATGAATCTTCAATAGGTCGTCCTTTCCACTTGACCAGATATTCTTCATATGTCCCATTCCTTGTGCTTCTGCCAACACGACTGTCCAGTATATCTTCGATCTCCTTAGTGTCTGAACTAGTTGCTGGAATACTCCACTGTGCTGCTGTGATCTCATCTTCAACACCTCCTTCATGATACTCTGTCAAATCTGAAATGTTAAACACTGGTGAAATATTTAGCTCAGTAGGCAATTCTACCTCATATGCGTTTCCTGAATCATGTTTCTTCAGTATCTTACATGGTCCAAACTTCTTCATTTTCAGCTTGTTATATGTACCAACTGGAAACCGCTCCTTCCGCAAATGAACCATGACTTCATCTCCAACCTGAAATTCTTTATACCTCCTTTTCTCATCTGCCTTAGCCTTATACTGTGCGTTCATCTTGGTAATATGCTTCCTCACCTCCCCATGGATGTTCTTCAGGTGTTCTGCAAAATCCTCAGCTTCAGCACTACTTATTTCTCCTTTATCTATCTTCCTTAATTCAGATGCATTTCTCGGACTACTTCCAAATACAATCTGGAATGGTGATTTACCAGTGCTCCTGTTGACAGAATTATTGTATGCAAATTCCGCCTGTGGTAAAATCAAATCCCATCCTGTTGGCTTATCTCCAACCAAACATCTCAGCAAATTTCCCAAACTTCTATTCACTACCTCTGTCTGTCCATCAGTCTGTGGATGATGTGATGAACTGAACTTCAAATCTGTCTTCAGCTTCTTCCACAATGTATGCCAGAAATATCCAACAAACTTCGCGTCCCGATCTGAAACTATGGTCGTTGGCAAACCATGTAGTCTCACTACCTCTCTGAAAAACAATTCTGCTACATGAACAGCATCAGTAGTCTTCTTGCAGGGAATGAAATGTGTCATCTTTGAAAATCTATCAACCACCACAAAAATTGAATCATGTCCCCGTTGAGTCCTCGGTAAACCAAGAACAAAGTCCATGCTAATATCCTCCCAAGGCTTCTCTGGTACAGGTAATGGCTGATACAACCCTGTATTCTGCTTCACTCCTTTTGCCATCTGACATACTCTGCAACTCTGTACAAACTTCTTCACATCTTGCTGCAATTGTGGCCAATAATAATTCTCACCAACCAAAGCAAGGGTTTTATCACGACCAAAGTGTCCAGCCAATCCTCCACTATGCTTCTCCTTGATGAGATTCTCCCTCATAGAACTTCGTGGAATGCACAACTGGCTCCCTCTGAATAGCATATCATCCTGGATGATGAAATCCAACCATTTCGTCCTGTCTAGAGTAACAGGTTCTTTACAAGCTTTCCAAGCTTCACCAAAATCAGGATCCTCTGGATACAAATTCTTGAGCTCCTTGAACCCAACCACTTCAATCTGCATTTCTGTCAGCAGTAGTTGCCTTCTGCTAAGAGCATCTGCAACCCTATTAGACTTTCCACTCCTGTGTTTCAAAACAAATGTATAACTCTGCAAAAATTCAACCCATTTCAAATGCCTTTGATTCAACTTTCCTTGACTATTCAAATATTGCAAAGCTTGATGATCAATATACAAAATGAACTCCTTAGGAAGCAAATAGTGTCTCCACTTCTTTAATGCTTGAACTATAGCATAAAATTTCTGATCATAAACAGAATATTTTCTCTTGGCATCATTCAACTTCTCACTGAAATAAGCAATAGGTTTACCTTCTTGGCTCATAACAGCTCCTATTGCAGTACCACTAGCATCACAATCTACTTGAAACACCTTATTAAAATCTGGAAGTGCTAAAACAGGTTGTTCTGTAACTTTTTGTTTCAATAATTGAAAACTCTTTTCTGCCCCATTAGTCCACTTAAACTCTTTTCTATCCCCTCTGATTATTTCAGTCAAGGGTCCACAAATACTGCTAAAATTTTTGATAAACTTTCTGTAAAAGCTAGCTAGACCATGAAAAGATCTTACCTCAGTAGCATTCCTTGGAGTAGGCCATTCAATGATAGCCTGTACCTTCTCTGGGTCCATTTTTAGACCTTCTCCTGAAACTACAAACCCCAAATACACCAACTCTTTTTTCACAAAACTGCACTTCTTCAAATTAATCAACAATTTCTCTTCTCTCAGCTTCTCAAATACCATACGAATATGCATCATATGCTCCTCCAGTGTCTTACTAAAGATCAGAATATCATCTAGGTAAACAATGACAAACTTACCCAGAAATTCTTTCAGAACCTCGTTCATGAGCCGCATGAAAGTGCTCGGTGCATTGGTTAGCCCAAAAGGCATGACTAACCACTCATACAGTCCTTCCTTTGTCTTGAAGGCAGTCTTCCATTCATCTCCTTCTCTGATCCGAATCTGATGATATCCACTCTTCAGATCTATCTTTGAGAAATACACAGCTCCACTCAAACAGTCCATAATATCATCCATTCGTGGCAATGGAAACCTGTACTTGATTGTGATCTTGTTTATTGCCCTAGAATCTGTACACATCCTCCATTCTCCATTCTTCTTTGGTGCTAATACTGCTGGTACAGCACAGGGACTTAGACTCTCACGGATCAATCCTTTCTGTAACAGTTCATGTACTTGTCTGTTCAACTCCTCACTTTCTGCAGGTGTCATTCTGTGTGCTGCCTTATTCGGCAAACTCGCTCCTGGGATCAAGTCCATCTGATGACTGATCTTCCTGACTGGTGGTAATCCATCAGGCACGTTATCGGATACAATATCCTGAAACTCATTCAACAAATCTGCAACTTCTACAGGAACATCTTCTACTTCCTCTTTACCAGCTTTTGGAATTAAAGCAAAACATACATGCTCATGCCTCATACCATCTAGGAAATTTCTTCCATCAACAAAAGTTATCCTTGCATTACCACATACCTTTTCTTCAGTCTCCTTCAATGGTTTTAGCTTATGTCGCACTCCATCCTTTGTCAGGGAATAGGTATTCGCACGGCCATCATGTACAACACATCTGTCAAACTGCCATGGTCTACCCAACAACATATGACATGCATCCATAGATATGATATCACACAATACCTCATCTTGGTATCCGCCAATCTTGAACTTCACCAGGCATTGTTCATTGACCATGACCTTGTGGTCATCCTGTACCCAGGCAATCCGATATGGATGTGGGTGTTTCTGTCTCTTGAGCTTCAACTTTGTCACCATCTCTTCTGACACCAAATTGTCAGTGCTTCCACTATCGATAATCACATCACAACATTTACCTTCACACTTGCACCTGGTGCGAAACAATCTCCTCCTTTGCTCAGGTTCATTCTCACCACTCAACAGGACTCTTCTGTTAATCAACGTTTCTCCTCTTTCAGCATCTTCAGAATTTGATGATCTGCCATCTTCATCTACATGTGCAATTCTGGCCTGGCCTTCATTTCTCCTGTCTATTCTGCCTTGGCGCTGAGGACATTCAAATGCCCTATGACCTTCTTCTCCACAGTGAAAACATGTTCCACGGAAGCCACCTCTTCCAGATCCTTGTCCTCTTCCTCTTCCTCTTTGATCTCTATTATTCTGATCCTGGAAGCGATTGGAATTATTTCCTCGCTAATTCTGACTGCTACTGGCCTCATCCTTCTTTTTCGGATCTTCATTTCGGCCACCATATGACTGTCCACCGCGACCTCTTCCGTTTTGTCTGCTCTCAAACTTCTTGTTCAGCTTTTCCTCTACTTTTAGGGCAAACTGGTATGCCTCTTCAATACTGTTCATTCGAACCAGATTCAGCTCCTCCAGAATGCTTGGCCTTAACCCATTAAGGTATCGGGCAACTTTCTCCTTATCAGCTTCTGCATGGCCTGTTCTGATGAGAAGTCGATAGAACTCCTCTGTATACTCCTGAACAGATCTTCCCGCTTGCTTCAAACTCTGCATTTTCTTCAGTAGGTCAAGCTCATAATCAACAGGAATGAACTGTCGCTTCAATTTATCCACCATCCGATCCCATCTCGTGATTTTCTCCTTTCCCCTTCTATTTCGCTCCAACTGAATCTCTTGCCACCATATCTTCGCATGACCTTTCAGTCTGGCCTTCGCAAATTTGACCCTATCAGGATCCTCAACATCTTCATACTCAAAATATTCTTCGCACTCATTGATCCAGTCGATCAATTCCTCTGGGTTAAGATTTCCAGAAAATGTAGGAACCTCAATCTTAGGTCTTTTCCCAATCTTGAAAATCGCCCGAAAAAGTCTTTCTTCCTCCTGGTTCACAATTTCAACTTCTCCTTCTTGATATTCTTCTTCAGCTTCATCCTCGCTTTCGTCTCCGACATTAAGATTCATTCCTCTGCGAATCTCTTCTTGCAATGCTCGCACTTGTCTCTGCAGCTCTCTAACCTCGGGTGTTACAACACCAGCTCTTCCGCCACGTTCCCTTCGTGGAGGCATTTTCACGATGCGCGCTGAAACCCTAGCCACGGTCCTGGTGCAAACTGCCTCACAGTCGGCGATCTGTTTACACACTCAAGAACTCCTGCTTTGATACCACTTGATGAAGGGTGCTCCCCTTAATACCACAAACACATAGCAGAAATAGAGAAACAACAACAATATGCAAGAACAGAAAATTGACTTCTTATTATCTCCACAAATGTGGAATTACAAACTTTCAGAATTACAATATGCAAAGCCACATGGGCATTCCCTTACAATATTATGTAGGACAAAGCCTCGAATCAATACCCAGATCTACTACCTAGAACTATTCTGAACTGCCTAAGACAATAATACGGCCTTCCTTATATAGGCAATTTTCCACCGCCTGGGAAGGTTCCAGAATTTTAGCCAATAAGGCCGACCAAACTTAGAATTATTTTTATTTTACATTTCATTACATCATAGTCAGCTCAAAATAAATTTTGAAACCCGAACAGAAATTTTGAAGAAAAATCATTTTCTGCCATTTCAGGTGACCCAACTTTCGAAGACCATAAGTCATCACCAGTTGACCCGATTGACTATTGTAACCCCATTTCGGAAAGGGCACGAGGAGCTCTACAACGCCTAAATCAAGCAAGCTTCATTCAGCCCAAAATTCAACCTCATCCGGGGCCTCTAAAGCTTTCAAAACTGAGTTCAAAGTTTCTGTCCCCTGCTGCCAATACCGAAAATCTTCAATATCTTCCAATATACACTTGATCTGGCAATGAAACTTTACTGGCAGACTTATATGACCAAAATGAACCTCCAAGAAAGAAATCAGATCATTCTGAGCACATACGAAAATTACCAAAAATAGTAACTTTCCATAAATAGCAGCTCTGCACAAGATAGCCGTTATTGAATTCAAAAAATAGAAATGTTTTTGGGTGATGCAAGATTGCTCTTACACCCAGGATGCTCCTGCATCAATTTTCATGATAGGATTAGATAGGTTTGCATGCCTTTGAGGTTTTTTGGTTTCCTTGATATGCTAACTAAGCCTTTTTCTAGTCTTACAACCACCAACTCTTATTTATGGTTCACGCAATCTCAAAAAGTTGTTGATGAAAATCAGAGAAGTGAAACTCATACATATGATGTTCAAGTGAATGAAAGAAATCATGCCATTAGACATGAAAAGATGGGAATGCAAGATAAAAATAATGCACTTCTGTCTCAAGGTCATGAACTTGAATACACTTTGCATGAATGTCCTACTCCAGATCTTGAAAAGGAACTTCTCATAAATAATCAAGACTTTCCCAAGTTTGGAGTTTGTGAATAGCATGTTGAGGTATGTAGTACAATTGTATCTTCATCTAAATCATATGAGAAAAATCTTTACAATCATCCTTAGGTTGCCACAGTTGATGAACCAGTAAAGCAAGATGTAGCATGCAAGAAAAGATCAGTCTTTATTTGATAAAGGGGATGTCCCATAAGACATATTTCTTGATTGGAGGACGATGGTAGAAAGTTAATAGTTTCACTTGTGCCTATGCATGAAGATATAATTGAAGAAGAGGCTAACAAGCATCTGCAGTTCAATTGGAACAATCTAAATTCATGGACTTACTTTGGAATAGTATTACATATGACTCATCTCAAGAAGGTGAATTTGTTCATCTTTTCCAAGGAGTATTGCATCAAGCATTGACATCATTGCTTCTTTTGTTCATGTTTCATGGTTAGAAAGTTTCCTATAAACATACAAGGTACCGCAAGCTACTGAAAAAAGGTAGCTATTTTTCTGATTCGGTCAATTGATTTGTTTGAAAATTTGCATTGTTGACTATTTTTAATTAGGTAGGTTTTATTTATTTTCAATAAGTGTGTTTGCACAAATTTGTTTTATTTTAACCAGGTTTGCTTTGCATCAGTCGTGTCATCCTTTAGGTCATCTTATATTTTTGATGCTTGACTATGTAACCCAATGGATACTAAGGCACTTAGAGATCTGGATTCTACATTCCTCATTGTTTCTAAGAACAAATGAGCTATGTTCCTCAGTTAGAGATAGTTGTTGTCCTCAATTTTGTATTCACAAAATTGGATAACCCTATGGAAAAATTTCATAGTTTTAAACTCTCTACATTTTATTAGTTGTTTTATTTGATTTTGGTTTTGTTTTCACCCTATGATTGTGGCATTTCAATTCTACTTGTTTCGAGCTATCTTAGGCCTTAGTCGAAGTTGTCTATCAAAAGTTATTAAAGAATTAAGGGTGTTGCAAGTGGGCTTTTTAAGCCTAACTACATATCATTGTTCTTTAATTAAAAATCTTACCTAAGTGGAATTTTTTTTGACCATTACATAACATCATGGGTGTATTTACATGTAAGCTAAAAATAAAACTCCATTTTTATTTATCCACATAAGGATATATGAAGTTTTAAAGAGTGTATAATGTAAAAGTGGGTTTTTAAACTCTTATTACATATTTTCTCCTTTAAAATTTTCTTATAAATACATATGAGAAGTCTATATGTGTTAAATCATCAACTTTATGCTAATGACGGTGATTTTTCAAGTGATTGCATGTCTTAAGTCAAGCTTGGATATGTATTTCATATCCTAAAGTCCATGGTAGCATTTTTAATAGGCACTACATGTTTTTAAATCAAAGTTAAGACATGTAATAAGCTTCAAACAACATGTTAGTTATAAGGGTGGCATTTTTGGATCCTTTTGCATATTTCAAAATGCATGCCTTTATGTGCAAATGAATTTACAAAGCCCGTTATGTCTAAGCTGGCAATTTTTGAAGGGATTAAATATGAGAATTACACATTATGATAAGTCAATAGGCTTTAAAAATTTGTTATGACTCATTAGTGGCATTTTTTAAGGCTTTTAGATGTAGTCAATACTCATTTAGTATATGTAATAGCTTTCTAAAAAGCTTGTTTTCACTTGAAGATGCATCTTTTCAATGTGTAATGGCTTTATAAAAGCTCATATGGGCATATTAGACCAAGAGATTTTATATGTAATACATATAAATGAGTCAAAAAAGTCTATTATGCATTCATTTTTACATGTAAAGGACAATGAAAAGCTTGTCTTTGGCTATAGTTTCTCAAGCACATTCATTTTTACATAGAAATTCATTTCTGAAACCTGTATAGGGCTTCCTAGAGGAAAAATACAGCTTGTAATACATGCATTTGGGTCTTCAAAGAATGTCACTTGCTTAAGTATGCAAAAATGCCTCCATTTTTTATTGCATTTGCTATTAAAATTCCCATTTTGGGTCTGTAACAAAAAAAATGTGGTATTCAATACATGTTTTGGGCATTCCAAAGCCCATTTTTGGCATTGGATATAAAAAATGCCTCATTCATTCCATGTATTGGGCAATATAAAGCCCATTTTTGAGCTTATTGATAAAAAAATGTCTCCATTTGTGCATGCATCTGGAGGTCCAAATAATATTTTTGAGTATAACCAACAAAAATGTCCATTAAAGGAATTATATTTTGGAATCTAAAACCTATTTTTGGGCATTCTTCATAAAAACAAGTTAGGCATTAATTGTAAGAGTCTCATATGTGATATCAAGGAAAAATATTGTCCTTGTGCAAGCATATACATTTGCAGTTTTGAATAATTCTTTCTTGTTTCTATTAATGTGCATTTTATTTTCGATGCAAGAGCATCTTGGGATCTAAGAAATATTGCAACAACCAAAAATATGTTTAGTTCTAGCTAATCAGTCACATGTTAGATGATTGCGGTCGATCCATACTTGTTATTTTGAGATATGGTTTCTACTATGCGTTTGTGGATTCATTCAAAACCTTATCCTATGATCACACCTCATTTGGAGTCTTCACGCTGGAGTTCTTTAAGATATTTTGCCTGACTATACTGTTCTTCATTTTCCCAATCAGTTAGGATGTTCACCAATCAAATTTCCAATCTTCCAATTGGAGTTCTCGGTTGTGATTTTACCAGTGCGTTATTACATTTGAGGTTGACTTATTGGTGTGATCACATCTCTTAGTTTATTCATTGGGGGTTGTTCCTAAGTTTTTGGGAGGTGACCTAATTGTTGTATTACGTTTTCTTCATTCCTAGAAAATATGATCTTTTGTGGGTCAATCGATGATTGTAATGGCTATATAAACTTATGGACTTGTTCCTAAGTGATAGTTAGTTCTCATAAGATTATTTGGGTCATATTTTGGTAGGGTTAGAAAGGATTTTTTGATCATAATCAGACATGTATGCTTAGCATATAATATTGCATGTTGCAAATCAATTGTAATTGATTTTCTAATAATAATTGAAGGTTGATTGTTCATTTATTTGTTGTCTTGGATATTATTTCCAACATGTTGTATTGGCTGCAAGGTTGGACTGATCTTTTGTAGGTTTCTCCATCCTTGATTGCACCAAGTGGTATCAGATCCAAGTTTGTAACTTAGGGTTTGTTGGTAGGGTGGCAATGGAAGAGAATCTGACCTACAGCTTCAAGGGTTTGTGGAAATGGCCAAGAGAAATGGCAGAGGCAGTGCAAGGAATGTAGATCCAACATTCTTATACCTGCTAAGACAAATTTTTTCCAAATTGGAGGTGGTGGAGACTATTGGCACGTTGTCTATACTAAGATATATGACTAGATATAGTGTTTTCATTATGGAAACAAAGTCATATAGCAGTTTGGAGTCAGCGCAGTAAGTGTAAAGATCAGAATTCAGTTAAGTGTTGAAGACTGGACAACATACAGAGCACCAAAGACTCAGAGCATTAGCACACATGGGTACAGATGAATTATGGTATGCACCCTAGAAGTTAAGCTTGTTAGACTATACTTATGCTTAGTCTAAGAGCACATAAGTAGATATGCAAAGATGTGAAAGTTATAGTCAGTTGAAGTTGCACAGCTAGTGTGTGCCAACAGAAACAGAGCATAGAGCCGACAGTGACTATTTTGGTTTGCGATTATAAATTAATGTTGTAGAGGCTATGCACCCATTGTATATAGGTTGTCAACATATGTACATGTATAATTGTAAGCACGCTTAAGCCAATTCTTTTGGAAGCGTTATTTGTAATTAGTTATAGGGATGACCTATTTATGTATTTTGTATAAGCGCATAAATATAAGGTGTGCCCATTGTATTTGGTATGGAAGTGAAAGGAGAGTTGAGTTAAGTAGATCATATGTATGTGAAGTCAGCATAAGATGTATTAGAGCTTTGCTAGAGGTCAAAGCATCAGCACACCAAAGGAACTGATTTGACAAGCAATGTCACAGTGAACAGTTCACCTGCAGATATAGTGTGTATCTAATTCAGAAGGTTGTAGCCTTCATCATTTGAGTAGTGAGCTCTAGGATAGTGAGTCCACTCCCCTAATAGGGATCATTATAAAAGACTCCTAACAGGGTCCGACCCTTAACAAGGTCTACTGCACTTAAAGCATTGTAAAGCTACTCCTAACAAGGTAAAGGATCTTCTAACAAGGATCACAAAACACTAGTGCAGATTATTAGTGGGTATCAAGTCCCACTGAGGTTTTTACCTATTTGGGTTTTCCCGTAACCATATTGGTGTCATGTGTTGATTTCATGTTTCATGTTTAATTAAGTTCTTAAGCATTTATGTTTTGTATAAAGATTAAAGTAAAAAGTTAAAATTCAGTGAACACTGATTCACCCCCCCTCTCAGTGTTCCCATTCCTAACAATTGGTATCAGAGCTTTGGTCCTTAGCAAAGAAGTTTAACCACTTGAGGAGATCATGGAAAAAGTAGATATGAAACATCTAAAGAAAAATCTTGAAGCCGCTCTTGAAAATCTGGACAATTGAGAAACAAAAATTGAAGAACTAAAAGAAAAAGTTAGTGATGCTCAATTAGTTATCAAGAGACTAAGAAAGGATTTGAAAGGATGCTCTAATAGTGAACTTGAAGAAAAATTCAAGAAGTTGAGTGAAGAAAATGCATCCTTGTTAAGTTAGCTTGAAGAATTTGATGACAAACTGATGAACAATCAAGATGTCTACAATGAACAAGTCAAGGAGAACCTTCAACTCAATGAAGAACTAAGGGAAGCCAAATTAGAAATCTTGGAGCTAAAGAATATCAAAGAAAGCTTGGAATTTGAATTGAAGAAGTCAAAGGATCATATTGACAAATTACACACCAGTGCTGAATTAGTAGAATCATAGTTGTATGCGAGAAGAATCAAAGGATACACTAGTTGCATTGGATACAATGAAGCACAAAATCAGATTAACAATATGCGAGCAAGAAAGGAGTCACAAAAGAACTCTACTAATGATGAGAAGACTGAAGATCAAACCAAAGACAATGGTGGTCCTCCTAGGAATGAGTGCAAGCAAGTAGAATGCACTTGTTTTGCTTGTAACAAGCATGGACACATTGTAAAAAACTGTACAGAGGTAAAACCTTTTAATGGCTACTATTTTTCATGCAATAGATTTGGTCATAAAGCTATGAATTGCAAGATTAGTAAGAAGAACATGACTCAACAAGATCAAAGAAATCAAAATTAGACAAATGTTAGAAGCTCTCAGAATGTTACATGTCAGATATGTAACTATAATGGTCACTCAGCCAGTACATGCAGAATGGTGACTCATGTCAATGCACCGAGGAATAATAGACCTCCAGTGATTTGTCACTCTTGTAACAAGGTTGGACATATCTCAAGGTTCTGTAGATCAAGGACACAAGGTCAGGAAAGCCCTAAAAAGACCGAAACCAGTTTTGGATCCTGAAGCAGAAGTCAAGTTTATGAAAGCCTTAGAGGATGCGAGCTTGATTTGGTTAGAAGAAAAGAAGGACAAATCTAATGAGAATGTATTGGATGCATCCCCAGTGGATGCACCCTCTACATCTGCATGAATGGCCCTCAGGGTCATAGGGGGAGCTAATTTAGCTCTAGACCCCTGTGTGGCTAGTATACTCATCCTCAGAGTATGTGCCTTTGGACTTAAGCTATTGGAGTGTTTAGGAACCTTTGTGCAAGAGTGCACATGCTGATTGTTAGCAAAACTCGAGTTTGAAAATTTTGAAGTGACAGCCTGGTTTACACGACATGCGTTAATGGTGAATTTTTCACTTTAAGTACACAAAAATTTGTTTGTTCACTCATTGCATTCATATTCAGAGCGATTGGAGAGCATATTGAGCCTTGGAAGTTGTTGTGAAGATTTGGAGATTAAATTATCAGTGTTTGTAGTGCATTTGATTGGTTGCAAGAAACCCTAGCTCGTTGCGCTGATTTGGAAGCCATCAGAACATCTCAGAGATCATTTGGAAAGTGAATATCAAGTAAGTCATGGCCACTCCTATTACTTTTGATGTTTCTAAGAAGAAGAGGTATGTTTTCAAGAGGCACCCATTTAAATCAACCCTAGATGATTTAGAGGGAGTATTTTCTAGCACGCCGATGGGCATCATGCATGTAGAAGACATAAGGACTTACATCTATTATAAGAAGGAACCTGTTGGACTGGATAGGTTAAGGGCACACATGGACACAATGTTGAAACCAAACAAAACATTCATGGATGAATACACCAAATGGAATGATCACCCCATTATTGAATATGCCATAGCATATGAATTTTATGAAACTGAATGGATTAAGATATTGTTGAGTAGAATCCATGATGACTATTTTGGATTGGAGATGGACCAGTAAGAATAATAGGAGACCTAATTCATGAGATGATAGGCCTTTCTAAGATAGGCGTCATCCTTCTTGTGGGTAAGGATGTCAGGAAAATGGTGGAGCAAGTGTGTAAATCTAGAAGTGATAAGCGCATGACCATTGAGCCTATAGAGAAACTAGACATCAAGTTGGTATAAATGATATTGGGTTACAGATTTCATCATACTAGTAGGGTGAATAGTGTGTCTACGGGCACTATTCTAGCAACCATCCATCTTGTGCAAGAAAATGGAGAGTTCAACTTGTGTGAGATCTTGCGCGCATAATTGATAGACAACATCAAAGCTATCAAACATGAGAAGACTAAGGTATTTAGGTTTGGGTCCTTAATCATTTATATGTACCTTCATATAGTTGGTAAAGTGTCAGACTTGTATCTAGACAAGTCCATTCCTACCATGCCTCAGATTTCAAACAAGGCATCCACAGAAAGCACACTAAGAGATTACATCACTTTGGAATTGAAGACCTTCAGACCAAGGATGCAGATGAGGTACATGATTCCAGAGAGTATTGTAGAGAAGTATAATGATGCAATATGCTTCATGGTGGAGATTGATACTACATGTATGGAAGCTGTGGAACCTAGAACTAAGTGGATTCATCCACTTGGGTATGAGGTTGAAGAACAAGTTCTTGAAGCTTATGCATAGGTACTGCTATCAACCCCTAAGGATGACAATGAACCTAGTTGGGGAACCTATGAAGAGAAGACTAGAGAAGTTGATGCTAAGCTAAACAGTGCCACAACAAAAAGAAAGGTTGCAAAGGTCACATCAGAGATCCTAAGAATACATGGTGTATCACAAGAAGACCTTGATAAAGCAAAGGATGAGAAGATTTCCCTAGAATTGAAGAGTGCAACAGAAGAACAAGAAGATCCTAAGATGAAAAAGATGATAGTCACAAGGATAAAGAAGACAATACTCCTTCTGTGCCCAAAGATACTCCTCCAGAGTATAAACCAATGGTCAAGAGGAAGAAAGAAGCTAGCACTGATCATCCATCCTTGCGAGCTACAATGAGAAGAAGAAACATTTAAGCACCTCCTAAGGTAGGGTTCAGGCCTAGCCTTAAAGTTTTGAGCTCTAGAATTATTGATGAGGGAAAAATTGATCAAGTAGGGAAACATTATGAATCATATAGTGAGATTGATAAGTTAGAAATTCATGGTATGATTATCAAACATATGATAAAGTTCAAGAAGATAGTTCTTGAATTGAAAACAAAAATTCTAGATAATGTATGGGACATTTTAGAACACCTAAAGAGACAAGCTAATGAGGAAGATCAAATAATAAGAGAAAAAGTATTAGAAGATACACTGCCTGTATGTTCTAAAGATGAAGAAGCACTAATATTGAATCTGGTGAAGCCGCACCTAAGAACAAAGATGAGAACTCTTCATATCATGAACAAGGACTATGAGCTGATAATGAAGGAAACAGAAAAAGCATTTGAGAAGGTGTTGTTGGAACAATAGATCAAACCACCCACTATGCCCATCACTCATGCACCCATTAAGGAAGATAAAGTGGTAGAGCCCACTAATGTACCAATGATAGGTCCTTAGGACTCAACACCCATAGTAGAAACTCAAATAGAAGCAGATCAGTCTGCGCCCATGATAGAATCACCCAAAGACAACACAATTATCATAGATAATGTGGAAATAGCCATGGTGGCTATTGATAAGGACTTGGACAAGTTTGAGGAAGCATTTGTCAGTACTGAGGAAGCAGAAATCCTATGCAACAATACCCCTCCCACTCAGCAAGAAGAAGCAATCATAGAAGATATATTTGATGAGAAAGAAGAAGGAAAGAAAGAAGAGTAGAGGTAGAAAAGAAAGATGAATATTTTGTTGATTTGGTCAAGGTGAAGCAAGAGGTGATGTATAGCACTCCCATCACTCCCTCCTCAACATTGTTGTCAAGTTTCACAGCTGACACTAGCAGTTTGGACTCCTGGAAGGAAGAAGACCTGATTAAGTTCAACGTTCTGGCTATGGAGAAGGCTAAGGAGAAGCAAGTAATGAGAAATCCTCTCTTGGTGGAATCAGAAAATATTTTGAACAGTTTTTTGCCAGAGGATAAGAAGATGGTAAATGTACATTCAGTTGATGATATGAGCATAGTCATCTCTCAGTTCAAAGTCAAATTTTCAAGCCTAGAAGAATCTGTGGCCTTAGTGGCAAAGGAGAAGTACTTAAAGAAGAGACTCAATGAACTGATGAGTAATTTTACACTAGACTTGAACTCTCTTAAGTCTGGTCAGGCATCATTGAAGGAGTTTGTAGATCAAGGAAGGAAAGTCATTGCAGAATCCATGGATCAGGATATGCCCATCTTAAGAAGATCAAAGATGCAGAGGCAATGATTGAGAAGGTAAAGAATTTAGTTCTAGACACATCCACTGATGTAAACATATGTAACAATGTCTATCAAGGTTATTTAGACATAATTGAGAAGGTAGAGAAAGAAATGGAGAAGATAAGGTCTAGACAGACTCAATTGAGGAACGCTCTTGCGCCCTCACTAGACATTCTCAGTCAAAATATAAAGGAGATTGATGCGAATATGATAACCTATGATCAAGGTCCGAGCACAAAATTGGAGAAGATGGAGAAGCTTCAATATGCATTATGTGCCCATCTACAAATAGTCAATTCTCTGATAAATTTTTGGAAGAAGGAGATCCAAAAACTCAAAATTGCATATCCGGATGTTTTCCCTCAGTAAGTGTATGTAGATATTGTTTTTGATGCACCTTTGTCATTAATGTCAAAGGGGAAGTTGTGTATAGAATATGGAGTACACATATGTATAGGGAGATATAAGATTATGTATAAAGATGTATAGAAGTCAAAAGTTTTTGTGTAAAGGAACAATTAGAGACTTGGCCATATTCCTTTGTTTCCATCAATGAAAAAGGGGGAGATTGTTGGAAATTTGTCTATACTGAGATATATGACTAGATATAGTGTTTTCATTATGGCAGCAAAGTCATATAGCAGTTTGGAGTCAGCGCACTAAGTGTAAAGATTAGAATTCAGTTAAGTGTTGAAGACTAGACAACATACAGAGCACCAGAGACTTGGAGCATCAGTGCACATGGGTACAGATGAATTATGGTATGCACCCTAGAAGTTAAGGTTGTTAGACTATACTTATGCTTAGTCTAAGAGTGCATAAGTATATATGCAAAGATGTGAAAGTTACAGTCAATTGAAGTTGCACAGCCAGTGTGTGCCAACAAAGAACAGAGCATAGAGTCGACAATGACTATTTTGGTTTGCGATTATAAATTAATGTTGTAGAGGCTATACACCCATTGTATTTAGGTTTCTGACATATGTACATGTATAATTGTAAGCACTCTTAAGCCAATTCTTTTGGAAGCATTATTTGTAATTAGTTATAGGGCTGACCTATTTATGTATTTTGTATAAGCGCATAAATATAAGGTGCACCCATTGTATTTGGTATGGAAGTGAAAGGAGAGTTGTGTTAAGTAGAGAAGAGGTATGCAAAGTCAGCATAAGATGTATTAGAGCTTTGGTAGAGGTTAAAGCATCAGCGCACCAAAGGAATTGATCTGACAAGCAATGTCACAGTGAACAGTTCACCTACAGATATAGTGTGTATCTGATTCAGAAGGTTGTAGCCTTCATCATTTGAGCAGTGAGCTCTAGGATAGTGAGTCCACTCCCCTAACATGGATCATTGTAAAAGACTCCTAATAGGGTCTGACCCTTAACAAGGTCTACTATACTTCAAGCATTGTAAAGCTACTTCTAACAGGGTAAAGGATCTTCTAACAAGGATCACAAAACACTAGTGTAGATTATTAGTGGGTATCAAGTCCCACCGGGGTTTTTACCTATTTGGGTTTCCCTATAACCATATTGGTGTCATGTGTTGATTTCATGTTTCATGTTTATGTGAATGTTTAATTAAGTTCTTAAGCATTTATGTTCTGCATAAAGATTAAAGTAAAAAGTTAAAATTTAGTGAACACTAATTCACCCCCCCCCTCTTAGTGTTCCCATTCCTAACAGAGACTATGTAGAGGAGAGGGTAGCATATAGAAGATGCAAGTGATAAAGAAGGAGATGATAAAAACTAGGAGCAAGCAATGGAAGGGGAGAATACCAAGGCATAACCAAAATTGAATCATGAAGAGGAGTGGCTCATTAGCGCCTTGACTAATGTTAATAAGAAACCTCATTTCAATCTACCTGATTATTATGGGAACCTAGATGCTAATGATTTGATAGATTGGATCACAAAGATGGAGAAGTATTTTGAGCTAGAAGGAACTAGTGAGGAGAAGAAAGTCAAGTATGCCTGCACTAAGTCAAAAGGACATGCATCCTTATGGTGGGAACATCTACAAATAAATCAACAAAGAAGAGGTAAAGACAAGATCAAATCTTGGGATAAGATGGTAAACAAGTTGAAAGCTAAGTTCTTGACTGAGGATTACCAAATCAATTTGTTTAGGAGATTGCAAAACTTGAAGCAAAGAGACCTAAGTGTTAAGGGTTATGCCAAGGAGTTCTACAAGCTAAACATCAGATCTGGTCATGTAGATGATGAGGCTAAACAAGTTACTCACTATATTAATGGGTTGAAGAAGTACATACAAGATGAAATCAATTTTCTATAGATTAGGAGTGTAGAAGAAGCTTATAAATGAGCCATGTAGGTAAGAGGAAAAGATAAATAGGATGCATGAGAAAATACAACGAGGTAGAGGTGGAATATTTTAGAGAGGAAGCGGTAGATCTTCTGCAGATCACAAAAAAAATGAGTCAGAAGTTAAGGACAATGACCGGTATAGGAGAAATGACTAGAGTTTCTATTGAAAAGAAGGAAAATGTAGTGATGAAAGGAGGAAGGTTAGTGGCCTATTTTAATTGCGGTGAAGTAGGACATAGATCCTTTGAATGCAAGAAAAGTAATTTAGAGAAGAAGGCAAAAAAAAGTAAGAGGACAACATTTACCAATGAAGATTCCACTAGTTCGATGAATAATAATCCAGCAGAGGAAGGTACAACCTTGATGACAAGGAGAGTCCTACATTAGGAAGAACAAGAGAAGGAACCAGTACAAAGGAAGAATATGTTTAGAACCAAGTGTAAGGTGCAAGATAGGGTGTGTAATGTTGTCATAGATAATGGAAGTTCTAATAATTTTGCTTCAGAGGAGCTTGTTGACAAGTTTAAGTTGTAGAGGTTGAAGCAACCTAAACCCTATCAGATTGCATGGATACAAAATGAACTTAAGGTACTAATAAGTGAACAATGCCTAGTTAAATTCAAGAACATGAAGTATCATGATGAGGTTTTGTGTGATATTATGCCTATGGATGTGTGTCATCTCTTGTTGGGTAGGCCATGACAATATGATAGGCAATCTATGCATGATGGAAAGCTAATGGAGTGAAACAAAAAAAAATTCCCTTAGAGAAACCTCTTAGAGGTGAAGTGTGTACTAGCGCAAGAATTTGTCTAGTGGATGCAAGAAATTTTTTAGATGGAATGAAGCATCATAATGTGTGTTTTTTATTGATACACAAGTATTTTAAGGAGAAGGTATTGGAAGGAGAACATCCTGAGGAAGTCACTAAATTGTTGAATGAATATTCTAATATCATATCGGATAACGTTCCTTATGGATTGCCACTAGTGAGAAGTATCAATCATTGCATGGACCTGATACCAGGGGCTACTCTACCTAATAAAGGAGCTTATAGAGTGACACTGATAGAGAATGAGGAACTCAATAGGCAAGTGAAAAATTTGGCATAGAGAGGATTGATCAGAGAAATTTTGAGCCCATGTGCGGTACCTGCAGTGTTAGAACCTAAGAAGGATGGTCAATGGAGGATGTGTATTGATTCCAGATCAATCAACCATATTACCATCAAATATTGGTTTCCTTTGCTAAAGATGGATGACTTGATGGATTTCTTGAGTGGAGCTAATTATTTCACCAAGATTGATTTGAAAAGTGGCTATCATATTAGAACCAGAGAGGGTGATGAGTGGAAAACTGCATTTAAACAAATGAAGGTTTCTATGAGTGGTTGGTGATGCCTTTTGGATTGTCTAATATGCCAAATACCTTCATGTGGTTGATGAATGAAGTCTTGAACAAATTCTTGGGTAAGTATGTCATTTTTTACTTGGATGATATCTTGATTTTTAGTAAAAGAAAAGAGGAACACTTGTTGCGTGTTAGGCAAGTATTGCAGGGGTTGAGAGAAGAAAAGTTGATAATAAATATCAATAAGTGTACTTTCATGAAGGAAGAGTTGGTATAATTGGGATTTGTAATTTATATTGAAGGATTGAAGATGAACCCTAAGAAATTGAAAGCCATTATTGAGTGGCCTAAATAGGTGACAGTGAGTGAGGTAAGATCATTCCATGGGTTAGCCAGTTTTTACCGGAAGTTCATAAGGAACTTTAGTTCAATCTATGGACTGATGATTGAAACCATGAGAGGTGATAGAAAGGAGTTCAAGTGGACACATGGATCAAAAAGGAGCTTTGAATTGTTGACAAAGAAAGTGACATAACAACTAGTTTTAGCTTTACCATATTTTAGTGAGGTATTCCAAGTGGACTGTGATGCTAGTGGAAATGCAATTGGAGCGATCTTGACTCAAGAAGGGACACCTATTGCTTACTCCAGTGAGAATTTGAATGGTGCTAAGAAAAGGTATTTAGTTTATGATCAGGAGTTTTATGCTATAATTCAAGCTTTGAAGAAACAAATGCATTGTTTTTTACCTGGGGAGTTTGACCTATATACTAATCATCAAACATTGAAGTATTTGAGAAGCCAAGGTAAGTTTACTCAGAGACATCTAAGATGGGTTGAATTAATGTAGATCTATACATTTGTGTTGAAACATAAGAGTGGTGTGGTAAATAAATTTGTTGATGCCTTGAGTAGAAAAAGGACTTTGTTGATTGAAATGAAGATTACAGTAATGGGGTTTGATGAATTGAATAAATTGTATGAGGCTGATGTAGATTCCAATGAACCATGGAAGGCTTGTAAAGATCATATTGTTGCTAAAAAGAGTAGGTGGTTAGTTTATTTTAATCAGGATGGGATTCTATTTAGGGGTATTCAGTTATGTATATCTGGAAGTTCCATGAGGGTCAATCTGATTAAGGAGAAACATAGTAGAAATTTAGACAGACATTTTAGCATTGATAAGACAATAGCCTTAGTAGATGAGAATTACTTTTGGCCACAAATTCAAAAGGATGTGAGGACTTATTTTTAGAGTTGTAAGGTATGTCAATTTTCCAAGGGAAAGTAGTTAGAAAGCGGGGTTGTATACACCTCTGACAGTACCAGTCAGACCTTAGGAGGAGATTAGCATGG
This sequence comes from Chamaecyparis obtusa, assembly GCA_027943335.1. NCBI lineage: Eukaryota > Viridiplantae > Streptophyta > Pinopsida > Cupressales > Cupressaceae > Chamaecyparis > Chamaecyparis obtusa. The sequence continues at coordinate 2,118,460 of BSBK01002548.1, forward strand.
ATGTTTTGTTAGGTTTACCTAAAATATAGAGAGTTTATGATTCTATCTTTGTGGTTGTGGAAATATTTTCCAAGATGGCACATTTTATTCCTTGTAGGAAGACAACTGATGCGGTGCATGTGGGTGGCTTATTTTTCAAGGAGATTGTGAGATTACATGGGTTACCTAAGAGTATTATTTCAAACAGGGATAACAAGTTTGTTGGATATTTTTGGAGGACACTTTGAAAGAAGATGAAGACTCATTTGAAGTTCATTTCTACTTTTCATCCACAAACAAATGGACAAATAGAGGTAGTAAATAGGAGTTTAGGAAATTTGTTGAGGTGTTTATTTGGAGATAAGCCTGGAAATTGGGATTTAGTTTTACCCTAGGTAGATTTTGCTTATAATAACTCAGTGAATAGGAGTATAGGAAAAACACCATTTGAAGTGGTTATTGGATTTAATCCTAAAGGAATAACTTAATTAAGGGATATCAATCCTGATGTTTGGAGGAGTGTTGAAGGAAAAGATTTTGCTGAGGTTATGAAATCATTACATGAGGAGGTGAGACATCACTTGGAGGAAATGAACCATAAATATAAGAGAAGAGATGATATGAAGAGGAGACATAAGGAATTTCAAGTGGGAGATGAAGTCATGGTGTACTTTCAAAAGCGTATATTTCATGTTGGTGCTTATAATAAGTTGAAGATGAATAAATTTGGTCCTTGTAAGATCTTGAGGAGGGTTGATTAAGGGAATGCATACGAAGTGGAGTTACCTAATGACATGGATATATCACCAATATTAAATGTTGTAGAATTATATGAGTGTCATGAATCCGAAGGTAGTAGTGTTGATGAGTTGGATGTTATACAAGAGTATCCTAAGAAGAAAAGGGATCAGATAGAGAATATTTTGGATACCAGAGTTGGTAGGAGTACAAGAGGCAAGTAGTATATGGAGTTTCTTGCCAAATGGAAGGACAAACCAGTTGAAGATTCATCATAGATTTATTATGGTGAGGTTGACCACTTTGGTTTTCCTTTAGCCCAAGAAAAGTGAGGGACTCACTTTTCAAGCACCCTGGGTGTCTGATGCAGGAGCATCTTGGGATCTAAGCAATCTTGCATCAACCAAAAATATGTTTAGTTCTTGTTGATTAGTCATGTGTTCTGGTTGTGGTCGATCTTTACTTATTATTTTGAGTTTCATTTTCTACTGTGTGTTTGTGGCTTCATTCCAAGCCTTATCCTATGATCGCACCTCATTTGGAGTCTTCGCATGGGAGTTCTTGAAGATTCTTGCCAGACTATAGTATTCTTCATTTTCCTTATCAGTCACGGTGTTCACCGATCATATTTCCAATCTTCCAGTTGGAATTTTGATTCATGATTCTACCAACGGGTTATTTTGTTTGAGGCCAACTTATTATTGTGATTTTATATCTTATTTTATTCATTGGGGGTTGTTCCTAGGGTTTTGGGAGCTGATCTAATTGCTGTATTACATTTTCTCTATTCTTGGAAAATGTGATATGTTTGGGCCAATCGATGATTGTAATGGGTATATAAGCTCATGGAACTATTCCTAAGGGATAATTAGTTCTCATAAGGCTATTTGGGTCATAGTTTAGTAGGTAAGAAAGGATTTTATGATCATAATCAAGCATGTAAGACTGCATGTTGTAGATCGATTGTAATTGATTTTCTGATAATAATTGAAGGTTGGTCATTCATTTCTTTGTTATCTTGGCTATTATTTTCATTGTGTTGTTTTGGCTGCAAGGTTGGACTGATCTTTTGTAGGTTTCTTCATCCTTGACTGCGCTAGTTTCTCAACCATAAACACTTGTCAAGAAATCATTCTTGACCGAGAATGCATTAATTTAGAAAGAAGACTTAATCAATTATTTTTCCTATATAGTTGAAGTTTGGGGATTTCTTTCCAATTTCAAAATGTTTAGAATTTGAGAAGATTTCTTCAAGGATTTTTTAGACTCCCTCATTGGCAAGTTCAAAGAAGAGATATGCTTTCATTTTTTAATTCTAATCTGTGCGAGCTAGGGCTTCATTTATTTTATTTTATTTTTTTTATACGTTTTTATTTTTACAAATCATTTTCGGATTTGTGTGGTCTTTTGAATGAGAGCATTGGTTTTCAAAAAAGAAGCAAGTACTTCCCCTTGAAGTGAAACTACAATATGAGTTCTTCTCTGAATGATGCACATAGAGATGCAAGTTCTTCCCACATAGAGAAAACTCCAAACATTCATTTCTCTTTCATATGTAGTTGGGATTAAAAACCTTATTCTTAACATTATTTTACCCAAAAAGAGAAAGTTACTTCCCCATTATGCAATGCAAGCTAAAAATCCCACCTTTAAGTGTCTTACATACACTTTTGACACTTTTTCTAAGGCTGCAAAATGAATTCAAAAACCATTTATAGGCATCAAATGCTTTTTGGATAACTTGTAGTGGGACATAAAAACACTACCTATGAGTAAGTAACCTTCTTACTTATTTATATGCGCATACGCACTCCAATTCCTTTCTCAAAGCTTGTTGTCCACTCATATGCAGTGCCTCTAGAAAACCCCATTTTTTAGTTTCTTCCCTCATATAAAGAGCTAATTTTACCTAAATTCTTTCATCCTTTATTGTTCTAAGGCCTTCCAAGATCCACAGATTCTCCTATTTTCCTATATGATCTACCCAATCAACAAATCATGGCATTGGTCTTATTTTACAAAATATATTTCAAGACTAAAGAGGAGTACGAGGCAAGAATGATCACATGATGGAGCATACAAAGAGGTGGAAAAGTAATGAGGGCATAGAATGCTTTCAAGATAGAGATGGAAATAAATAAATATGCTTTCTCAGTAACTACCAACCAAGGATGAAAATGTAGGTTCTTATCCAAGATGTTTCCACCAACACATTAATCTAAGTAGACATGAAGAATGACAAAGGATAATGTAATAGAAGTCATGTCTTGTTAGACGCTTAGTCATTTTTACATGCTTAAGAAATAGGTGTAGTTTTGTTGATAAATTACATGCAATATAAAAATAATTTATAATTGCACATGATAGTATTTATTCTACTTGAATCCTCATTTGAGACAAGCGCATGAGACGTTGTGCCTTACTAGTTATTCTACTTGAATCCTCATTTGAGACAAGTGTAAGAGACTTTGGGTTCCTGTATTTATTTTACAAAATATATAAGTAAATCTTTATCTTTGGAGTTATTCTTATGTCAACCACCAAGTCATCAATATTATCATAGCAATAGGAACCTTTTGTAGAGTTTGAAGTTGTAGTTGCTTACAAATCATTCCTGAAAAAAGAGGAATTGATTAAGAGAATTTCCCCTTTTGTAATTCCAGTTAAGTTCCTATTGAAGCCACCTACGGTAAGAAGGGGGCCTCCCCTATTGCTGACATGAGAGAGAAATCTCAATAGATGTTGCCTAAAGTCACAATTTTGTAAGTTGTGGTTTTAGTGACTTACACAATTTTTAGGCAACAAGTTCACAAAAAATGTTTTTAGTATAGGGAGAAAAATTTTAAGGTTTTTTTTTTAATTTCAATTGAGTACCAATGTTAATCCTTGATATTTTCTCTTGTCTTGATGATTTCAACAGCTTAACAAGTTTGTGCAGGACGTTTTGTTGAAGACAAGAATCATAAAAACTCCTAATGAATTATTTTGTGGGTTTCCTAAATGATCCAACTAAACATTGTGCTTGTGGTTAATTTTCTTTCATTTTCTAGGCACCTAGCTTAACTGGTTAGTACCAAATTGACCTATCAAGGTGTTAGGGGATTATTCTCTCACCTTTTAAGTGATCAGAAGCCTAGAGTACTGTTGATTTTTCATGGCTTGGGAACTCCATAGGACTCTCTAGTTTCATTTGAAAAAGTGAGACTGCATAGTGGAATGAATGTGTTTGATGTGCTCAAGATCTTAATCATGATAGGAGAGTATGCTCTCACCTTTTAGGTGATCAATAATCTAGAACCACAATTAACATCTATCTTTCATTTTCATTTACACCTTAGAGAACCTATCGCAATGGGAAAAAGTACTCGCCCTGTGAGAATGACTCAAGTGGAAACGAGTCAAAGCTAGGTGATCCCAATCCATTATAAAAAATGCTACCGCTTTCCAAAACTATGGTAAACAGGTGTTTTTGAGTTTTCTCTTCTAGGAGAGGTCTTGATGTTCCAAACAAGAACCCACACACTCCTTGAAGGATCAACTATGTGTTCCAATTTCTTGGAGTCTACGCTTGAGATTACATGTTAGATTGATAGGGACAATTCACACTAGATCTAGGTATACTTAGCGTGGGCCTATAAAATTAGTATTGAAACCACTTTGAGGATAGCTTGTTTTATATGTGCTTGTTATGTTCTTAACCCGTAAAAATATTTTCAAAATACACTATATATTTAGAGCTTTAGAGACAAGACAAGAGATTTTTCTATCTGCTATGTGTGTGTTTTATTACTGAAAATGGAAAAATTCATCCAAAAGCACCCTAGAAACATCAAATTTACCCTTACAAATAGTGGTAGAACACTTGACTAGTTAGAAAGTCATAGCTGGTAAGCCTTGGATTGTATTTTGTATGTTCTTTATCATATCTTGTCATACCTTGGCTCGTATTTGGGAAAGCTCATCTCATACCTTGTCTTGCATCGTATTCAGTGTCTTTGATTGTATACCCTAGCATCTTGGATCATTTTGGGTTCATGAATTGTATAGACTATCATCTTGAATCGTATCCAGTGTTAGTAGAAAATTGTATCCAGAATAGAGAGCATTTTTATACAGTCTCAATCAAATCTAATCATTGATCATAGTACCCTTTTTGGTCCCTTTTCAAGTAATATCATCACAGTTTTTGTAATCAGACCCTAACACCTTGATATCCGCACATCAAGTTAATTTGATCATTAGCTTATCAAAAATCATTAGCACTTATCTTGTTGAATCAAACCTTTTCATCTAGTTTTAGAGGACATTACCATGGATCATCTACCCTCAACTAAACCTCTTAAATCAACACCTATCATCAAATTAGATAACTAAGAGGGGGGTGAATATGTTAGCATGAATTTTGATGGTATTCCTATGGGGGAGTATCATAGTAATGATAGAGGCATGCTACATTGGTTGCGTATTGTATTCATGACAGAGTTTGTCATTGATGGCAAAATATACTATTGACTGGATTGTTTAGGAGCCTACAGAAGAGGTTGCAGAGAATTGTATGGAAATAGTAAAGAGAATCAACATGTGCGCACTTAAAGGGAGACTCCTAATAATGTCTTGGGACACCATCTATGATTGCACATACTTATGAGTTGATCTGACAGAGTTATGACTAAATTATTAATGACTAGTTTTCAAGAGACAATAACTATGTTTTCACAGAACTTTGTGAATAGCATTCATGGTTGCTTGAGTTATGATGTGTGAACATAGGTTCATGTTGGAAACTAGCTTGACATATTATTGTGATCATATGGTATCATGATCATATAATTTATGTTAGCTATGGCATCTGCATTGGTGAAGACCTATTCGAAGGCTGACTTGGAACACATTTCAAGTAATATGATATGCGAGCTTAATCAACAGATCTAAATGATTAATTAATGTAACTAATATGTTGTAAAATTATAAGAGATGTTGTGTGCATCTTCACATGGGTCCATTTATATTTTGTAAATAGAATTTATCCTATTAAGTCTGACTTGGATATAATTGTTGTAACTTGTATTTAAGGATTAAAATCCTTGGAAAATAACTGTGGAACTACATATGAAAGATACATAGGTGAATGAGAGCCTAAGGCTGAATTGGATATTGTTTGAAGAATAGTAGTTGTGCACTAAGGTACAAGGTGGAGCTTTCTTGGTAGTGATTGAAGGTTGGAAGTAGTTTCAAAACAAAATTATCTCAGACTTGAAGTTGGAAGGTTTGGAGAACCTGAGGGTGGCTTTAAATCTCAAATATCTTGATCAAGTTGATGTATTGTACACCCCTAATAAGGTAATTGCATTTAACAGGGCTGGAATCCTAACATGGTTGATTCCTTAATTGGGATCACATTTTAAAAGAATCCTAACAGGGTTTGTCCTTTAACCAAGAGCTATCTATTGTAATACCCAGCTCCTAACAGGGTCATAACTCTTAACAGGGTTATTATACCTATAGTGAAGATACTTGTGGGTACCATCCCCACTGGGGTTTTTTCCTTAACAGGTTTTTCCTCAAGAAAAAATATTGGTGTTCATGTGTATGTGTGTTATTGTTGCATTTACTTTTCAGTTCAATGTTTTGTTTAAGCAACAAGTTTGAAGTTAAAGTTTATTGGCATCAATTGATTCACCCCCCCCTCTTAGTTGATTGGGACACTATTATTCTAACAATTGGTATCATAGCTTTTGGTACTCAGTCAAGAAGCCTAACAACTTGAGGTAAAGATTAGGATGGCCTTATTTAGAAAAGAGAGTCCTAAGTTTGATGTAGAAAATTTTCACACATGGAAGGAGAAGATGAAGAATCATCTAATGTGTATGGGATTGGAATATTGGCTCATTACCTGGAAGGATGTGCCTATCATAAATGGAGAAGACCTTGAGATACTTTCTACTACTGAAGAAGAAAGGAAAATATTTGTATGCAAGGTTGTTGCAAAGGAAGCCTTGGTTAATGCACTATCTGATGGAGAGTTCACAGAGGTCAGAGATCTTACAAAGGCAAGTGAGATCTAGAAAAGACTAATTGCACTCTATGAAGGAGATGAATACACTAAGAGAAAAAGGTTTCAGAATTGGAGAACAAAGATGGAGACAATAATAATGAAGGATGATGAAACAATAAGGATGTATGTTTAGAGAGTATCTAAATGTGTCATTGGAATAAGAAACAATGGAGGTACTTATACAAAAGATGAAGTCATAGCAAATATTTTGAGGTTAGTGACTTCTACCTATAAACCCAAAGTACTGGCTTTGTAAGAGACCATACCACAATACAAAGATTTCACCAGAGAGATGTTAGTAGCCAAGCTAACTAAATTTGCGACTGTATAGCTAAAGGATGCACTACCTAAGGTGGAGACAACATTTAAAGAAACTATTCATATAACTGGATCTACTGAAGCTGGATCTAGTAGAGTAAGCAAGCACAATGAATATCTTGGAGAACATGTTGAAGAATGAGAAGAGATTAAAAGGCTAGACAATCAAGTGGATGAGAAGATCATGGCCCTGATAGCCAGGAGATAAATCAAAGGCAAAGGTAAGTTTGAAGGAAAATTACCTTTGAAATGTTTTAATTGCAATAAGGTTGGTCATTTTGCATCTAGATCTCCAACTAGAGTTCATAAGCATAGGGATAAATATGTTAAATACAAGAATGATAAGGAATGCTACTATGATAGTGATGGATTCTAAGATTTAGATGATGAATTCAATAATGTATTGGGTTTTGTTTCTATCAAAGAAGAGTTTCCTATCTATGAAGAAAAAGCCTTAGTTTCTCATGTTGATAGGAAAATTGATTGGATAATTGATAGTGGATGTTCACATCATATGACTGGTGACAAAGATAGTTTCATTAAACTAAAGAACTTTGATGGTGGTGTTGTAAGATTTGGTGACAATAACCCTAGAATGATTGTTGGTAAATGATCAATTACTTTGGATGGAAAAACTAATACTGATGATGTACTATTTGTGGATGGCTTAAAACATAACTTGTTAAGTGTTAGATAACTTGTGGATAAGGGATATCATCTAGAATTAAAGGATGGTCATTGCTCTATTAAAGGATCTAATGGAGAATTGATCGCATTTGGTTCTAAGACCAGAGGTAATATATTCCAGTTAAACTCTACTGAGGTCAATTGTTTTGTTGCAAAGACTGATGACAATTGGTTATGGCATAGAAGGTTTTTTCATATCAACTTTGAAAACATGGTAAAAGCATCTAACAATAATGCTATCTGAGATCTACCTAAGATTGTGAAGCCAACCAACACTACATGCAGAGAGTGTGTCTTGGGAAAATAGACAAGAAGTAGTTTTACAAGCAAAGGATACTCAACAAATGGAAAGTTGGAACTAATTCATATAGATCTTTGTGGACATACTCAGACCAGGTCATACTTTACAGATATGTACTTTATTATATTCACCGATGACTACTCTAGAATGATGTGGTTAGGGTTTCTTAGAGAAAAATCAGAAGCATTTGAAACTTTCAAGTTCTATAAGGCAAAAGTTGAGAATGAGATAGGTTTGAAGATAAAATGTTTAAGATCAGATAGAGGTGGAGAATTCACCTCACATGAATTCAATACCTTTTTTGAAGAACATGGTATTGTGAGGTAGACTTTAGCACCTAGGACATCACAACAAAATGGATTTGCTGAAAGAAGAAATATAATAGTTCTTGATGCTGCAAGAACAATGTTGATAGAAGGAAATGTCCCACATATACATTGGAGAGAAGCAATCAATATAGCTATTTATACAATGAACAAAGTACAAATCAAAGAAGGTACATGAAAGACACCATTTGAGCTATGGTATGGTAAGACACCTACTGTTAGTTATTTCATAATTTTTTGAAGTAAATGCTACATTAAGAGAGATGAACGTATAGGAAAATTTGATGCTAGAAGTGATGAAGGATTATTCCTTGGATAATCTACTAGAAGTAAAACCTCTAGATGTTACAATCTGAGAGCTAGGAAGCTGATTGAAAGTGCTAATGTGAGAGTAAATGAAAATTTTGAAGTTAGAGAAAAATATTGTGGCCCTAACCCCTATTAGATTTCTTTTGAAAACATGAGTACAAATCATAACAATATGCAGACAATAGAAAGTGAGAATGGAGCATCATAGGATGTTTTGTAAATTAAAAATGGCATAAGTGTGTAGTTAAGGGAACAAACAACACCCAAATATGTTCTAAGAACTCATCTTAAGGACCAGATCATTGGTGACAACAACAAAGGAACTAGAACGAGAATTTAAAACAGAGAAGAAAGGTCACAATCTAAAAATGACATTTGCTTGATCTCTCAAGTAGAACCACAGTCCATAGAAGAGGCATGCATAAATAAATCATGGATTAAAGCCATGAAGGAAGAACTAGAGAAGATTCAGAAAAACAACACTTGGGAATTGGTTCCAAGGCCTAAAGACAAATATGTAATTGGCACAAAGTGGGTATACAAAAACAAGATGAATGAAGAAGGCATTGATGTAAGAAACAAAGCAAGATTGGATAAGTATATGATTCAGTTAGGATTTAAGAAAGGAAACACTGACAACAATTTATACCTAAGAATCACAGAAGAATGTATCTTGATTGTTGAAGTCTTTGTTGATGATATTATCTTTGGAGGAAATGATGAAATAAGCAACAAGTTTACAGAGGAGATGAAAAGAGAATTTGAAATGTCTATGATTGGGGAGATGAAATTCTTCCTTGGATTGTAGATCAGTCAAAGTAAAGAAGGGATATTCATATCTCAGATCAAATATCTCAAAGAACTGTTGAAAAAGTTTGGCATGGATGAGAATAAACCTGTTGGAACCCCTATGGTGATTGGAACAAAGTTGATTTTGGAAGATGAAGTAAAGAATGTACCTCAAACAAGGTATAGATCAATGATTGGAGGTCTTCAGTATTTGACACATACTAGACCTGATATTACCAATGTTGTTGGAATTGTTGCAAGATTTTAAGAAGATCCTAAATAATCTCATCTCATGGCAGTAAAAAGGATATTCATATATCTAAAGGGCACAATTGAGTTTGGTCTATGGTATGATAGATCACAATATTTTATATTTCATGCTTTCACTGATGCTATTGGGTAGGAAATGTAGATGATAAAAAAATTACTAGTGGAGGAGCATTCTTCCTTGGTAAAAGATTGGTTTCTTGGCTTAGCAAGAAGCAGGACTGCATTGCTTAGTCTACTGCAGAATCAATATGTTGCAGCAACAATCAATTGTACATAGATCATATGGATGAAGCAAATGTTGTAGGACATTGGAGTATGTCTAAAAGATTCAGTTACTATCCATTGTGACAATACTAGCATGGTAAATATGTCAAAGAACCATGTTATGCATTCAAAGACAAAACATATAGCAATAAAGTATCATTTCTTGAGAGATAAAGTAGTAGAGAAGGAAGCAAAGTTAGAATATGTGAGTACAAAGGAGAAAATAGAAGACATTTTCACAAAACCTCTACCTAAGGATACATTTGAGCATCTAAGAGGTATGCTAGGGGTCATGCCCCATCCTACCATTGAGTAATTGATGCAGGAATTGCATTAGTCCAGAAATATCATAGCACTATTTCATTCTCTGGACAATATTCTTGATGCTTCTCCTATGGGGGAGTATATGTATTTGAGTTGAGTTACTGAGAACTCTTGGAGACACAATAACAACTTTGACATTGATGTCAATGGGGGAGAGAGTGACACATGGAAAATAATATGAAAGGATCATCCTTTGGAATATTTGATGATTGATGAAGAGGATTTGAAAAGATAACTGATGCAAATACAATATACGTATATTTTGGTATTTATGGAACTTAGACGGTTTTCATCTATGTTGTCATCAATGGCAAAGGGGGAGATTGTTAGCATGAATACCGATGGTATTACTATGTGGGAGTACCATAGTAATGATAGAGGAATGCTACATTGGTTGTGTGTTGCATTCATGACAGAGTTTGTCATTGATGACAACATATGCTATTGACTGAATTATTTAGGAGCCTACAGAAGAGGTTGCATAGAATTGTAGGAACACAATACAAAGAATCAGTACGTGCACACTTAAAGGGAGAATCCTAATAATGTCTTGGGTCACCATCCATGATCGCACATACTTATGAGTTGATTTGACAGAGTTATGACTGCATTATTGATGACTGGTTTTTAGGAGACATTAACTATGTTTTCACAAAACTTTGTGAATAGCATTTATGGTTGCTTGAGTTATTATGTGTGAACATAGGTTTGTATTGGACACTTGCTTGAGTGATTATTACAATCATATGACATCATGATCATACATGTGACTTTAGCTATGGCATGTGCATTGGTGAAGACCTATTCAAAGGCTGACTTGGAACACGTTTTAATTAATATGATATGCAAGCTTAATCAATAGATCCAAATGATTGATTGAGGTAACTACTATGTTGTAACATTGTAATAGATTATGTGTGCATCTTTGTATGGTTCCATTTGTATTTTGTAAATAGGATTTATCCTATTAAGGCCGACTTGGATATAATTGTTGTAACTTGTATTTAAGGATTGAAATCCTTGGAAAATAAGTGTGGAACTACATATGCGAGATACAGAGGTGAATGCAAGCCTAAGGCTGCATTATATACTATTTGAAGAACATTAGTTGTGCACTAAGGCACAAGGTGGAGCTTGCTTGGCAATGATTGAAGGTTGGAAGCAGTTTCAGAATATAATGATCTCAAACTTGAAGTTTGAAGATTTGGAGAACCTGAGGGTGGCTTTAACTCTTTAACTCTCAAATCTCTTGATCAAGTTGATGTATTATACACCCCTAACATGGTAATTTCCTTTAACATGGATGAAATCTTAACATGGTCGATTCCTTAATTGAGATCACATTGTAAAAGACTCTTAACAGGGTATGTCCTTTAACCAAGACTTGCCTATCTCAGCTCCTAACAAGGTCATAACTCTTAATAGGATTATTATACCTATAGTGTAGATACTTGTGGTTACCATCCCCACTAGAGTTTTTCCCTTAATAGGGTTTCCCTCGAGAACAAATATTAGTGTTCATGTGTATGTGTGTTATTGTTGCATTCACTTTTTAGTTTAGTGTTTTGTTTAAGCAACAAGTTTAAAGTTAAAGTTTATTGGCATCAACTAATTCATCCCCCCTCTCAGTTGATTGGGACACTATTATTCTAACATAATCAGTTAATTTTAGTTATCCTACAATCATAAATACTCCCTGATGTATAAAACAAATCTTTCAAATCAATTAATCAACTCAGTAAAACTTTAGTTGTGCATTTATGTTCATTAACCAAATACTAGTAAATTAACTAGTGGATGTACCGATCAAACCAGTAATAATAATGTGTAAAGAAAAATAACAAATCATCACATCCATACACATATAACACTTTAATTTTTAACATGGAAACCCTGTTAGGGGAAAAACCATCTGGGACCGGTACCTGAAAATAATTTCACTCTTCTAAAGCGAGCTTGGTTAAGAGCCAACCCTGTTAAAGGTTATAATAATACATTGTGAGGTGTGACCTGGTTAGAGGATTTATCACTAACAATTGTCCGTGACCAAACATTCACTATAGAGTCAATATGAAAACAATCAACATTCATTGAATGCCATAATGAAATATAAAAGACTGTTAAGTCCCACTCGGTTAAGATATTTATCTGTAGCAATGGTTAGAATGCAACAGTAAATGATCTGATTCAAATACAACTTTCTTTTGTAGATTTTCAGATCTATGCTAAGCTCAAAATGCCTCTAGCCAATATACTCAATTCAATTTTATTGTATCCTCCAACTCTGTTATGCTCGGTTAATTCCTTTCTCTAATGCTCGGTGTTGCCTGTAGATTTTCTTAGTTTTATCTTCAACTTGTTTGACCATATTTGCATGAATTCAATCTTCTCATGCACATTCCAAAATTAATTAGGAGCCTATTGTCTCCTTTTATAAACATAATAAATTATTTTCTTCTTAGCCATAGATTTTGCCTCTTAATATTCACCGTTGATTTTTTCACTTTAACCTTCCTCAAAACTTGTGTCTGTAACACGTTTGATTCTCCATCATCTGATTATCCTTGAATTTTATCAGTCATTTGATCATCATAAAAAACTGTGTCTTTAACCTCATAATCATCCATATTTGTCTAGCTCATTGTCTTTAGTAGACAGTCATATGTTTCATTTATTTATTTCACTTGGTCAATACCGTGACATGTCAGTGAATTCTAAATCGGTTAACACTTTACTCAATATACACTACACTTTCTTGGTGTACATTATTTCAACTTAGTGTATACTAAGTTCTTCATTTACCAACCACATAAACTTGTACATTCTTGATCTTCAATTCATAACAGAATTATGTAATACAATCAAATCACTAACATAATGTCATAGACTCATCAATAAGTTACCCAATGAATACCATATCCATATCTTTCTCATACATCTCATCTTAATGTAAATATCTCATTCCTTCATCATTATTTCCTTCTTCAGATGTTTGTAACTATTATGATAAGTACAATCAAAACTAGTTGACATCAATGAAAATATAATAACTGATTTAATATGTCACATATACCTTAGTATCTCGGTGATCATCAATCACTACCTTTTCAAATATCCAATCAGTTGTCAATCTCTTCCTCAAGATATTTAATCAGTTGTAGTCTATCAATCTCTCCCTTTGGCATTGATGGCAACACAATATGAAATATGCCATAGAATACCAAACATCTGTCTACAACTCTATATATAAATGTTGTGACTCAATAAGATCTCCCTAGTTTATACATTTAATATGTTTAATCACTACATAGCATAAATACTCTCCATTTCGGTTAGCTTCATTTCTAACTAATATTTCTCTCCCTTATTCCATGCAATCATCTCTCCTTGCAAATAGATATTTTATTGATTCATTCTCTTCCTTTAGATCTTTCCTGAATATTTCATGTAATCTCTCTCCCTTTGAAAAAAATGCCAGAAAGAAAATAATCATCTCTGTAATAACCAAATCAATATCTTTTTTATTTGGTTAAGATTATAGTACCTTGCATGGACTGATATGTAGTCTCAGCCTGTCTTCCATATTTCAAAACCTTAGGAAACCCAAAGTGTGAACATCATGCACCAACATCGTTAGATCTTCTAATAAAGTATACGTTGATGCAACCTCATATCATCTTAGTGACTGTTCAACAAGGGATGGACCCCTAGTTTACTTCTCAAGTATTCAAATGTGTCCTTTGGTAAAGGTTTAGTGAATATATCAACAAGTTGTTCTTGTGATTTCACATACTCCAATCTGACTTTATTTTCTTGAACTTGTGCCCTCAAGTAGTGATACTTAATAGATATATGCTTTGTCTTTGCATGCATCACTGGATTCTTTGAAATATTAATTGCACTTGTCTTATCACAATAGATTATCGTTGGATCAGTGATATCCTCATTCATACCTTCCAATAGTTGCTTTATCCATGCAATATTTAAACAATTAGCAGCAACAATAACATATTTTGCTTCTGCAGTGGAATGAGAAATGTATCCTTGTTTCTTACTTATCCAAGTAACCAATCTTTCTCCCAAAAAGAATGCTCCACCAATAGTATTTTTTCTAGCATCAATGTTTCTAGCCCAATTTGCATTAGTGTGAACTTTCAGTTCAAAATTGCCTTATTTCTTGTACCATAAACCATAGTTTTTAGTGTTCTTCAAGTATGTCAAAATTATTTTCACAACAGTTATGTGTGATTCTTTAGGATTAGCAGAGAATATAGCTACAATTCCAACCGCATGTGCAATATCCGGTCTACTATGCATAACATACATCGAGTTGCCAATCATTGATCTATACAAGGTTTGATTCACCTTGATTGACTTGTCATCCTTTGTCATCTTGCATCTGGTGACCATAGGTGTACTGACTAGTTTTGAGTCTTCCATACCAAATGTCTTCAATACTTCTTTGATGTACTTTGATTGTGTGATGTATATGCTTTCCTTTTGTTGTAATATTTGCAATCCAAGAAAATTTTGTATCTCACCAAACATCGACATTTCAAATTCTTTCCTCATTTCATCAGCAAAAGATTTGCATAAATTATCATGTCCTCCAAATATAATGTCATCAACAAATATTTCAACAATAAGAATCTTGTCATCAGTTTCACTTTTTAAATACAAATTGTTGTTGTCACTTATTCTAACAAATCCAGTACTTATTAGATAAGAATGTAGTCTTTCATACCATGCTCTTGGTGCTTGTTTCAGTCCATATAATGCTTTGTCCAACTTACATACCATATTCCTCTAATTAGGATCAACAAAACCTTCAGGTTGTTCAATGTATACCTCTTCCTCAAGTATCTCATTCAGAAATACAGATTTAATATCCATCTGATAAACTATAAATCTTTTGTAAACAACATATGCAAGTAATATTCTTACTTCAAGTCTAGTAACAGGTGAAAATTTTTCTCCATAGTCAATTCCCTCTTCTTGTGCATAACCTTTGCATACTAGTCTTGCTTTGTTCCTTGTGACATCTCTAATAGTTTTAGGCTTAAATTCACAAACTAAGCACTTGTTGTTTCTCAACTTACTTCGTGTCATCATTCTTGCTCTTTTATCTCCAATTATCTGATCGTGTGGACAATGTCTTCTTACATACCTTACAAGTACAGGTTCAGATATATGTTCTTCAATACGTTCTCCACTCAATGCATGATCATTATCTTCATTAGTAACTATTTATTGATTCTCAATCTGTAAAGACTATTGCTCAGTAGCATTATTTTGTTGCTTGGGAACGTCATACTATTGCTCGGGTAGAGTTTCAGGTTCTTCAATGTAAACAAATCTATCATAGTCTTCTAGTTCCTTTTTTCTTTCATCATCATTCTTTTTTGCAAACTCATCAACTCTCACATTTGCACTTTCAATCATCTTGTTAGTAGCATTGTTCAAACATTTGTAAGCCTTGCTTTTAGTAGAATATCCTAGAAATATTCCTTCATCACCTTTTGAATCAAATTTCCCATTTCTATCATCTTTCATAATGTAACATCTACTTCCAAATGTTCTGAAATACCTCACATTAAGTGTGTAACCCTACCATAATTCATAAGGTGTCTTGTTTGATTCTTTCTTCAGTTGAACTCAATTCAGTGTGTAAACAACAGTACTAACAACTTCTCTCCAGTTATTTGTGTGACATCCTTTTCAATCATCAATGTTCTAGCACAATCAACAATTGATCTATTTCTCCTTTCAGCAATCCCATTTTGTTGGGGTGTCCTCAGTGCAGATATCTGTCTCTTAATTCCATGCTCATTACAAAAATGAGTGAACTTGTCAAAAATAAATTCACCACCTCTATCTAACCTTAAGCATTTCAGTTCCTTACCACTTTCTTTTTCCACTTTTGCTTTATACCATTTAAACATTTTGAAAGCTTCAATTTTTTTTTAAGAACATGACAGTCATCATTCTAGAGAAGTCATCAACAAACAAGATAAAATATTTGTCTCCATAATAACTCTGAGTTCTCATTGGACCACACAAGTCAGTATGAACTAAATCCAAAATAGCATTAGATGAATAGTGTTTTCTCTTGAAACTAGACCTTGACATCTTGCCCATTTGACATTGTTTTCACATTACATGGTGAGGTTTATATATGCTCGATAAACCTCTAACTTTTATTTTCTTATTGATCTTAACCATATTTTCAAAGTTCACATGACATTACCTCTTGTGTCATAACCATACATGTTCATTTTTAGCCTACAAACAAGAAGTTTCAACATTATCAAGATAGAATAAGTTACCTTTCGATTGTTCACCATTACCAACCAACTTTCCAGTCTCATCATAGATTTTCACCTTTCTATTCTCAAATGCAACTCAGTGACATGTATTATTTAGTTGTGCTAAACTCAACAGAGTATAATTAAGTCCTTTCACCCAATATGCATTCTTACATCTGATCTTAATATTCAGCAATATAGATCCTTTTCCTTTCACTAGACAAGGTGTATCATTTCCCATTTTCACAGATCCACCATTATAATGTTCAAGATATTCAAATTTCTCTTCATCACCAGTCATATGATGTGTGCAACCACTATCAATAATCCAAGTATCATTCTTGCTAACTTTAGAAATAAGTGATGTTTCAACATACCTTTCTTTTTCATCGGAGTCTTCTTTCAAAGCGACAAATACCACTTCTATGTCTTCATCAGTCTCGGTCTCAGAGTCTTCATCTTCATCTTCAACAAGGTAACATGCCTTCTTGCCTTTATCTCTGTAGTCTTGGTTGTCACTATTTCCATACTGTTGGTTGTCTTTATGATCTTGATTATCTCTTCTGTCATTCTTCTTTTCATTTGATCTTTCATTTGTTTTCTCATCTTCTTTCTTGTCAGGACATCTTGCAACAATATGACCAATTTCTTTGCATTTAAAACATACCAAGGGTAGTTTACCTCTATATCTTCCTTTGCCTTTTTGTAATCTTCTAGCCATTAATGCTTTTAAGTTCATCAAGTTCATCTTCTTCACTTCCACTTTCACTTTCATTTCTTATCTTATGTCCGTTGCTTGATTTTCCAATTTTCAGAGATGACATAAACATAGATTCTACTGTAGGTACAATACTATTGTTATAATTATTAAGCTCAAATTCAGTCAATCTACCAATTAAACTATCAAGTAAAATATTGTTACCAGGAGCTGCTCTCATTTCATGAATTGCAGAGACTTTAATAGCATAGGTAGGTAACAAGGTTCTGAGAATTTTACTTACCAAAGTTTCTTCATCAATAGTTCCACCTGCTCCTCAGATAGCATTCACAACCTCCTTGATTCGGTTGTTGTACTGAGTTATGTTTTCACCTTCTTTCATTTTCATGTCATCAAACTTTCCTCTTAGACTTTCAGCTTTAGCCCTTAGCACATTCACATCTCCTCCATGAACTAGTGCAAGCTTGTCCCACATCTGCTTTGCAGTTGTACATGTCTTAATGTCTTCAAATTCAACATTTGATAAAGAAGAAGAAATCTCAATCATCGTAGCATTGTGTTCTTGTCTTTCTTTCATCTGGTCGACAGTCAAAAGACCGGTGGGTAAGATAAACTTATTTTGCAAGTAGTACAATGTAGAATCTCCAATTCCTGATAGATATAACTTCATCTTGCTTTGTCATGTTGAGAAGTTGTCTTTGTTCAGCTTTGGCACCTCTCACTTATACATCTTGTGATCTTTTACTTAAGTCCTTCAAACTTTTCCTTCAAACACTCTCGCTCTGATACCAATTGTTAGATAACTGGGAGGGGGGGGTGAATCAGTTAAGTCTAATTATCCTATAGTCCCAAATACTCCCTGATGTATACAACAAATCTTTCAAATCAATTAATCAACTTGGTAAAAATTTAACTGTCTTTTTGTTCATTAACCGAATACCAGTAAATTAACAAGTGAATATACCGATCAAACCAGTAATAGTAATGTGTAAAGCAAAATAATAAATCATCACATCCATACACATATAACACTTTGATTTTTAACGTGGAAACCTTGTTAGGGGAAAAACCACCTGAGACCGGTACTCAAAAATAATTTCTCTTCTGAAGTGAGCTCGGTTAAGAGCCAACCCTGTTAAAGGTTACAATAACACACTGTGAGGTGTGACTTGGTTAGAGGATTTATCACTAACAGTTCTCCATGACCAAAAATTCACTATGGGGTCAACATGAAAACAATCAACATTCATTGAATGTCATAATGAAATATTAAAGACTGTTAAGTCCCATTCGGTTAAGATATCTATCTGTAGCAATGGTTAGAATACAACATTCAATGATAATTATTCAAATACAATTTTCTTTTGTATATTTTCACATCTATGCTAAGCTCAAAATACCTTTGGACAATATACTCAATTCAATTTCATTATACCCTCCAACTTTGTTCTGCTCAATTAATTCCTTTCTCTGACGCTCAGTGTTGTCTGCAGATTTGCTTGGTTCTATCTTCAACCTGTTTGACCAGCTTCGCATGAATGCAATCTTCTCACCCACATTCTAGAAGTAATTATGAATCTCTTGTCTCCTTTTATAGACATAATAAACCATTTTCTTCTTAGCCATAGATTTTGTCTCTTAATCTTCACCGTTGATTTTTCTGCTTTAACCTTCCTCAGAACTTATGTCTGTAACATGTTTCAATCTCCATCATCTGATCATCCTTGAATTTTATCAGTCATTTGATCATCATAACAAACTTTGTCTTTAACCTTATAATCATCCATATTTGTCCATCTCATCATCTTTAGTCGACAATCATATGTTTCATTTATTTCTTTCACTTGGTCAATACCGTGATGTATCAGTGACTTCTAACTCGGTTAACACTATACTCAGTATACACTACACTTGCTTGGTGTACATTGTTTCAACTTGGTGTATACTAAGTTCTTCATTTACCGACCAAATAAACTTGTACATTCTTGATCTTCAATTCATAACAGGATTATGTAATACATTAAAATCACAAACATAATGTCATAGACTCATCAATAAGTTACCCAATGAATACCATATCCATATCTTTCTCATACATCTCATCTTCATGTAAATATCTCATTCCTTTACCATTATTTCCTTCTTCAGATGTTTGTAACTATCATGATAAGTACAATCAAAACTAGTTGACATCAATGACAATATAATAAATGATTTAATGTGTCACATATACCTTAGTAGCTTGGTGATCATCAATCACCATCTTTTCAAGTATCCAATCAGTTGTCAATCTCTTCCTCAATATATTCAATCAATTGTAGTCTATCACATCATCCATTCTTTCAAACTTGGACAAGAAGTTGTGCACCATCATCAACCTTGAACCGTATCAATCCATTATCATTGGATCATAGCTTGGTTATATTATTTTGATGCATATTCATACTAGGATATCTCACCATTCTCAACAACAATCACATCCTAAAAACATCAAAAACTATAAAAATTGCAAACAAATTCACCCCAACTTAGTGGAGTCATAACTTTTGACTCGGTGCTCAAAATTGTAAATTGTTTTCATCATTGGAAAGGTATCCAAGAAATATAATTTTAGTTTCTAAAATAGCATACCTTTGGCAACCCAATTTTAGAGACCGACGACAGTCTTGACTCCCAAAAATGCTCTGAAGGCCTCAAAAAATGTAAATTTTAAAACCTAGACAAAAACTTTAAAAAAATATAAAAAAATTTACATTTATTATTTTTCCTCAGTGATCACATGCATGCTCATGGATTTCTTGGCACAACAAACCTCAAGACAAGATACTACATCTCCATCTCAATCACATAGACAAGAGAATCATAACAATAATACCATGGCTAAAAATGAATGGTCTAGATACCATGATCACGACAACAATGAAGAAGAGAATCTCATCATAGCCCTCACAAAGCAAATTCAATCTTTACAATCGCAAATCCAAGATATGGAGGAAAAGGACACAGTATCCAAAAAGTACTCATTAGAATTGATTTTTCCTTTTATATTTGATCGTGATCGACACATGTCTCCATTTCCTTCAAACAAAGAGATACCTAAGTATGACAATCATATCTTTGATCGAGAGGATGAAGAAGTTACACCAAATTCATGTAAGAGGATTATCTATCAATCAAAGGAAGACATTCCAAATCAAGAAGAACCAAGTATATCACAACAACAATCACCACAAGAAACTAAACATCAATCAAAGGAAGACATAGATGATATGGAAGAAAGAAGTGAACCAAATTTTCATGATCTTGAACTCAACATATCTCTTACAAACACAAGTGAATCTAAATGTCCATTCGATAGAGATTTTACTCCTTTGGGACAATCTTTTGAATCAACATTAGAACTTCTTGAACACAATCTCATCACATTGCCTCAAGTCATTTCATGTGGATTTGTATTGTTTAGCAACTATTGTGCATACCATCAAATATAATAAGTAAGAAACTTCAAATTGTATGGAGCTGAAACATAAAATCCAAGACCTTATTGATGATGGCATAATTGAAATGGAAAATCCTAATGATCCATATACTGAAGAACAAGATACTAATCCCAAGCATGATCAAAATCATGAACCTATGTCTAGCAATGGTCCACATGTCACCTCTACTTCTTCCACCAATCCTCCATCTCATAAAGTTTCATAGCTAGTCACATCACCTCCATCAAGCAATGAGCCTAATGATGATACTTTCCATGTTGATTATGTCTACCCTCAAGGACTACCTCTAAAATAAATTCAAGCTAATCTACATCTTGCTGCAAGTCTCTTCCATGCTTCCAAGATCCTAGATCCTAAGATGTCAAGTGTTACAACGCCTATCATGCCTATGCAAAATGATCCTCCATCATCCCACCAAGAATCCCCCATGCATATCCAAACTCATACCTTGTCCTTATTAGTGGCTCCATGTCAAGAGGTTAAGCCAAAGTGTGAAGAAACAAATCCTAAAACAGATCAAGATCAAGATCCCAACCATGACAAATCCCCTCAAACATTTGACCAAGATCCCATATCCCTAGAGTCTCATGATGATCCCCTTATACCTTTTCATTTCTTCCAAGATGATACCCTTCCACCTCAAGGACAAAGTATCCCTCCAAGTCCTATATATTATTGACCTCCTAAGCAAGATCGGGATATCCCTTCCACCATTTCCAATGAGCCTATTAAAAACCAAGAGAAAAGTACTCTTTTTGCACCATACAATGTTCATATTCCTTTTCAAGATCAAAGTATCCCTTCACTTTCATGTCCACTACAAAACCCCATCATCCCTCCATATCCTCCTCAAGATCCCTCCATCCCTTCATTTCCGTGTCCTAATCCTTCATATCCAGATTCCTCCACTTCTATTCAATCAGGTCCACTTCATGATCCTATCAATACTTTCATATCATATCCACCTCAAAATAAACTTGCATCTTGTATCAAGTATCCCATTGGTTAGAACAAGCATTATCAAGTCAAAAGGTTAAGCATCCATGAATAAGGTATATCAAAAGCCTTCTGTGTGAAAGAAAAGTCTAAAGGTCATGACCCTAGTTACAAATCTCACTCTTAATACATCGGCACCCCTTCCAAATCCAAATCCAAATGTATACCTCCCCCTTCATCCCTTTCATCCATTTTAGGTCCATATATTCCTCCATCCATTAGTTCACAAGCCACTTACCCTTTCCCAAATGCAAGTCAACAAAGGCACACATCTTGGAGAACCATCCACCCATCCAAAGGGCCTCCATACAATTCTCATCCACCCATGAATCCCATTCCTATTCCAAGTAATTTGGTTGCCAAACATAAAGTCCATAAGTCAAGCAATCCACATGCAGTCAAGGATCAACATGTCCATTCTAATCAACATGTAAAAACAAAGCAAAATATGATCCAAAAAGGAAAAGAAATGTCCAAAAGGCCACAAAGGCCCATCAAGCAAAAGGAAAAGTCAAAAGAAATATGGGTTCCTAAATATCTTGCACAAGCAATGCATTCCAAAGACCCACAAAAGAATGAAAAATAAAAAACCATGTGGATTCCCAAGAAGCTTCTTGAAGCACAAAATACCAAGGAAAAATCAAAGTGGGCATCCCAAATTGTCATTCCTCTATCTAAATGTCACCCACCTTCCCAATCCATTTTGGGTCTTTATGTCCCAAAACCCATATCCATTCTTACATCAAAACCTCAAGTTGTTCAATTAATTTTTCTTCCATCATTCCACCACCCTTCAAGGTGTGTGTCGATGTTGATCTCGCCAACTATATCAAGCATCCTATCCATTGATTCTATCCACCAACTTATTCTTATCTACATGTTGCATCCATGTTGCCTTATCATGATCTTGCTTATCCTAAACATCCATTATCCCTCCATCACCCCTTATCATGATTGTGTTATCCTATCCTTATCCCATCCAAATTGACCCTTTGGTCTTGATCAAAATGAAGGACATAAAATGCAAAACATGTTCTCAAAAGCATCTTTCTTGTCCACTCTTTTGGACCACACATGCCTTTCATTGCATCATGTCATTATCTTATAGGTTATCTGAAACCAAATCATTAGCCTACATTGCCATACCCGTTTTCCTTAGCTTGGGTAATCTTAATGAGATAGTCCTAGGGTCACATTACACACACTTCATCCATCATTGCCTATCCATTTCGGATCCATCAGTTTACTCATCCATCTGTAATGCCCTACACCTTGCTAGACATAGGGGCAAACAAATGTGATCTTGCTTGAGAATTAGCGATTAAAATTTTAAGATCATCATGGAGGGGTATGCACATGGTCCCATGGAGGTTAGGGCAAGAGGTTCCTGATGTTGGGGTCACAACTGAGTATGTACAGTGGTGGGTTGCACACAGGCCAGTTCGTCTCACGGACCCAGTGCAAGTGAGAGCAGAGGAGTAGGTAGGGCTAGACGAGGATGGTGAGGGACATGATGATAGGGGAGAGCGAGGAGAGCGAGGATATGGAGGAGTAGGTGGAGAGAGAGTACAATGAAGAAGGGCCCCTGTAGCTAGACAAAGGGTGCCCATTGTATAGGCACAAGGATATAGATAGGAAACAACATCGACACTAGTAGCCGGGCAGCCACAAGTACAAGTACTTTAGATGTCACAAAAATCACTAACCCAGTCATATGATATGCACCCATGAGGATCAAATACAAGGTATACTACACAAATAATAAAAGATTCACTATATCACTCTCTATACATGCTACAAATTAGATGATAATAGAAGGGAAAGACATAAACCTCTATAAAGTCTTATGAGAACAATTCATAGAAAATATTCAATGAACAAAGAATTCTCATTGCTAGTTCAAGTATGGGACCCTTATAATTTTTTTAATATACCATTTCCTAAATTCATTGCTAGAATTTGTGGGTAATATCTAGGAAACCAATAGACTAGTAGTTACACAAAATAATGACCATGTAAAACATTCCAAGGATGTAACATCCTTCACTATTACATATTGGGTTTTTTTCAAACACCTCAAAACCCTCCAACAAAAAATTGACTCACATGCAACTACTCTAATGAAATTGGAAAAAAGACACCAATATAGAAAATTCACCACATACAAAGAGTTTATGGACAAAATAGTAAAGATAGAATTAGAGGATCAAATGAAAAAAATAGTGAAAAACTAAAGGAAATGGGGCATTATAAAAGAAGAATCAAAGAAACAAGTACAATAACTTGAGGGAGATTTGGAAGGCTCCAACTAGGCCCATCTTCCGATTTCATCAGCATGATTCAAGGGTCTACAAGAAAACAAGGGTAAAGAAAAAATGAGATTACCAACAACACCAATGAAAAATGAAATAGTAGTGGAATACGTCATCAAAGCACTCCTAATAACGAGTGTTGATAGAAGAACAAAAAGACAAAAACAAGCAAGGAGACAACCATTTGAAAAAGAGGAGGAACAAGAAAAGTCTAAGGAGAAACAAATTGAGAATATCTAGTATGTCAATACTCTTTTTAGCAACTTGTTTAGAAAAAGGGATGTTGTAGATAACTATGGAAGTGTATAAGGAGATGAGGGCCACAAATATAGAAATCATATAAGAGACACTAAATAGATAGGTGATATCCCCCATAAAGGAATTGGAGGGGATCAAACAACTTCAACAATAATAGACATAATCTTTGAAATGAAAAAGGAGAGCCATACAAGAGGCCGAACAATTAAAGGTACAAGCTTTATTAAAGATCACTCCTTTAGCCAATTTAGGACATAAGAAGAAGATAACACAAATTTAGGCCAAGGAGATGCTCTCAAAGTAAATTATGGACATAATGATAATTCAAAATCATCAAGTCACTAAGAAGATTAAAGAGGAAACATTAGAGGTTATAGAAAAGGTGTATGCACAGTTATGTTTAGAGGAGGAAACAAAATCCTAGCAATTACAACACGATACTAGCCAATTTGTATGGAAATATCTATGCAATACATCACTTCCATCACTAAACAAGCCTTCATCCTCCACTACAACATCACCAACACAATTCAACAAGGACTTCCTCCAACAAAAAATGCACATCTAACCACTAGCATCCCTGCAATTGCAACAACTATCACTAGTTGGACCTTCGATAGATCTCTCCAGTATCTCACATCTATAAAAGTTCCAACACGTAGTCTCTCACTAGACTTCCTAGGAAGACATACGTAAGAACATGTGGACAATGTAGAATAGATGGATAGTTGGAAGAAGTGATAAAGGAGTTTCAAAATTACTTTCCACATTTGTAGAGAGATTAATCACAATTTGTTGGGTAAAAAATCAAGAAATTGGTTGATGAACTCATCACAAACATTGATCAACAAGGTACAACTATAAAAAATGACACTATAACAAGGTTGGTGAAGGAAAGGATGGAGGATAAAAAAATGTGTTGCAACCCAATCATAATTAGAAATAGACATCTACACAATACAAAATACTTCCAATGATATCAATGCATTGTACCAATTCTATTGGTAGTGGCTAACATATGATGCCATGTAGAACATGGATGGATAAGTGAGAAAAAATGGTGTCAAAAGAATCTTTACGCAATATGAATATGGATACATGATTTTACCAAGTAATAATCGATCTATTTTGGATATGTGATTACAAACAAAAAATTAAGAATTTATATTAAAATAAACTACACATGTATAAACATAAAAATGTCAAGCATTAATTAATTTCACTCTTAAATCATAAATATATCATTTAGTATAACTCTTGAAACTACTTAGAAGAGTCTTACTATCCACCCGTCCACACAACTTATTAATTGAAATGATTAAGGTGTTATGAATCAATATCATGAGGATATACAACAAACTTTAATATAATCCAAGTCACAATAGACCTAGGATTAGCTTTGAGATATGTAGACATGACAATAATCGGGCACTAGTAACTTGAAGTATCAAATTAAGGCTAAAATAGACAAATGTACCCAATGGATCCATCTCACTATGATCGTGTGCTAAATAGAGGAAATAAATTGGATAAATCAAGTCCATATTGAGTGAGCAACCCCATAAGAAAAAAATAGTATATTTCTCATAACTATACACTAATACATTTGTAGAGTAGATAGAATCTTCTCATCAAAATCTAACCAATGAGGACACGTTGACAACGTGTGAAATTAAAACTATGGTAGAAAAAGGATCCTTGAATATGATTACTCAACTCCTAGTCTGATTATCTCTCTACCACTCAAATGATCTTATAAACTCACCAATTCAATAGAAACCTAAATATAGGTGACACATCCTTTGATGCTATAAGCCTCATATAATACCCCTTTTCGGTTTTTTAAAAAAATTGTATCATCCTATGTCTCTAGGATTAAAGGTGTATGTAGGTGGAAGTAAGTCTCTCAATTTATAATCCTATCTTTCTTGATAATATTTGAAAAGTGAACCAACTTTAATACATAGTAATTTCATTTTACCCTCACCTCTATACAACTTAAAGTTAAGTTTCTTAATGGAAGGTAATTAAAAACATGGGTGCGTAGTGTCATTGTAGATGAGTTCTTATACTTGTTTAAAATTAATACGTGCAAATTAGTAAATATTATCACAACATGTGGTGAATAAGAAATATGATTGCTTACTTTCAAATAAAAAGAATTATAATGGATTAAACTACTAACATCATGATGTTAGGACAAATGTTAAAAAAGTATATCCAACATTCTCAATTTCAACATGCACTCATTAATTAAGAGAAGGATGTTTCACAATGTATGTTTTATTTAACTAGGTGTTTCTCCTATAAATGTATGTATTCTTTATGTTTAAAAAACAACTTGATACATTTATAGAAATGAAAAATTAATTATAATTAACTATATTTTGTAAAGAACTAGCATTTATGTATGTGCACAATCAAAATTTTGTTCATAGAAAACTCTTATAAATAATAATATAAAATATTTAATTCATGGACATTTAGAACTAACATTTATATATGTGCACAACCAAATTTTTGTGCTCTTATAAATAATAAGATAAAATACTTAATTCAAAAACATTTATATAATAATATAAATACTTCTAACAAAGTTCTAAATATTAGACTATAAGATATATATTGAATTAAACAAAAATATTCATCATAGACGAACGAAATAAAGTACAACCCTATAGAATTATTGAAACAAAACCAAAACTAATTTATACAAGAGCTGTGTACAGCAGAAGTCCCTGCCTAATAGCAAAATATGAGGCATGATGCGAAACAAAAATGGTATGATGTTTTAATTAGATAGTTCTGGTAATCTGTATTGATGCATATTTTGCAAGTAGTAGTTCACAATAACTTTTTTTTTACCATGGAATCGATTTTAGTACTAAGTGCCAGCTAATTGGCTATTCCATTTACAAAATGTTGAATTTGTGTCATTCCATTGAAAAATGCATTATTATTTACGAGGACTTCAACAATTATTGTTCATCAATTTCAATAATTTGCTATAAAACTTAGTAGCTTATTTAGATGCTAAGGCAATATTTTTTGTAGTATATGGAATCGAGATAAGAACTATATGGGAACTATAAAAATTAAAGAGATATAAACTATAATATTAAAACATTAAAAATATAAAAAATCTCCATTTTTATATATAAAAATCTCTATTTTTATATATAGAAATCAGTGTCAAAATCTTTATTTAACTTAAGATGGCCTACGAGTAGAATATTTGTGCTCCTATACGAAATAAACTATGTATGCATTGTTTGCAGCACTTAAACAACTTGCTTTGACAATGATTTTTTACTTGAATAATTTAGTGAACATATTTATTTTTAGGCTTAAAGAATAGAAAGCAATTCTTCTAGCCAGGTATTTCCTTAGGTTTAACATTTAAAACCAAAAAAAACTGCCAAATACATATTCCATTCACACTGACAAAACGAACGGTGTAGATATGCTCAATCGTCTTGTAGACGATACTGATCGTTGCCTGGGCTTTAGCCTTTTTATTTTCCTGAGACCGTAAAACACCTGCTTGGAGCTAAGACTCTTTTGTAATTATTAAAGAAAACAATAGTTATTAGCTTGATTCTCTCTAGTCCATTCTTTGTGTTTTATTAGAGCTGATGCAGAATTTTAAAAAGGTTGGGCCAATCCCAGCCTCCAGAATTATAGTTTATGGAAATCTTTTGGCAATATGATCTCTATGTCCCAAGATTTGGTACACGGAACAATTCTTTTGTAAAGCTATGCTCAAACTAAAGGGTTATGTGGACTTATATTAAAGGCTGGGCTGGTCATAGCCAAGATGATTGTAAATTATGATTTTTCCAGTAATTGTGGTCTGACTCCCAGAATCTGGGGTGATGAACATTTCATTTCTGAAGTTGTATAGCAAAGAATGATGGTTTATTCGACAAGGGTTTTCTGTATCATTATTTGTTGCAGTCTGTTATAATAGAATACTCCTGTGAAATCTACTTGTCCGGCGCTTTCAATAATTACCTTATAATAGCAGGGGAAGCTTAGCAAAACAACTCGTTTCAGAATGGGAAGGTAGTGTTGTTTCCAGTGTGGTATTAATTCTTGTGTCGCTTAAGGTGTGTTTCAGGTCTCTGATTCTACTGTTGCTGATTCCATCATTGATTCTACCCTCATATATTATAACCTAGTAACGTATTGCATTGTCTGCCATCTAACAACATTGAATGACAAGGTAATCTATTTTCAATTAATCATCTTATTAGTATATTGAATTAAAGAAAGACAAATTGCACACCAGGTTATCACTGGCAAAAACATATCACCGCTATATAATATGAAAATAATGAGCTTCAACCCATGATTATGAACAAATCAAAAATAGGGTCGAATGTGCATACTTGTACCCCCGTATGCTCTCTAGAAGTATTTTAGCCATAGCCAATGACATAAGTCTTGCCCAATCTATCTTAAACACTTAAATTTGCAAAAATTATCTGGGTTCTTACTTGGAGCAAGGTAGCCTACTGGTCCCTGCAGTCTGGATGTGTTGCTATTTGCTCAGACAGAGGTTGTCAATAGACGGGAGAGAATCTGAGGGCCAAATACCAAGTACTAGAGAATTTGAATTCATATTAAAAGATCAAACCCACCCATCTGTAAAGATCTCACATTTTAGAGACCGTACTGAATCAGGGACAATGATGAATGTAAGAGACAGATTAAAAACAAAAAAACCCTGTTTTACCTGCACAAAAGGCTACTGGAAAAATGGCTTGACCAAAATGAAAGATTTGCTACAAAGAAGTGTAAGAAATGAAAAGAAATAAAACAAAATTGAAAATACTGGCATAAACCATGAAATTAAGCTTGCTATGACTGTAATACCACTTTACAAAGGGCTCGATAAATAGGAAAGGATTCTGCAAAGACAGGCATAGCAAAGCGAAAGAAATAAAAACAGTTCTTCATTTAACTGCAAAAGAACACACTGTTCGACCAACCAGAGAAAATGCTGTGACACAAACATCTGTCAATAGCCTCTTCCACAAGCATTTTCTTCTTTATCCTGTACCGTACCAGAAAAATGCAATATATTTCTTTATTTTATAAAGCTACTGAGAAGACAACTTTCACAAGTAATAGATATGTATTTTCTTCTTAATCCTCTACAATTCTCTGAAGAATGCAATATTTTTCATATTCCTATAAAGTCCATGAAACTGCTTGAGAAAAAATGAATCATCCAAGAAAAGGATTACACATTTTCTTCATAATCCTCTAACAATTAATCAAAAGCAAGCAATAATTTTATTAGTCCTATTCAGTTTCTGAAACAAAAACCACCTCGGGAAAAAACAATTCATTCAAGGAAAAATAAAGCAAATTCTTTTTTCGTCTTTTGCAATTCCTGTAAGCAAAGCAGTGTTTTTTCTTAATCTTATACAGTTCTCGAAACTGCCTACTGTCATAGAAGAAAAAGAACAGGCTATACAGCCGTCACATTCTCAGAAACTATTCAACCAAAAAAAGCGGTTCATATCGTAATAGGGCAGGGCTCGACTTCGATCCTTGGCAAAGCAGAAGCCCCAAAACAGGTTACTGAAAGGAGCAAAAGCATTAAAGGGAGTCCGCAGAAGAAAATGGGGGAAATGGGTTTCAGAGAAAAATGCAAATCAATGCTTCTCTCACTAACAAATTTAATACTCGGCATATTAGAATTACAGAAAGGGAAAAAAATTTCAGAAATTATTGCTGACGAAGAGCCGAGGATGAACAAAAGCATTACCTTTAAAGGTCAAACGGAGAGCCCAGAATGAACAAGAGCAGAGCATACACCGAAAACCTCTATCAAATAAAATGCCAAAGACGAGAATACAGCAGCACAGAATGCCAAAGATCATAATATAGAAAAACGGAATGGGAAGGACATCATAATAAAGAAGAACAGAAGAATGAAGGACAAGAATTAAGCTGCAGCATTTATGCCCCCGTCCTTGCGAGGCCTTCTCCATTCAATACAATGAACACAGAGTTAATACTTTTTTTTAAATATCTGGCGACTTAAAACACATATTAACTCTGATGACGTTAGTAAAAGAATATATGCACGCGCTATATTGGAGGATATGTCCATAGGACAGATCGGTATATCTGTCAAAAGAAATTCTGCGTGTTTTGGGTACTGGGTCACTTTGGGTGGTGAAGGAAGGAATGCTTTTAATAATGGCACATTATATATTTTTCTAAAAAGCACGGCAAAAAATGATCTAATTTTTTCCTGCAAAAAATATTTAAACCACTGGGAAAATAGGATTTGGCCAATCAAAAAACGACTATAAATTATGGAAAATTTAACATTAATAAAGAAATTACCAAACACTTACATTTACTTACATTTGGACTATGTGTTCACATTTTCCCAAAAATAGATTAATAGGGATAAACCTGTGAAAACATAAGTCTCCTGCCTATAAGGCAGGGACTAACAAATAAGAAATAAATGCCACTTCAAAGAGTTGTTTGACCAAATATATTAGCAAAATATGATATTCATAACACAACTTTGATATCATCATGAGGTCATATACTAGAATTTTGTATCCTACTCAAGAAGCATAAAGGATTATGAATTTACTAGGTACGCACTTCTAAAACTCGTCATACATATGATACGTATAGAGCTAGAAGCATAAAATACTTCTTACCTCAGAGTGTATTGCTCTCGATCTTGCAATATGTAGATCCTTTCGTATGCTATATTTGCTCTCATATGTTACATATTTGTTTCATAAGTTTCAATCACATCTAGTTCCAATATGATTAGACCCAATTATCTGTAGAGAAATTTCACGACCAAATACCCTTATCAAGGGAACAAAATATTAAATGGATCCTTGGTTAAAGGTAACTCCATCTACCTTAAAAAGTATCATTAAGAAAATATTTGTATGAAGACAAAGCCTTTTTAACATAAAGGCAAAAAATATGTTGAAAAGCAACAGATTACATATGGGGTCTGCCAGTTATTAAAGATTCCTGACACAACAGTTCCAAAAAATTCTGAGAATTCAAATTGACCGAAGACAAATCTGTAGAAAAGAGGAGGAATTCTCTGAACCCTTGTAAACATGATGGTTTGTACATGCTATGAGTATCAGAAGTAATTCTTGCCTTACGGTAAAAAAAAAGTGAAACAAAAAGAAAACCAATTAACAAGACAGTTAAATGAGAGGAAACATGTATTGCCTTTTTTCTTTTTCTAATTGATATATCAGATACACCACATTAGAAGTGGGTCATATATGACTACAGTTTGTATTTGGGCAATATATGCATATCCAGGAGGTGGGCGGTGTATGTAAGTAATCTTTTCATAGACACATGAATATAAGGAGTGAACCACACAGATACCATTGCCTTTAATGAAGCATACGAATAACACAAACAGGATGGTGGAAGTCTGTAAAGTTTTGGCATCTCTCTAAGGGACGTATATAGGTAGTTTCACGAGCCTCTTGTGCCAATCCAGTTTGTGTAGCATATTCAAGGGCCATTTCCATATCAACCTAGAATAAGATACAACAATGGTGGGTCATATTCATTTATTTAATAAAATCTCCATACCTGTAAGAGGAAAAATGCAGAAAGACCATTTCCAGTCGAATACCTGTTCTACATGTTGGGTGAGCTTATCTCTAAGAGTTTGTTCTGTAATCTCTCGAGATGTTACTTTCTCAAGTATTTCATCATAGTCATCACCAAATTTTGGTCTTTTTGGAGAACGCAATTGTACAATTTCCTTTAACACCTCATATATTGCTCGTGATGCATCAGGTACATACCTACAGCATCCAGCAAAAGGAACTGTTAATTCCAATAACTGCAAGAGGACCCCAACTGATAAAGTGAGATGCCATTTTCAAGCACATACTTTGTCAAGTTTCGTTTACGATCCTGCCGTTCGCGTTCTTGTTGTTTTTTCATTATTTTTGATTTGAGCTGAGCACAGCATTGCTGAATAGCAGACTGAAAGCACACCACCAGTTTGAAATCAGTATCTACACTAAAATGTGAAGGAAACTTTATTTAAGCTTTAAGTTCCTATCCAAGTAAGAAGGTATTTAAATGTGACAAATTTTACCTTGACAGCAGATGCTATTTCTTTTATATCATCTCCAATGTATTCTTTGCCTGTTCCCTTGAAAGGAATCTTTGTACTGACAATACTCACAAAAACTCCAATCTTATCTTGTGTCTGGTTGATCTTATAATTATTCCAACTGTTAAGAATCCAGATAAAGGCATTAATAAAGAGCTTCTTGCAACAAGCTAAAAACCATTAGCACAATATTAACTTTTGAAGAAAAAAAGTTGGTACCCACTTGATCCGCTTTGTTGCAGTCCTCGTGACTACATCTCCTCCTTGCTCAAACAATAGTGGAATACGGTTTGCAAATCGAAATACATTAATACCCTGCACTCAGATTATTAGGACAATGTGCTTAAGGAATGACTCAAGAAGAGGACAAGAGCCAGCTTCTGTCTTCTTCTAGATCTTCAACTTTTGCAATTCCAGAATACAACATTTGGAAAAGAGCCAAGATCAGTTCACAAGGAGTTCTACTGTGATCTTGAGCCTATATATTAGAACAAAAATTTCATTGCTTCAGTTCAAGTTTAATTATGGAGGGTGAGTTCACAATCCATAACTCCTTTTCAGGAGGAAAAATTCTTAAAAATCTGCATTTTTATAATAATCGTGCAACATGGACAGAAGATGGAGCCTATGATGACCTATATAATACTCTTTTTCTCTAACATTCATTGAAGAGTCTGTTACAAATCAAAATGCCGGTGTGTTAGAGCCCAACAATTCTATACCCTTGCATAAATTGTAGACAGTAGACACCTTAAATTTGAAAGATACATGCCAACAAAGCATTTGGAAATTGGGTATCATGTATTACATCATTGGATATAAGTTTGAACTGTATTATATTATAAGCTCAAAATCACGATCAAAACAAAGTATTCAAACAAAATGATAGGGTAAATGATACAAGCTTTTATATGAATTGAAAACAGAACACTTTCAGACACAACATATAGAGTTATGCACCTTTCATAGATTTCTTAGTCAATTTCTTAGGAACCATTTGTGCGTAAGTCTATGAAAACCTTTAAAAAGCAGAAAATAGAAAACCTTTTCTATGAACTGAAAACAAAAAACCTTCTAAAAAGAGCACCTTGGTTTACTAGGATATATCCAAGGATGAAAACATGATGCTATCTTTGAAATTAAAAACGTTATCCTTTCCAACCTGTACATGATAGTTGACATCCAATACAATATGGTGCTATGATTGAATCCAATCATTTACATCCAGATCTATGTACAGAGTTTGTTTGAAATAATTTAATTATTGATTGATGACACTAGCAAGAGCATTTGATAGTGCCCATGGTTTGCATTCCTTGGGATATAGTGTGTCTAAGGTTGCACCATGTCAACTGCGAGTAATCCCTGCGAGTAATTCCTTGGGAAATCATTGTCTGAGACCACAAACAGTGCTCTGAAAAAGATAATATGGTATTTCTTTGGGAAAGGTACATGAACATTCTTATATGGCACCTTGTGGTCAAGTAGGTTGGATTATTGAGCCAGTTTTATAATGATTCAATACACATGAATAGAGGTAAATCTTATTCTAGATGGTCTGAAAACCATGTTAGAGTGCATATAGCTCTTTAAATTGTCAAAACCTATATTTAATTGTTTCTTTCAGCAACTAAGAATGTTGCAAGTATCTACACTAGAGGTGTCCCAATTGTGTGCAAGAGTTGAAATCCACAGAATAACACATTGTTCTGTGATAGCCCGTTCATGTGAATTCATCTATTACTTCTGTGAAAGTTGTCTTAGCTTTAATTTTGTACGAAAGCATCCCTCAGCTTTCATCTAATTCATCCAATTTACCATCATTTTGTAAGAGATTGAGGGTAATGGAGGGTTTGAGCTTCTAGCACGAGCTTGTTCCATAACT
The DNA here is from genome assembly GCA_027943335.1 of Chamaecyparis obtusa. Taxonomy (NCBI): domain Eukaryota; kingdom Viridiplantae; phylum Streptophyta; class Pinopsida; order Cupressales; family Cupressaceae; genus Chamaecyparis; species Chamaecyparis obtusa. The sequence continues at coordinate 2,152,946 of BSBK01002548.1, forward strand.
CAGGAGGTTGCAGTCTATCCTTTGGGGATTGATACTAACTTGAAAATCTGATATACTCCAACAAAGTCATGTTATTGATTGCAGAAAACCCTTGAAGAGGTTGTACCTTACAAGAAATGAATGTAATCAGACATACAGTCTATTCTGCTACTTCAGCTGTCTGATCTGATTACCCTTGTCTGTACCTTATTATATTATGTCTGAACTGTATAATCAGCAGAAGTACCTTGGTTCATAATGATCTGTACCTTGTCTCACGTGATTACAGAAAGACCTAAGGGTTCTAAGCTTGTCCTCAAAATAAATCTGTTTATGAAAAGAAAAGTATGTTTGTAGAAGAGTTAACTGCTGATAAATTACTATGGCTTGACCACAAAAACTCCCTTACCGTAGGCATCAGTGATAGATGTAAATGTTGACTAAGTTGTAGCCTACTGCTACGTACTGTGAGGCCTGTATTGTCATTATTATAATTGTTCTTGGATGTTTGTACTGTGTTTATAAGCCTGATCCATGATTGCAAGTCCCATTGTATGACACTAGAAGTCATGACAAGTTGACTGATATATTCCATGGGAAAAAATTATCACTGATATAGGAAATGGCCGAAGACGAGCACATGAGGTTTATACAAGGGATAATTATACACATAAATGTTAGGATTAAGTAATACTGAGAGGGACTGAGAGGGGGGGTGAATCAGTATTACAACACTTTAAATTAAACTTCAACCAATTGCAAATAAACCATATCAATGCTGAAATGAAAAGAACATAAACACATAACTCATAACACCATTATTTGTTTTCGAGGAAACCCTGGCCAAGGGAAAACCCCGGTGGGGATGGTACCCACAACTATGCACTAAAATATTGAATCCCTGTTAGGAGCTGAGTATTACATAGTACATTTCCTTGTTAGAGGAATAGAAAACCCTATTAGGGGTATACAAAAACCCTGTTAAAGGTGTGATGAGCTTACAGCTCTTACAACCAAAATTTTGTTACAAAAGTGTTCTTCAATAAGTGAACTGCACAAGCATCTGCTATGCTTTGATAGTTCCAATTATAGCTCTATCAATCTCTGATCTCGCATTTGTTATCTGCCTTTTTTGATATCCCAAATTCGCATCCATCACATATCCATCTCTATCACATGGTTTCACACTTATCACTTCCACAAAACACTCTATACTTATATCAATTCTACCATCCAGCCGGCTCTCAAATACAGTATAAAACATAACAATTACTTATACAAATGATAAATGTAGAGTCCGCGATCTTGTATTACCAAAGTGTCGGCAATACACAACTTTCATCTGACTTAGCACGTTACCATTCCATCTAACCTTCCCTCAATCATCGCGAATGTTCATATACCCTGATTCACTGTTTCTCTATCTTCACATACCTTCATATCACTGTATCTTACTGATATCAACACCAAAACACGTGCGACCTTAATTGAAGGTCCTACATATCCACACATGTCTTCCTCTAAGTTCACAAGCCATAATACATCATATATTATCTTCGCTAACCAAAACTGTACTGCAGTATATTGTTATTTTGATTTTGTACTTAGTCATTTTCATGACTGTGTCTCCAATACTTATAATCACTTCATGCGATCACTACAACATAAGTGTTGCCATAAATGACAACCCTTAAAAGTGGTCCCTAGTGCTCTCCAATCATCACTTGCCAACAGTAAAATTGTATACTTTTTGCCAAGAGAAGTGGGAAGCAACCAATACTCAGTCTGTGTGAGACTCGATTGTCAACAGTAAGTAGGAAGAGGTTCTATGGGACCCACCCCTCCTTAACTGTCACCAATCAACTCCCGAACAGCTTAGTAGTTATATAATTGTTCCATAGGAGAAGTCATAAATTAAATTTATTTTGGGGGACTATCATGCCATCTCCAAATGGCAGGTGAGCACACGCCTCTATTTCATACAAATTTGCCATGTTGTACACTTGTGTAGAGGTCTTATACCTTAGGGGGTGCCTTTATTTAGACCTATCTATCCAATTATTAGAGATTACTATTAATGATACATATGTAATTCTATTGAAATCCCTTGCCCAAGGTATTCTGTTTTGACATGTATGTCAATTATGAAGTATTGCATTGGTTACCTATGTTTTCTCTCTATGTGTTTCTTATTTATGATCCCATACAGGAATGTTAGGGTTCCACCTAGCTTGGGTGGTGCACAGGAGAGCTTTGTCGACTTTGTGCTTGGTGGAAAAGTGCCCCCATGATATTCACTCTCCTCTCTAGAGTTTAGATATCATACTAGCAAATACACTCTTGGTAAAATTGTTACAAAATGTCACTAGGTACATCCCCTCATATGGATGGCAAGGGCCACATGATACCTATTAGCTCTCAAAAGTGCACCCTATTAAGCTTATAGAAACTTAACCTTCTGGAGAAACATGGAAACACTCTTGGGTAGTGGGTTTCCCCAAAATGGAGTGAATCTCCAGGTTCTAGGCTGGTTCCTATATGATACTTCACTTGAAACTTTCGTAAAATTGTAAAAAACTTGGCTGGGAAAAGAGATAAGAAGATTTTCTTGCGTGAACTCTGAATACTGAAAAACAGGAAAACTAAAAGAAAAAAACTTAAGGTGATGCACCCAAACCGAAGATGAAAATGGTATTAATCAGACACAATAAAACTTTCCTAAAACCAGTTTGATACAGGCACAATATTGATATCAGAATACTCAGATATAGATGCTTTATAAGAAGGATTGACCTCAATTCAACTGTTAACAGGAATAATTGCATTCACTATTAACAATGAAATGAAACAAAAATCACAACTTACAACCTATGTGAGTATCAAATATTCACTTACAGATGCTAAAACTGAGACATTCACTTCAAGGATTCAAAATGAATCACAAACAAACAACATCAAATCAGTAACTCACATACCACAAGATGAACGCAATAATGGCTTCCAAACTTTTCTTTATTCAGGCTTCAATGGTGACATAATAACACCCTCATAAAACTGAGTTTCAAACAATTTGCAAGTGACCACCATGAAGGACTCAAAAAATCACTCCAAAGGCTGCATCTACATAAAATCTGGAACTGGTTACAAAATGAGTCTTCAACTCATACTTATGCATTTTCAAAGCCAATTGTATTCTGAAAGCAACAACTTTTGGGTCAGATTTTCTCTACAAGGCCATTTTTGAGCCCTCCAAAGGACTTCAAAAAGGCATAAAATAACCCAGAAGTCATGCCCCATTAATTACATCATAAATATCACTCATAAATGCATCTCAATCCCTCAAAAAAGACCACAAAAGTCTATGTAGACCCAAAAACTACATCCATATCCTCACAATAATGCCAGACTTTGCATTAAAGAAGGAACTAAAATGTCAAGCATTTTTGCAATAGCAACTGCAGTGTAAGAAACTCGAACATCCATTTTACCAGCATTGTTCATTCTGAATCCCACCAAAGGATCTTCATCCGCTGCAAAACATAAGCATACTCACCTTTTTCTGAACTTGGAGAAACTCACTCTTGGATTCATGATGCACTATTGTCTTTGGTTTTATCGGGCTTTCTTGTTGACTGCAGTACTTTGATCTTCGTGACTATTATGGGCATGAAGTCTCTTTTACATTGACTGTCTTTTCTAAATGTATTTAATGCGCTTGATTTGTTGTGGCTAGCATAGTTCATTGTGAATGTATCTTACAACTGAAACTTTTTCTTTAATTGTATTTATTGCTGATCACATGCTTCTCAAACAGCAAATACTACTATTGCTCTTGATCTTAAATTCGTGATCTCCTTGAATCTGCACATCATTGTTCTATTTGAGCTATTATCTGCACTTGTCTCTTAATGGCATGCTGGGCTTGAACCCTTGTGGGAGCCACATTTGCGTCCACATACCATTAAGAGACAACTATGGGTGCAAAAGACACAAACGTGTTAGAAATAAACTGTTTTTTGGATTTGAGATGATACATGCATATGTGGACAAATGTGTAAGAATAGTGTATGGTCATTGCTTAGAACTTCATGTTCTAACACATTGTTTTACATTTTTTTCAAGCTTGGGATAGCAAGGAAAGAGGACCTAAAGAATCAGGCGAGGAGAACAACCTAAAACTGTCTTCCACTTCTGCCAGTCATTCACAGGCAATGGCTGGCTCCTATTCTTACATCTTTGTATCTATTCTCCTTAACATATTCATGTATATTTCAAGATGAAAAACAATGACATGGTTCTAGCTAGTTTCACGGCATGTGTGGAGCATTTATTACAAACTTTGATGAATAAAATATTACATTTTCAGAAAAGATTTACAAAATGTTACTTTTTCTGTTTTGATCTTTTCTTCATTGAATATGATACGTAAACTCATGAAATTATTCAAAGTTATGCATTTAATACTGAAACACAAAGACCAGCAAAACCAGAAAGTACCTTTTTGTTTTTTTGAAATACCAAGGCTTCATCAAATCGAGCCTATAAGAGAAAAGTTGATAACAATACCCAAGAGGGATAGTATCCACTCTTGGGCCTAGGGTTGAGGATTGATTAAGGCAACCTAATATGCCCCTCATCCTAGATCTCCTATGGTTGAACTCCATCAATAAATAAAATATATCTTATGATTAAATTAATGTTCCTAACCCTAGTCGAAATGATCTGTGCTTTTCATGTTTCTAGTGAGGAAGATCTATTTTGTGGATTACGTTTCAATGTTTTTATAACATGTTGCAGAATCTCAACCAGGTACATGATATTACTAATTCTATTCTACTTATTCTAATTGGAATTTGTGATTTAGGGCAAAAACTAGGGCATTTACAAAAAGGGACATTACAAGTGGTATCAGGGGAAAATAATAACAATCGCAACTCAAATTTTCATAAACTGGGCAATTTAATAGATGCCAGGCTGACCCAGTATTTATAATAAGCATTGACAAAAAAAAATTATAGGAGGGCTGAACAAAAGAATAGTTAAAACGGGCATTTTGAAGAGGATCGACCCAATTTTTATTTTTTTTAAAGAGGGATAAACGCTTTGACCCGGAGCTATGAACCGGTGAGGCCACAAATGGGGTACCTCATCCCCAATGGGATTTGAACCTTGATGGCAACAACAACAACAGAACAACTTAACCATCACAACATGCCACTATTGGCGAGGGTCGACCCAATCTAATTTAAGAGCATTTTTTAATAATAATAATCTATTTAAAGAGGCCGACTCAGATGGTACTCAAGAGGTGCAACTCTTGCCAAATAAGACATAAAAAGGAGCAACTAGTCATCCAACAAGGGCATGGAGAGAAACAAGGAAAAAGAGCAGAGAAAAACATAACGGTTGCGATTAATAAGTGTAAGGCAACAATCTAATTTTAAGAAGTAGAAAGGCAGATATATCAGTCCATTTTAAAAGCAGAACCCTAAGTATAATAGCAGATGCATAAGCAGATTTGAAATGGGGAAAACCCTTTCAGAGAAAAACCCCAGTCCAAAAGCCTGCTCAATGTATTAGGATAAATAATGGTTTTACAAAAACTTGCAGAGAAAGTCTTCTCCATAGGAGTTTACAGTGTCAATATTTAGAGATATTCTAACAACACAAGATTACTTGCACAATACAACATACAAACTACACTCCAAGGCAACCAATTTATAGAGAATACAAGAATGGACGAAGCATCTAGACCTAGCCAAAAGAGGTGGGCGTCCAAATCCATGTGGCACATTTTTCCACCTCCAAGCATGCAAACGACACTCGTACAAGATTTTGTAGCCCCTCTTGCATGCCTTTGAACTTGGGTGCCTAATTCTTGCCAAAATAGGTATGACAAATGCTATTACACACCTTACAACTGTCATAAAATCTGTCATTACTGACATCACTTACAACTATAAGAGAACCTTTCATCACTGACTAATAAATTAATAATAGCATATTGTCTTACACCCTGTCATTACCCAATTTGGGTGCTCACGTTCTCCATGCAAAGATACTTCATGAAACTTGTCCAGCCTGTCATAGAATATGGTTCTTATGTGTCATAACCTATCATAGGAATCTTTCCTTTGCCATAAGTCATCATAAGTTCTTATACACTGCTCAAGATGCCCACACATGGCAGAGAATCTCTACCACAAAATGGAACGCCCATCTTCTTATGTGAGGACAAAAACATCCTTGTCAACTCTCACTGTGATGACAACTCATTATATGTTCTCATCTTGCTGACTCTAGGATCTCAGTGATCAAAAAGTGTTGAGGCATTGAATATGCCTACGTTACCGGATTCAGACCTTGGACCCTCGAACCGGGTCCGGGTCCGCGTTCAAACCTGTGGGTCCATCTGGATCTGTATTGCAGATCTGGACGGACCCACAGGTCTGAACACGGACCCTGTCTGGATCCAACACGGGCCCGGGGGGATCCAGCACAGACACATGAGAATTCCGTGTGGACTGCCAGGGACCCATGGTGCAAAACAAGTTAAAGTGGACCCAAAACAAGTTAAAAATGATTTTTTTATTATTTTTTTTCTCCGAACAAGTGATGATTTTCTTTAGAATCGTGAACATAGATCAATGATCAAGCATCATAGATTCATACTATGAAATGATTTAGTTTTACAATCATGTATATTTTCCTTAGTTTTTTGTATATATAATGCAAGTATATATATATATATAGAAAAAAAATAAAAATAAAAAAATATATATATATAGAAATATATATATACACACACGAACCCATATGAATCACAATGGAAAACAAAAAATTCATGAATCCACGAACCGGATTCTCGTACCCGAACCCATCCCCGAACCTGAACCAGTAACTTAGGAATATGCTTTTCTATATCCAATTTTTGTTTTTTAAAAGTAGGGTGGATTGTTACACTTCTACTCATAACCAATTCTTTGAATGTAAAGCAAGGTATTTTTCTTTTTAACTTATCATGAAAGGCAAGCATAAGTACAAGGGTTGAAGGCAAGTGAGAGACAACGAGGAAACAGTTTTCTTTTATTTTTTGCATGAAGCAAATGGTAAGCTCAAAGGTCTGAAAAAGAAAGGGAATGAGTAAGGCACTAGAGAAGAAATGAAAGTTGTGACCGACAAAGATAAAAATGGCAAGGCGGTGGCATTTGATGCATATATCCTTTTTGACTATGGTGGTATTAATCCAATGAAAGAGACTAGATGATATGCCAGTTCTACCAATGACATCATTCATAGCTAATAGGTGGTGTTCTTTTGTCAAGGAATTTCGGATCATTGTGGCAAGAGCACATGGTGTGCAGCACGTATCATTCGAATGCCGCAACTGGCACAGTGACAGAATTAAGTGCACTAACAAACAGAGAGGCTTTCCACATGATAATGATGCCACATTCCTGCAACAATTGCCCAAACTTCCAGTTTATCCGTCACCAGAAGTTTTGGTCTTAGGTTTAGTGGCAGTTTAGGTCTCGTGTCTAGAGTTAAGTTTTGGGCAGCATGATCCATTCATGGAGCCGAGCCTTGAAGTATGAAGAGATGCAAGATCTAGTTTTTGAAACTTGAAGGGTAAAGAGGAGAAATGGGAAGCACCATCAAATGTGGTGGCTGTAAAGTATGATGAGAAACAAATCCAAATGGCATCAATATGAAGAGTGAAGAGCGCATCTTAAACGAAAGTTCTGATATTTAAAGAGTTCAAATCTGATTTAGATTCAAGGAAAGAGCAAATGAACGAAAGAGAAAGTGTGAAATTCAAGGATTGTGAACAAGGCATGAAAATTGAGATGAGAATGGACAAAATCTGAGTATGGAAAGTGGGAAAAGGAGAGTCTCAATATTCGGATCTGAGATGAATCTCACTAAAATCAGAGGTAAGGATGATCACCAAGGGCATAATTACCATACAAAATAACCAAGCAAACTTTGGATTTTGTTGAAAGAATGAAAGGCCATGCTTATACAAGGTCTTTACCCTTTGAGGGAATCTTGAGAATAGGTCAGATTCCGACCTGGTTTCAGGATTCCAAATCCCGACAGACCCCAAAACTCCGCAGCCTTTCTCCATGTAAAATCCTGACAGCTCTCATAATTCCGCCCAAGTCCAGGGGTAATGCAATGCAAAAATTCAACTCAAAATTAATGAAAATGATAGAAATTGAAGATGAAGGATGAAAAACAATCTAAATCTTGGAGATAGGTGATCAAATTTTGAAGATGAATATGGATGGAAATCAGATGTTGATGAATTTTAATTGATCAAGAATGCAAATCAGAATGGAATAATCATGAGGATGAGCCTTAGAAATGATCTTGAAACGTGAAATATGAATTGAGAAGGCTGAATTGACAAATTTGGAACCATGTAAAGGAGTGAGTAATCTTGACATAGGGTTGGATTCCGACCTCTTGTAGAGATTCCTAATCCTGATGCTAGGTCGGAATCCAACCTCTTGTCAGGATTCTTATTCCTGACAACCCTCCTATTTCCACCCTCCAATTGTGGTCCAATTTCAGTTCTATGTTGCTTCTTGCATGGAAATATGAGCATTTCAAGGCATAAATCAGAACTCCTCATCAAAACAAGCCTGATTCAAGTGGATTGTAAGATCAACATTTCCATGAAAAATATGAAAATCTGTTCTTGGACCAAAGAAAATTCATGATCAAAGTGCAATTTGCCTCCTTATTTTGACAAGAATTCTTGATCAAGTTGGTTTAGTAGAAGAAAAAGTTGATATAAAGAAAATCTAGATGCAATTTCATATCATGTAAACTTTCAGATTTCCTTATTAGCTTATACTTATCATTTTGTGAGCTTAATAAAAAAATTCTTTGGTTTTGCAAGGAAAGGTGAAGATGCTCGTGGACAAAGAAGGATTACTACAAGAACAAGTTTGAGGATTCAAGGCAATCAAGATAGTTCGAGGATGAAAGTTGAAATGAAGACTCCAATCCAAGTTCAAGATTCAAGTACATGGAGTACCATCACAAGTTCAAGGCCATGCCAATGAGAAGATTTCCAAATTTTGAAAGTGGAGAAGAAGAAAGAATGAAAACAAATATTTCAAGATAAGAATGGTGATGTGGCATCTATCCATTTCCAGCCAATTGGAAAATTCGAGTTTGCATGTGTCCAAGCACAGTCAATCAAATTATACCAAGTGTACATATGGAGTCCACATCAAGCCTCTACTTAATGTATTTTATCATTGGCTCTCAAAAGCAATGTAATTTTCTTATTGGCCCACAATGTGGTGCCTTCATTTAATTGGATGAGCATTTAATGATTGTAGCAGTTACGTAGGTTAGGGATTTGTTAGCATAATCTTGACCTTTGATCTTGAATTGATCTTGGCATTTCATTGTAACTGAACAACTATGTTAAGTTAGATCAGATTTACAGGTATATGTCAATGTCTTTTATCTTGCACTACAAAACAAATGTTGATGGAAATTCTTCTGAATCCCTTGCAAATTGAATGTGAGAAGACTTGCATTTAATATTCTTTAAAATTGAAATGAAGGAATATATGCAAACTGTATTGTTGTTCATTGTACTTCGCACTTATTGATTTCGGTGCTAATACTGAACAGACCGATCAATACTTATACATGTGGGAGTGAATGGCCACGTCTATGATAGACATGAGTGACTCCTTGAGGAGTCATGCGTAATCATAGGCGTGACTCATAGTCACGTCCTTTGATAATGCATTGTATTTGAAACATAACACCGCTTCAATACTTATCGGGTGATACCGATGCATTACCAATACTAATTGGTTGATACCGATTCATTACCAATGGTTATTGGGTTTACTCTCGATCCAATATCAATTATAATTCAATACTCATCTTTATCGAATTGATTCGATCATAAAGAAAATCGTGTATATATATATTCTTCTTTAATCTGATTGAAAGTATGTATGAATGTCTTTTATCTTGCACTACAAAACAAATGTTGACGGAAATTCTTCTGAATTGCTTGCAAATTGAATGTGAGAAGACTTGCATTTAATATTCTTTAAAATTGCAATGAAGGAATATATGCAAACTGTATTGTTGTTCACTGTACTTCGCACTTATTGATTTCGGTGCTAATACTGAACAGACCAATCAATACTTATACATGTGGGAGTGAATGGCCACATCTATGATAGATATGAGTGACTCCTTGAGGAGTCACGCCTATCATAGGCGTGACTCATAGTCACGTCCTTTGATAATGCATTGTATCTGAAACATAACACCGCTTCAATACTTATCGGGTGATACCGATGCATTACCAATACTAATTGGTTGATACCGATTCATTACCAATGGTTATCGGGTTTACTACCAATCCAATATCAATTATGATTCAATACTCATCTTTATCAAATTGATTCGATCATAAAGAAAATCATGTATATATATATATTCTTCTTTAATCTGATTGAAAGTATGTATGAATTTCTCTAATTGATATATATACCTTATAATATGAATTTATTTGATCGTGGCTATATGCAACAACAAACTATAAAAGGCCAAGGCCTTCTCATTCGTAGCTCATTAGATTGAGGAGATTATATTAGTTTTAGAGTAAAGTAGGAGACTTGTTGAAATCGTTGCCATAATGTTGTCAAAGTAATTGCTAATTCATTGTTGGTCTTGATGTTGGACTACTTGTGTTGCTTTGGAGTATTGCATGGTTTCTACATTTCCTCACTTAGAATAGAATTTTATTTCATGTTGATTATAAATAATGTTTAGTTGAATGAAATATATTCTAGATGCATCTTTGGTGAACTTGCTTAGACCAAACCACTAGATGCTAGCTGATTGTATTTGTCATGCGTGGTCGAATGACATATTTATGAATTTAACCTTGATTATTGTTTGCACATTGATATGCATTGTTGGATGGTGTTAATGGAATGGTGATAGTTTGAACATCTTACATCTACCTTAGGATATCACACTAGCTTGGTTGATGGCAATGGCTAAACTAAGTCTAGTAGAGTCACAGAGACATCCACAGTCTCTTACATTCTAGCAGTAGATTATCTTTTTAAACCCTTTCCTTTGTAGTTTGTTTGGTTGGAAGTAGTTCAACTAGTTGATATCCATTGATTGAACAACGTAAGTCCCTTTGTGATAACCAACATATCACATCATTATCATTGAGCGAGTATCCAACATTAAGAAGTAACCTTGGAGTCACCTTGATGATCTTTCATTGCAATCTTTAGCATAAGTGGTGTCTTTATTCATGAGAGGACTCAATATTCATTGTATCATCCTGAAACCATGAGTGTTCTATCTTGCATGTTGTAGTGGATCAAAACTCACATTAACAAGTGCCTAATGTTGGGTAACGAAGTCATCCCTCCTATTATCCAGAGATAGGAAATTGAGATAAAATCACCAAAAAATTGAAAACCTTGGATTTTATTAAAACATTTGAGCAAAGCATTTTCTGGAAATTTCCGCATGAAATGTTTAGGAAAAACCACAAATTTAATCTACAAAAAAATATGCCAAATAACCCCATGATTTTTGTTTTAAAAAATCAGGCAAAAATCTTCACGAAATTTCAAAGAAATTAAACCACAAATTTTATTGGAATTTTTTACCAAAAGCGAACATTTGCTCAAATACCATGAAATGATAATCGATTGATAGTCAATAGTAAACAAAGAAGAGGAAAACTAATTAAATAAGCAATTGCACGATCTTTTCATAACAAACCGATCGAGAACTAAAGACAGAATAGAAAGTTACTAACCTAACTAAACAACTTAAAGAACAGGAAGTTACTAAAAATTGATAGACTGACTTAAAAGAAAATTACTTACATGACCATTATACTAATATAACAATATTACTGACCTGCTAATGGGTTGTTGAGGGCTAATCGTCCTTCCTCTTCAGTTAGGGTAGTGTCATGGACTCCACCAGATAAAGGATGGATAAAAGTAAACTTTGATGAAGCTTCATAGGGTAATCTAGGCCCTTTTGGTCCGGGTTATGTTGTAAGGGATTGGACTGGTAGTATTTTGTTGTTGGGGGCAAGGAAACTATTGGATGGTACTAATAATGAGGCAGAGGTCCAAGCTTCTCTTGTAGCAATTAAAATGGCAAAGTTCCTGCAAGTGTTCAGTCTTCATTTGGAAGGTGACTCATTAGTTATAATTAATGCTATTGTCAAAGGTGAGTCCTGAGTTTGGCATCTCAATAAGTATATTCGACTAATCAAGTTTATTTTGGACTCCTTTGAAGAGTTTAAGGTTATTCATGTATTGAGGGAAGGGAATGAAATTGATGACACAATGTCAAAAACTGGTGTTGCATTGTGAGATCGAGGCAGAGAAGAGTTTGAGGATTTTTGGGATATCGATGGGAAGGAATTAGAATGGAAAAAATAATGTCTATCAAATGTGTTGAGTTTGGAGAAAGGGGCTCCTGTTAGTAGTGTTTAGAATCGTAGTCTACAAGGATGCATTTGTTTTTATTTAAATCTATTCTTTCGGAACCTGATCATTCATAGCTGGGTGAATGAAAGTAATCATGATAGGTAATGTTTTGCATTTGATGAGGGTAAGGTGGCAAGTACGTTAAGCATTATGGGAAATCACATTGCCATTAATCTGCACATGCCAAGCCTGATGTGGAGGACTGGTGTTATGCAATGGTAATTGGTTAGAAGCCTCTGGAGGAAGTCTTTTAGTCCGTGGGCAGGATTTAATTCCTTTGCCCTCTACTTTTATCAAATTGTTCTGTGGGCTTATGGTGTGCAGGTGTTTTGGGTCGCAGAGAGCTGAATAGGGAGACATGGAAGCAAATTTCACACTGCATACTCTAAATCAAATGCAGGCTTTTAGAAGTGAAGTGAGGTTGAAGAGACTGAAGGGGATCTTCCTGATTCATGATCCCATGTTTTGGCAGTGCGTTGAGTCGATTTTGGGTGAAGAGTTTTTGAAAACGGACCATTGTTTCAGAACCAACATTGACATATCCTCTGCATTCTTTGCTTGGGCTCTTCAACTGGGTTCCAAAGAGGAAGCCGTGAGGGTTATGCAAGCTTGTGTTAAAACCCAATGGTCAGGGGGAATGATCCCAATTCTAGCAATGGCTGAACTGGGTGTGGGGCTGAGAGTAGGGGACGGATTTTGGAGAGCAGTGGAGGATTCTTCATTGAATTTTAAGCCCTTACTGGCTTGGGGTTCATCGACAAGGAAGGAAGAACGAATTGTGGAGGATAGGGGAAGTGGGACATGCTGCTTGGCTTTTTGCAGGTCAGGGAAGAGGAGAAGCGTCTACTGGAATTGGAGAAAAGGAGACCCAAAAAGGCCAGTTGGACACAAAGGGTGGTCTGCTCATTCCCAATAATTCCAAGGGCCCTATCTACAAGGCCAAGGTCAGCACATAGGTATTAGTGGTATCTCTGTGAAAGTTTTTGTTTAATGGATGGCACTGTTTTGTTCACTTGCCTGGTCTGTGAAAGCCCATTTTTGTTAATGATGGGGTATGTCAGACTGTTCTCTTTTTAGTATATCTGGTCAAGGCATAGGTCTGCCCATTTTGTATAGATATGGGCATAATGTGGAGCTTCAATTTGTTGTAGTTTCCCGTTTTGTATAGGCCCGGGCACTAATCTTATGATCTATGGTAGAAGTCAGTAGTAGCAGAGTATGGTGGTGGTGGCAGGAGGGAAGTACTAGCTAGTTCAGTTGGTTTCGGTTGGATGATGAACAGTATTATAATAATCTATATTATTAATTAAATTAAAAAAACATTATTCGCCAATAAAAAAAAATATAACAATATTACTTTAATATGTTAAAGTTTCAAAATCTTGGTGGTTGGTAACAATAAAGGTGGTTAGTTACAAGAATGGACAAGGTTGTATATAAACAACACACAAAGGAAGTTTGCAGGAGGTGGCAATAGTATACATGAGTATTGTCCCAGATTTGGTGGAAAAAAGTAGGACCAAATGTTTAATAACAGAACCTTTGATTGGAAAATGTCTCCACGGAGAAAGGCAGCACTATTTCGTGGTTAGTTTCTTGCTGGCAATTTGTTGATAGCTATGGTTATTTGGTGGTTGCTTGCTTGTTGTTGGCAATTTGTGGCGGTTATTTGCGATACCTTGATTTCCAAAAGAAAGAAATGAATTTTTTAGAATTTTTCCACTAAAACACTACTGAAAGCATCACATAAAGAGCCAAAGGCTCCAACACCATCAATCAGTCATATTCAACATGCAAAGCATTAGATTAGAATGACTTTATAAAGCCTAAATCAATCAAACTTTTAGTATTTTCCCCTCTAAAACACTAAAGAAAATATCACACACAAAAAAAAGGCTCCAAAACCATCAATCAGTCATCTTCAACAATCAAATGATTGCATCACAATGGTTTTATAAAGCCTTCTAACTTCCAGCTACCCAATAACTAGCAACTAACATTTATTTAGTTAATATTAAATTAATGTCAATTTATTATTTTGGTTTCATATTTTAAACACTGATTTCTAACACAACAGAAATTTGACAGCCATTTACATGTCAAACTGGTTTCCAACATACGTCAAGCCCTCCATGTAAAATCTAAATGATCATCCCCTTTCTGAAACAGAATTTAATAATAAATAATAATTGTAAATTAAAATATAAATAAATACTAAAATATCATATAATATAATTACAGTTAAATAAGTTTAATGAAAGGTCAATAGGCATGAAATAAAAGAGTTGTGACTCCCTCAACATAAGATATAGAAGGGAGAAGAGTTCATTTGAAAGGGGAGGTAAAGAGGGAGAGAGAGAGAAAGGAATAAAAGGAATTAAGGAAGCATTAATGGAAAAAGAAAGGAATGAGAAGAAGATAAGTAAGTGGCTCTTCCAAAGGGGCAGCAATGATGAAGGGTTGTGACCCTTTAGATGGGTGGTCCTTGTGCAAGGTTGTGACCACAGATCAAATTATTGTAACTTATCACAGAGAAAAGTGGCGATAAGTTCACATTTTATCGCGATATTTTAAATACTTATCGCCCGCGCGCCCAAAAATAGACAGTGACGGCCCAGCAAAGTGCAAACTTGATTTTTTTGTTTGCAAGAGCTGATTTGGAGATGAGAGAAAGGGTTTGGAGGAGAAAGAAGGTCATTTGCAGCATTCTAGAGCGATTTCTTATGGATTTGAAGTAGATTCAAAAAGATTTTTCAAGCAAATTTGGATTCACAAGTAAGCTTTCAAAATTCTTTTTCTTTTTTTTAAAATCATTTTGTCTTGTATTAGTTTCATCTAAGTTTATACAAACTCTACAATACCATTTCCAATGTGCTCTAACTCATTTTAGAGCGTAATGAACAAGATCTAACACCATTTTTTAGCAATTTTTGCAAATCTTTTCATAATTTTTTCTATAATTTCATATTTTCTTAAAAATTTCATAACCTAACACATTCTTTTGTTTTTTCCTTTCAAGTTTCAGCTATATTTAAACTTATTTAAAGTTTTAAACTAATTTAGTTTGTTTCTAAATTTGTTTATTAAATTTCTAAATTTGTGCCATCAATTTGTGTGTAAGTTGATTCTTCATTAAAATGGCAAGTAGGGATACCTCTACAACTAGGTTAGTTGCAAGGTATGTAGGCACATGCCCTAAAGGGGCTAGAGACAAGGCATAGGCATATGCTTTTGAAGGACCCGAACATAATACTATAATATGCATAAAATGTGAAAAACTAATTAGTGGAGGCATATCTTGTTTGAAATACCACCTTGGAGGGATCACAAAGCATGACACAAGGGTTTGTGAGTTCACCATGGATGAAATAGTGAGAGAGATGAATGTCTTTCTCACTGCCCAAGAAGAGAAAAAAATGCGAAGGAAAGGGCAAAATTGGCCATGAGAGCAGCCATTTCTGAATCCCAAGGTATCTCACACTGTCTTCTTTTTAAGAATCATTTATTATTTTCTAATCACCATTATTAGTTTGGATTTTGCTAAAAAAATGATCATAATGAAATAATGTGGGTTGTGACCAGGTATCCCAGCCAACCTTGATGAAGTAGAAACAACACTTGAGGGCATAGTGGGCTCTCTTCGTGGCCCACAGATCCGCAAATCTACCATCCCCTTGGCTTCCACTTCAGCTGGTTCTAGTAGACCACCGCCACACACACCTTCTATAGAAAAAAAAATTGTGCACAGAAACACACCTAAAGCATAGCCATCACTAGAGGGTACTGTGTGGAACAGTGATGTGCATTGGCAAGTTGACATTCAGTGTGCCAATTTCTGGTAATTTAACAACATCCCCTTCAATGTTGCAACAAGTCCCGATTGGCTAAATTTTGTGATGGGAATTACTGTGGCGGGAAAGGGCTACAACGCGCCTTCTCTTACAGACTTGAGTGGGAGGCTAGTTCACTTGTTTTAATTTTTAAATGTTTTACAGTTTTACAATTTACTTATTTTTGTTGAATGTAAGTTTGTTTTAATCAAGATTCAAAATTATGTACTTAATTTTGCTTCGTGTTTGTAGGTTGCTCAAAGATGTTGTTTCTAGGGCAAAGATGTGGTAGAAGACCAAAGATCATAATGGAAACAGTTTGGCTGCACCATACTTTCAAATGGATGGACGGATGGAAGAAATCATACTATCATCATTTTTTTGGTTTCTTGCAAGGATCAAGTGGTCTTTTTGAAATCCTTGGATGCCTCGGACAAGGTAAAGACAGCTGAAACTTTGGCTTTAATGTTAGAGCAAGCTGCAATGGAGGTGGGGGTTAATAATGTGGTGCAAATCATAACCGACAATGCAACGGCATGTGGCAGAAGGTAGGATCCTCCAAGTATAGCACACTTTTTTGGTCTCCTTGTACAACACATGTCCTTGACCTTCTTTTGGAGGACATAGGAAAATTGGATCAGGTGAAACCGATTGTAGAGGATGCAAGAAAGATAACAAAATATATCTACAATCACCCTTGGGTTCTCTGCTTGATGAGAGAAGACACTCATGGGAAGGAGTTGGTTAGACATGTGGTCACAAGGTTTACTACGATTTTCTTAACGTTGCAAAGTGTTATTACTTTTTTGACCTCTTTGAAGCAAATGTTTGTGAGTCAACCATGGATAAACTCAACTTATTCAAAGAAGCATGATAGAGAGAGAGTTGCATACATCGTCTTTGACAACCACTTTTTTTATGCTGCTACAAAAATTGTGAAAGTAACTTGGAAACTTCAAAAGTTGAATATTTAATTTTTTTGTATTCAAGAATCTTGTCTTTCATTATTAATTTGTAACTCTAGTCTCTAATGATTAATGATAATCTTTTTCTACTTTTCAATTGTAGGTGACAGAAGCCTTGGTTAGAGTTCTCCACTTGGTAGATGGGGATCAAACCCCAATGGGGTATCTTTATGATGCCATGGATAGGGCCAAAGAGGCTATTAAAAATTACTACAAGGGAGACAACCTCAAATTTGACCACATGGGACATTATTAACAGGAGGTGGAACAATCAGCTCCACCAATCTATTCATGCAGCGGGATACTTCCTCAACCCTCGTTTTCGCTTCTCTCCATCCTATGTGGATCCCAATGGAGAGGTCATGGAAAGATTCATTGATTGCATGCAGAGGATGGTACCCGAGGTTGAGGTGAGAGACCTCATTGTGACCGAGATGAATTGTACCAGAATGCAACGGGCAAGCTATTCTCCTCAGATGTGACAAGGAGAGGAAGAAACAATCAAACCCCAGGTACAATATTTGGATTTTTAGAGTCTTTCACATGCATGATAAGTAGATAAAAACTAAGTTACTAAAATATGTTTTCACCTTGCTTTCTAATTCTTTAATATTTATCTTGCAGATGCTTGGTGGCGAAATTGGGGTGGAAATGTCTCAAATCTGCAAAAACTTGCCATTCACATCTTATGTCAGCCTTGTAGCTCATCCAGTTGTGAGCGTGATTGGAGCTTATTTGAGGCCATTCACACAAAGAAGAGGAACAAGTTAGCACAGAAACGCCTCAATGACCTCGTCTTTGTGCAATATAACCCTAGGTTGTGCATAAGAAAGGTAAAGTTAGCACCAGTTGGTCCACTTGATTTGGATGACATAGATCCTTATTGTGATTGGACATCACAGGAGCAACCTCCATTGTTCATAAAGGATGACATCTATGATTTGGAGAAGCAGGCTATGGAGGAGAGTGGATTCTGTTGGTGTAATTAAATATTCCTAATTACACTTTACTTAATCTTACTTAGGATAATGCATTGCATCGTAGTTTTTCACTGAGACACCTAGGAGTTTGCACCTCAATTAAGCACATGGTGTAGGAGAAATTCCACTTTAGGTGTGAGATCCACCTTTAGTGCACATATCACATTATCATCCTCATCATGACACATACTTCATTGCATAATGGAGGATGACCCACCTTTGGTGGACATGTGATTCCCCCTTGTATAGGTGATAGCTTATCAACTTCTTATCATTGTCTCTTATCGCCTTTCCTATATAAGGAGGCCTATTATGTACATTTATTATCAATCAAGTTCATTATCAATAATATCATTCTTGCATCTTAATGCAATTGTCTTGCCAATCTCTTGTGGAAGTTATCTTGGGCTTGCATTCGATCTTGGAGGTGTTGTAGAGTCACCTAAAACTCTAACATGGTATCAGAGCTCTCAAGGTGTGAAGACCTCTTCTCAAGAATATCAATCTTGGCTTGATTCAATTGTGGGTGTAGAATAAGGCTATTTGGACATCACCATTGCATAGTTTATTTGGAGAAAATTTGGGGTTTGAATTTTGTGACTTTTTATTGCATGTCAATATTGGAGCTTGTTAGTGCAAATTAGAGGTTGATCATATTAAGGAGGTCCAAAAACCCCTAAATCAAATTTTGTTTCATCCAAATTGGACACCCAAGGCCAAATCTAAAGCCATTTGAATTTTGAAAGTGCGGCGGTGGCGATTCAAAAAAAATAATTTCAGAGGCGATTTTCAAACAGTGATATCTCAGTCATCTGGGCTCCTTTTTTTGAGCAATTTTTTTTGTTTTATGGTTGAATTTTGTGCTCTACACAATGGTGCAGGTGGTTTCTGATCTCTGTTCCTGATGTTTTCTAAAAATCGTAAATCCCAATATTTGCAACTTCCAAGGCCTCGTCGGGTTCATATGAACTTTTCAGGTGCAATTTTTTTTGAAAGTGCATAATTTTTTCTGTATTTTCCAGATCTAGAATCAAATTTCAATGACTGTGATAAGAAATTGTACTTTCAAAATTTGGCTTAGTTTTGCAATTGTAATGCATAAAGCCTTAGCTTGGTCTTTTGCATAGTGATCAAGTCTATTATAGCCTGATTGTGGAGTGTAATAATTTGTTGATCTCAATTTGCAATGTGAGAAGTGTATCATTAATGTAATCATGGGATATGGTAGACATCCCGCTATAATAGATTTGACTAGGGATAATTATGAGTCATGGGCAAAAAGAATCATCACACACTATAGATGGCTTAATCTCTTGCCTCATCTTTATGGATTCATACCTAAGCCAAAGACAAAGTGGAAGAAAATAGTTTGAGAAGATAAAAATGGTCATATT
Source organism: Chamaecyparis obtusa (assembly GCA_027943335.1). Classification (NCBI taxonomy): domain Eukaryota; kingdom Viridiplantae; phylum Streptophyta; class Pinopsida; order Cupressales; family Cupressaceae; genus Chamaecyparis; species Chamaecyparis obtusa. The sequence goes on from BSBK01002548.1 coordinate 2,172,618, forward strand.
AAAGGAGTGATTGGTATGAGCCTCTTCTCATATTTACACCATTCAGTCTACTCCAAAATCAAGCATATTCAATGCCCACACACAATTTGGAAAATTGTTTGGGAGCATTTCAGAGATCCACATGTTCCTCCATTCCCAAATGATCTTGTTGCAGATTGTCTCATTCCACTTGATGAAGCATATAATATTCCCTATGATGATGATACATTAGATGAGATTGAGTATAATGCATCTATTGAGAGCAAGGATGATCCAGTGACTCCTCCTGCAGCTCCTACTTCTTCAGATGAGATCACACATTCATCTCTTGTTGGTGATTCCAGTGATTCATTGCATGAGATATCTATTTGTCTTCTTGATTGGGATTCCTTTTTGCCAGATATTGGTTCATTGTTTGTGGAGTCTAATATTTCAGATTTGGGAGACATATTTGAGAGAGTTTCTCTTCTCTTTGATGACAGCTTCATCACAATTGGAGTTGAAGATACTTTTTCAACTTCTTTGGAGATTGACATTTTTTATTCTTTTCTTTCACTTGGTTTGTCACATTTCATGGTTCAGTTTGTTGATGTGATAGATTCCATGAGCTTGGAGATACCTATTCAGTCTTCAGAGATGCAAATTTGGAGACCTTCTTCCTCATTTCATTTGGATATGGATTGGTTCGTGGCATCATCATCATACTTCATTTGGATTCCACTTCCTAGTTCTTATCCAGAATGGGAAGCATTCCTACATTTGTACTTTGTATATCTTCTTCCCAAGGGGAGAAATGTTGTTTGTAGTCATTGAACTATACTTTGTCTTCAAGCACTCACCATTTTTGTAGGAGATTCTTCATTATGGGGGGGATATCATGTCTCCTACTATCCTTCTTATGGGGGGATAGTTCTTTGTATATACATGATGTATGTAGTTCTTGGGGAGTCTTGAGTACTGTTGATGTCAGTTTTGTACCACTACATAACATATAGCAATTGAATACTTGATATAGAATACCAAACACTCAACCCTCTCTTGAAAAGTAAATACTCATGAAGAACATGAGATAACTCCAAGGTTCCTTACACCTGTGGATACTAACTCAGTTATATTAATGTGATTTGCTGGTAATCACTTAAGCGGGCTTACGTTGTTCTTTTGAGGATATCAAACTCTTGCTTGACTTGTTCTTTTCTCCTTGATCACTTTCACTTTCAACTACTCCTACCACTAATTGCCGACTGCTCTACTACTACTATGAATGAAGAAATTAGCAAATGGACGAGGATCCAACCAAATGAAAGCTTGCTTGCGGCACTACTTCCATTGGTGCAATGATTCAAAGGGACACTCTTAGAATTTTCACACTAACACCTATCTTCCAACCCAACTTGAAGTACAAGCGGAAAGATGAAATGCAAGTAGAATTTGGGAGCAATTGGACTAGATTACCACACAAGGCTTCCTAACAAGCCGCTAGGATGCTAGTGGCCTAGTATATAGATCCCTATCAAACATTCACTAACATCACCATACAACTAGCCATTTGCTTCTACTCTAACAACATGAAATGAAATCCTACTTTAATTTGAGAGATGAGAAGAAATATGCAATACACCAAAATGATCATGTATATCCACCATGCAAACCACAACAATGAATAAAGAACAATTTTGATAGTATTTTGGCAACAATTCTCCAACATAACTCTTTTTTACAAATGAGAACAAATGGCCCTATATAGAGGCTCAAAATTACGAGTGGCCAAGATTAAGGGGCAAAATCAAGGGCCAAGATTAAACCTTACAAACCCTAATTAGGGTTACCATCTTTCAGCCAATTACATGAGGACACCAACTTTGTGGGCCAATGAGAAAATTACAATAATCTGTCAACCAATGAGAACATAGGACACTTGGCATGATTTGATTGCATGCATATGAAATTGCCACCTCATCAACCTTATCTTATAAATTTATTTAATCCTTGAGATGACGTGAAGCCTTGGATGCTTGAGCTCGCCCTTAGAAACTTTCTCATCACCACTTGAACTTGCTTGTACCTGATGTCCTGACCTTGAAAGGGTGAGGTCTCCATGCACTTGGGGTAATCTTGCCTTAGCCTTGGTGGCTTGCCTGGATGTGAACCTTCTTGCAATTTGAGAGCCTTGCTCTTGGCCACCGCCTTGAAATCAAACTTGACCTCTTTCAACCTTTTGTCTCGCCTTCCTCCTTCATTATCCTTGCCTTCCTCAACCTTCCTGGTCTTCCCTAACCTTCCTACTCGAATTTGGTTTGCATGCACGCCCCCTCTGCTTCAATTCTCTTGGGTTCAGGGGGCACCTGCCTTGGCCATTCCTCCTGCAAGGCCCACAATCCACCCATTACTTGATTTGAAATAATCATTAAGTTCATCAATTGCCTCCTAGCTAGTTAGTGAGTTGATTCCTTCACCGCCTAATTAAGCTATGTGGAGTTCATCTTACATCTGAAATTATGTGAATTGTTCATTAAGTCCATTTCTAATAGATAATTACAACTTAGTTTGTGTGTTGATCAATCTTACCATCCAAGTTATGATTGTTTTGTTTGTATCAATTTGTAGTCCATTCTTATCTTTCCTCTTAATGTGATTGAATCTAATTACTAGTTGTCTTTGTTTGATTTGCAATGAAAGAAAACAACTAGCCAAGGAAAGAAAACACATAACTCCACTCCATGGAGCTCACCACCGAGGGCAGACTCCTAAACATGGAGGGCCAACCACATAAAAAAAGTTCAAGTCCAAGTTCCTATTACATTGGTGTAATGTTCCCACACTTACCTCTTGACCTCTAGAACGTGCCTACTTAGCCTATTACAACTTATCAACAAAATGCATGACCCTCTTGGGTGCTAGAACCCTCTCAAATCTAACCAAGCTAGCTTGCATGAATAGCCAAGCCTTGCCTAGCCTCAAATATCTTCAAATCTCTTCCAACCTTCAATGAAACCTGCTTCCTCGCTTGCACCTGCAATGAAAATATGGAATGGAGGGTGGGGGTGAAGCAGATGTAAGTGAAAGATGGAGATGGAGGATGGAGCTATGAAAATGTGGTGGCAACCTGTCTTCTTATCCTTCTTGGCCAAGGGAGAGGAGCTCTCCATCAACTTGTCTCTCAACTGTATCATGTTCATTGTGCCAATGCTGTTGTCCCTCACTTGTTTCAATTTCGAGAAGAAGGTGGTCTTGGCATCATGTCTTCCTTGTCTTACTTGGTATCCATTTCCCTTTGGCTCTTGCTTGCACTAGCATCCGCCATCCTAAACACTTATTTTTGCCCCTTCTTTCTACAGTGAGGTGGGACTACACTTATCTCTACCCCTTCGCCTAGGGATGAACAAACATATTTCTATCTCGCCAATGCCTATCAGACTACACTTATCTTTGTCGCTCCACCTAGGGATGAGACTACCACTTATTTCTGCCTCTTCAAAAAATTATGAGATGGACTACACTTATATCTCCCAACTTCGTTCCTAGGGGTGGGACTACCACTTATATCTCCTTTCTCCAAATCCTAAACGGAAACTACACTTATATCTCCCAACTTCAAGCCCTAGATGAGATGATGAGGTGATGGATGGATGATGCAAGCAAAAAAATAGGAAAAATGTACCAAGCAAGAACAAGGAGAAAATCTGCCTTTTAAACCAGCCTTCACCCTCAAGTATGAAGATCCTCCTCTACACCAACAAATTCTCCTCCAAAGAAGAAGAAGACAACACCAAAAAATGCACTCCACCAAAAGAAGAAAATCACCCCTTGCTAAATGCACTCATCCTTGCAAAATTTCGCTCTTTTGCTACTCCAAGAGCTCCTCCTTGGCTGCCAAGAGACAAGTGAGAAATGAATGAGAAAATGAGGAGACAAGCCCTCCCTTTATACTAATTTTTTGCCTCTTCAAATAGGGCCGACCTGCATTGGAGGGAAAATAAAATTAATTAAATTGCCAAACATATAACCCAAATTAAATGCATTAAATCACACAGCCTTGGGTATTTAATTTTAATTTAAAATTTGGGCCAGCCTAGTGCGAAATTATGGGTTTAAATTAGCCAAATCCGAAATTATCATAGGCCCTAAAATTGAAATTTTGAAAAAAGGTCATTTAGGCTTCTAATATAGCTTTAAACTTTCCTCATTGTAGACCCAATAACTTACTTTGAATTTCACACCTCTTAAGCCTTAAAATACATTGAATTTAACACACAAAGGGGCCCAAATAAAATTTCTAAATTACAAACACTTAGCCCAAAAATATGATTTTATTTATTTTAAAATTGCCAAATTAATGCATAAAAATCGCAAGTGGGGCTGGAATTGATGGCTGCCTTGGGAGATGAAAATTTATGTTTGTTGTGTCCAATACCAAGCAAAAATAAAAAATGGGAAGGGGTTGCCAGCTGTAGCTTTTTTCATTTTATAAATTTAGAATTTTTCCCAAGAAAAATTGATTTTAGCCCATTTAAATCATAACAACACCATCCCAAAATCAAAATCTACCAGCCAATTAAAATTCAAATAAATTTCAATTCCATTTCCAACTTTCATTTGCTATTTTTCCCCATTTAAAATTTCAAAAATCCCACTTGGCAATTTAAATTTTTATTATTTTGCAATCCAAAAATTATTTAGCAATTTAATTTCCATTTGGCAATTAATTTCAAATTTGGCCATTTAATTTTTTCATTTAATCTCCATTTTCACCACCCAAAAATTTACAAGGTTTCCTCAAAAATATCCAAATTCACAATTAAATTTTGGAAAATGTTCAAGTTATGCAATTATATCAATTTTCCAAAATTCATCCAAATCTAAAAAATATTGCAAATTTATCGTCCCAAAACCCCAGGGTTACTCCAAAACTCGCTAAGGCGTCCAAATACCCAGATCTAGGAAAATTACCAAGGCCTGCTCAAAATTGGGGGTCCCCAAATTCTTTGGGGCGATGGTGTAAAAACCTCACAACAAGTACTCCATCCATGCATGCATCTCGTGTTGTCATCTCTCTTTTTGGGGGAGGGTTTTTCCCATGAAGTTTTCCCTCTTTCTCCACTTTATGAGATATTGCATTTCATGTATTGCATTGCATATTGTACATGGGTACCTAACATGGCCTAGGAGTCGGAACCCATCTTGCATTGTGAGTTTAAATGTATTCTCCTAAGTTGCACTTAAGGTGGGTGTTGGTGTAATTAAATATTCCTAATTACACTTTACTTAATCTAATCTTACTTAGGATAATGCATTGCATCGTAGTTTTTCATTGAGACACCTAAGAATTTGCACCTCAATTAAGCACATGGTGTAGGAGAAATTCCACTTTAGGTGTGAGATCCACCTTTAGTGCACATATCACATTATCATCCTCATCATGACACATACTTCATTGCATAATGGAGAATGATCCACCTTTGGTGGACATAATGACAGCGGGATTGGATGACATTCATGAGGAGGATGAGGGCACTAAGTCTAAGAGTGAGGAGGATATAGATGATGAGGAGTCATTGCCAGTGTCAGCACCATCTACATCCAGGATAGAGGTCGAGTCACAACCACGATAGGCTTCTACGGCTAGACCCCCTCCCATTCCACCAGTTTTTACTAGAGCTGCTAGGAGGGGGAAGAGGAAGATGTAGACTATTTTGATATTATACTTGACACTTGTATTTGCTTTTAGTTTTACAAAGACAATTTGCTATTTTTAGTTTGCTTCAGAGTTAAGACTATCAGAATACGGCTACGAGCCATCAGCATTCCACATGAGGATGCGATTTTGTATCCTATTTGCATTTATATATATCTAGATCAGCTTGTTTGGTTTGTTTACTAGTTTACTGACTCATTAGATGCATCTCCTTATTGAATTTTGCAAAAAAAATGCATTTCTAATTAAATTTAAGCAAATTTTTAAGTTCCCGACTTATCTCCGATATTTGCCGATAACTTTTCTTTTGTCCTTGGCAATAAGTTGCCGATAACAATATTTTGAACTATGGTTGTGACCATTATGAAGAGGTGTGACTCTCCCTCACATTGGAGCATATAAAAGGGAAGATTTCATTTGAGGAGGAGATCCAAAGGAGATCAATTTGTGGAATAATACATTATTCTCAAATGCAACAATGGAAAGCGGCAACTCAATCCTTATGAAAGTTGGTGACCCTTCCACCAATAAAGTATAAAGGAGGATTCATTCAAAGCATTGAAAGAGACTTATCAACCATCACTCACCCATACCTCAAGGAAGATCGAACCATTGAGCAAAGAGACTTATTAACCATCACTCACCCATACCTCAAGGAATCAATCAAGGAAGATCAAACCATTGAGCAATAACACTCATCCAAGAGAGCAGCAACCAGCACCCAAAGAGAGAAAGTCAGCAGACTTGATAATTACAAGGTGCTTGGGCAAGGTTTAGGGCAATCCCAAGAAGGGGACATTACACCTAGGCACATTTTGCAAAAGTTCACAGGCTACAGAAATATGAAACACCACTAAAGCACACATTGTTGCGGAAGCTTGCATACTGCAGAAATATACATTGTTGCAGTCACTATAGAGAATGACCAAGCCCGCTGTGAAGCTTGACAAGAAGTGAAAAAGTAATGTTAGCATTATTATTTTGCATTAAGAGTGCATGGATGCCACCTCAACTTTTTATTTTATGCAATTTACTTGAGTTGTCACTTAACTTAGGGTTTACATTTTATTGTTGGTAAATAAAGTTGGGAAGAATTTATTAGATAGTTATTCCTTGTAGCTACATCATAAAGCCATAAACACAAGGATCCTTCTCATTGTAACATCTTTGGACCTCCTACAAAAAAGCCAAGGCTATGAGGCTTCAATCTTGTAAAGAGTAACATTTGAAGAAATTGAAGAAAGCACCTTGTAAGTTTCTACACCTTCAAGGATTAGCTTCTTTTGCATCTTACAGATTCTCTACACCATGCTGTTGGGTCAAGTAAGTGGTTGATTGATTTGAATATCACCTCCATCCATGGTTCTCTATATCATTGGGGGTGAAGCATTGTTGTATGCAAGCTCAACATTTGAGAAGGAAGTCTATTATTAATCCTTGAAAAGTGTTGAATCTTTTTTTTATCCTTTAAAATGATGATTTTGCTATGTAGATATCCATAATCTGTAAATGCCTTGTACCTCCACTCTGAATAGAGGAGGAAATTACTACTCCATACTGCCCCTAATCAATGCATCATAGAAATACACAACAGAAATTAGAAAATGGCAATTGTCATAATTAGGCTGTGTATGAGATCTATGGTTCTCTATATCATTGGGGGTGAAGCATTGTTGTATGCAAGCTCAACATTTGAGAAGGAAGTCTATTATTAATCCTTGAAAAATGTTGAATCTTTTTTTTATCCTTTAAAATGATGATTTTGCTATGTAGATATCCATAATCTGTAAATGCCTTGTACCTCCACTCTGAATAGAGGAGGAAATTACTACTCCATACTGCCCCTAATCAATGCATCATAGAAATACACAACAGAAATTAGAAAACGACAATCGTCATATTTAGGCTGTGTATGAGATCTATGGGTAAACCGTAAAATACTATAATTGATAGGTACCCTTATATCTCATAATTTAGAGGTATTGGAAAAGGCATGCATCCACTTTTGTTCATGTAGCTAACCGTAAGTACCAATGTCCGAAAAATTGATACATTGAGGAGGTCAAAAAAATCAGAAAATCAAAATATGTTTTGAAAATTTGGTAAAATTTCTATAGCAATTTAAAAATCCTGACCAAATCAAAATAATCTGACAGATCCAAAAATTCCAGAATGAACTGGATTTGGTAATATGGAACTTGCCATTTATCATTGTTGAAAACAACCAAGTAAAACTAAACAAAACAGGAATGTCCATTTCTCACAGGATTCACTTATGTTGATAATCACAAAAGTTCACTTTATAGTGTACATGACTGTCAAACCATGGCTAGCTAGAGACTTTAAGAATGAAGGTGAAAGGCATAGGAAAATGTAGCTCCATAAAAAAGATATATTTGTCTATGATTCCTTGGTACAACATAAAAGCCAAAATATGTAAAACATGCATATAAGTGTTTCACCACAAGAATCTCAATCTAACGGAATGAAGTTTATCAAGCAATAGCAACTACAACCTCAAGCACATACTGTTTAATGTTTAATGATGGAATATCACCTGCTTCACATCTTTGCCACCAAGACTGATTCCTGCCTCCACAATAAATGGATGACCTTCAAATACTTGTGGGCTGGAAATAAGAACTGAAAAGTCACAGTCTGCAAATTTCTAGGGACCTTGAAACATATAGGCAGAACTAAAAATAAATTTATTTGTAGGTTTTTTAATATTTATATTTTGTGTGTCATGCAACTAACCCATCTGGAACCACAATCTCAGTTGACGTTCTACAGTGCCAGATATGACAAATGTAGAATACAGAACAAAGTCCAAGATCATGCTATCAGAATCTCACCAGATATTAATTTATTGGTTTTGCAATTGAAAAGGCCAATAGTTTAAAAAATATTAAGAGTTTTATCAGAGATATTCACCCTCCCTCATATGTTGCAACCATGTCTGGATGCAGTTCTTTTATGATCCCTAGACGAAGATTGTATTCCCCTGCAGGACTAAGACACTATAAATAGTGAAAAAAATGGCAACGATCAGTTATTGAACATTTTAGTGAAAATGATGCAAAGTAAATGATCAATCCATGTCATCTAAAATGGCACACAAAACTCACATCACCACTAGGATCATCAAATTTAGCTTGGCGAAACAACTGATGAATGCGAACTATTTGCTCAGATGAAAGAGATTTCACAGGCATCTTGGGAGTAAAGTCTGGACCCATCTCACCTGTCAATTACTAGATAGATCAATTACCGAAAAATACATAAGGAAAGCAGTAGTCAACAGCCAAAAATGACAAGATGCTTTTGAATATAGTGTGTGTCTGTGTGTGTGTGTATTGATATTGTATTTTTGCTCAAAGGGTGGTAAGAATAATATGAAAGGAATTCCCATGAAATTTAAATATATAATATAAAATGCACGAACAGCTTTACAATCCATATGCCTCAGAAACAAATACGGTGGTGCCAATAAATTGTTGAGTTAAAATAGTCTCTACAAAAAGTATACCATACAATAATGATTATGTTTCAATCATAGTTGTGACCCACAAAAGAATTACACAACATTGGTCCTAAGCCACAAGCACAACGTAACTACAGATGTATACAAGAATATAATGATTCCATATATTCCTTAGACATAGCTGCACTAAATGTGTATCTATCCTACACAGGCTAGATTACAAATAAAAATGACAATTGATAGAAACAAGTTCTGCACCTGGTTTTGAAGGCATGATAATCCTAGAAACATCTTCCAGGCCCTCATTAACTTGTTGAGACAGTTGCAGAAACATTCATTATGACTGTTATATTGCCCAATTTATTCAATGCACCAAACACTTAATATTTTTAATAAATAATTCTTATTTTATTTGTTTAAATAATTTTAAATAAATGAAACTGAAATTTTATTTAATGAAAATCCAGCATTGATTGGTTTGTTTATCATCTGGTACTATGAGATGACTAATCTGTCTGTACATTTATGTTTACAGAGACATTCGGCAGGTGCAGTGGATGAAAGGTATAGCAGAGGAGAGAGTTTTACATGTGTAACCATGCACACAATAACTGATTCTTTGTGTTTCACTCTCAGCATGTATAATGTAACCATGTCTACTCTTTGTTTGAATCTATTATCTTATATTGGATGTAATTGGTAATTGCCTATGATGCAGTTGATTGTGTGCAATTTCTTTGTTCGATCGTAACAACTATATATGTCAATTTTGATTTGCATTCAATTGTTTTGTTATCATGTTGTGAAGACATGGTGCCTGCTTAACCCATCTACTTAACTCCCTTGTTTGCCCCCCAAGCTGTCTTTAAAATCTTATAAAGAATGTATTAGAGAAGACAAAAGTGTTCCAATGATTGAAGAACCTTATGCGTCATTTGGAATGATAAGTATGTTTATTGAATAATTATTGGCATAAATTTACGATATGATAAATCTCGATGCTTAACATGTCTTGTAACCTATTATAGTATTGATTCATTGAATTAACTTGGTTAAGATGTTCAAATGGTTTTGTTTAATTTGATCTGGGAAATTTCAATTTGTTATATTTAGCAAAATTACTTCTTCCTTATACTTCGAATTAACTGTTATTTATATATATTCTCCTATCTATTTTATAGAAATTTGCTCTTGAATTGGTCTATTTTTGCTATTATATGCAATTTTCTTATTCTTGGTGGACTCTTAGGTTCTTTCCTCTTGTGCAAGTACATGCATTTATAATATGGCTTTGCATATATAATTGAGGTATTTGAAATCTCGTGTACTATTGAGTACGTGTATATATATAGTTTGCATGCATGTACACATGGTGAAAACTGAAAGGTGCCTTCAGACCAAGAAAGAGTAAAAAGAAATTGACGAAAACCTCTCCGAGATCCCAAAGGATGGAAGGTTGGACCCTCTCCCCACAAGTTAAGAAAGATCCCCTCTACTCGCAGAACATTCACCACAAGTCAAAATAGGAGATGAGGAAAATCAAAATATAGTCCGCAAAGCAGCATCCCTAACACCAGAAAAGAAAGAGGATTTCACACAATTTTTCACCTCAAGGCAAATAAATTTCACATGTTCATATGGACACAAGATAATGCCTCCGAGTTTTGAGACAATAAATGATCCTGATCATTTCTTTCTCATGGGCAGGGTAATTCTTCTTCTTGTCCTACAACTTCCTTGACTCATAAGCTACTAGATGTCTGCCCTGCATTAACTCCTCTACACCTCTCCAACTACATTGTCCAAAGCATCACTCTGAATTTTAAATGGCTTGGTGAAATCAGGCGATCCCAGCATAGGCAACAATGTGAGTTTCTCCTCAAGTGTCTCAAATGTTGCCCAACACTTGTCGGTCCACTTCCACTTTTGGTCCTTCGGAAGATTTGTCAAGGGCGCTGCAAGCTTGGAATACCCCTCAACAAACCTCCGATGGCAGTTTGCTAAACCCATAAATTGCCTCACTTCATGAACATTCTGTAAGGGTTTCCAACCCTGATTGCTTTTAGTTTATTTGGATCTAGGCAAATCAAAACTTTTCCAATGACGTGGCCCAAGAAGTACACCTCTTCTTGAGAAAAGGAACACTTTTCCTTCTTCACATAGAGTTTGGGCTCCTATAGCAACACAAATACCTCTGCCAAATGTTGCTCATGCTCCTCCATGTTCTTCTCAAAGACCAAGATGTCATCCAAATACACCACATTAGACTTATCTAGTAGAAAATGGAACATATCATTCATAAGTGTGCAAAACGTTGCTGGTGCATTGCACAGCCCAAAGGGCATCACCATGAATTTGTATGACCTATACCTAGTCACACGTGCAACCTTCTCTTCATCCCCAGCTGCAATCCTCACTTGATAGTAGCCCTACTAAACTCATCATATTTAGAGAAGCATGAAGAGAGTGTCTTTAATAATGTTTTCAAACAAAAAACTATGGAGATTACGAAGGTAGAGCCTCAAAACATCAATTTTAAATTCAAATTGAATATTTCTATTTTTTAATTTTAATCTTTCATTAAAAATATGTAGCTTTAATCTTTTTGTATTTGTAAATTATAGGTGTGTGCCCTTGGTTAGAGTTTTCCATTATGTAGATGGGGATCAAAACCCAATAGGGTATATTCATGAGGTCACCATGGATAGGGCCAAAGAATCCATCCAAAACTATTGCAAGGGCAGCCTTAATTCGATCCCTTTTGGGAGATAAGTGATAACTGATCAGAGGTGGAACCATCAACTAGACCAACACATCCATATGGTAGTGTACTTCCACAACCTCAATTTTTTCTATTCAGACAAATTCTCAAATCCTAAAGGAGAAATTATGGAGGGTCTCGCAACATTGATTTAAACTTAAAGGAAGACACCCCAAGTTGAGGTAAGCGACTTTGTTATTCAAGAATTGCACAGTTACAGAGCTGGTAGGCTAAGCTCTTTTCTTTAAACAAGTAATTATTCAAGGAAGAACCAATCAATCACAAGGTAAAATAAAAATGGATTCTTTACATCACATGCATCTTACAAGTTACAAATTTTAAATATATAAGTATTGATAATTTGATAAAATATGGTTTGCGTAATAACTTTGCTATTCTATTGTAGACTTTTAGTGGATGGACTGAAATAAAAATATAGATTATAATTTATTGTTGATGTGAGTTTGGTGGCCACTTCAACACGCAGGATAAAACACTTAGTATTCTAGGATAGAACACCAACTATTGAATCCTCTTTTGAATAAGGAAGCTTAGATGATAAACATGCGACAATGTGTGATCAACTACGACAACCTCAAGGTTCCTTCTAATGTTGGACTTAACTAATTTTTGTGATGTGATTTGTTGGTAATCACTTGGGAACTTATGTTAGCTATTTTGTGGAGAATCTATCAACTTCTTGAATGCAAATGATATAGCAATTGAGCTCTTCAAACTAATCCTAACAACGGCTTGAAATAAAGTGCAAATAGAAAGAGAGTTTAGAGATCTAAGCTACTTATAAATCTAACTCTACTAATGCAAGATAATGTTGATGTTGTGGTGAGACCAAACCCATCCTTGCTTTGCCATGTCAACTATGCATAGCAGGGTGAAACCTTCTAAGGGTGCAAGCATGATTTTCAAACCACTTATGCTCATCAAAACCATAAATAATGCAAATCAAAGAACATTAAATAATTGAAGTGAAGTGCTTGCAATTAGGGCCCAAACTAACCTTACACTAATATTTGCAATCAACAAGCAACAAAATGTATCGACACTAGGTTTGCCATGATGCCAACAACAACAATATCTTCCACCAAACTATCCAATTATCTTACTTCAACTATTTTGAACTTCTAATCAACTTAAGCAAATTTGAACTGAGGAATTGAGAAACCATGCAACACTCCAAAATAGCTTAAGCAATCCACCATCAAATCAACAATGAACTTGCAATTACTTCGGTGGTATTTAAGCAACAATTTCTCCAATTCTCTTTACAAATAAATTGAGCAAGGCTTATATAGTTGCTCCGAGTATAATGAATGGCCAAGATTGATTTGAGATCAATCGCCAAGATTATGCCAACACAACTCTAATTCAACTACGAACTACAAGCGTTAAATGCCATCCAATTACAATTGCACACCAATCTATGGGCCAACAAGAAAATTACATTGCCTTTATGGACCAATGAGAAAATAGGCTAGGTGAAGACATTAAGTGCATCCCACATGGACACTTGGAATGATGTGGTTGAATGACATGAACACATGAGATTGGAATCCTCTAATTGGATGAAGATGAATGGGTGCCACCTCATCATGCTTATCTTATAAACTTCATCAATTCCTTCTCCATCATCATAAAGAAGTCCGTGCATTTCTAGCAATATCCCTTGATACTAAACATTTTCAAGCCTTCGATTGATTGTGATGGTTCATATTCCGAAATTGCTTCATCTTCATGCATTCTTTTCATCCTTTGAAAGTCTTCACCTTGAATTACTTCAACTAGTATCTTGCCTTGATCTTGTAGAAGTGATGGTTGGATTGTTCTAGTTGATCTTGGATTTCCAAAAGAAATTCAAGATTGTGATGGTCTTCTCATTTGTAGACTTGTTCATTTTCTTTCTCTTTGAATTCCATCTTGGGATGTGAATCATGCTTGTACTTGAACTGCTTATCTTCCTTGAATTTTGTCCCCTCCAATTTGATCTTCAGATTTTGTCCTCCTTATGCACTTGCTCAAACTTTAGCTTTCAAGGTTAGCTTTACGTATTCTTACAAAACAAGAAACGCTCGTGTTAAGTTTGTGCAATAATGAATGCAAACAAAATCAATACATTCTTATGATATACATCCATTCTTAATAACTCAATTATATTCTAACTTTGATTTAAATTTTGATTTCATTCCGCCTCTAACACCACATTACTATTTAAGCACGCCCATTAAACTACTTAGTTCGATAAAAAAATGTCATCATTGCATATTCTGTTTTTTTTCTAGACTCAAACTTGATTGAAATCAGATTCTGATTCTACTCCTAGTCCAAGTCAGTTGTCATTCTCACTACCTGTCAGCATGTCTTCTTGATCCTTCAACTGAACTTGCTCTCTTGGTCCCAGTCTTCCCATTCAGATCTGATCGGCTTGTGATTATTACTATTTGAATGTCAATGTTTGAAATGACAATTTTTACCTTAATCTTTTTGAAAGGAAGAAATCAAAGGGTACATGGGCTCCATACTAAACTTGGAGGAAATGTAAGTGTCTTGGGGCTGACTTTAAGTACTAAGCAAAAAAACATATTGTCTTTGGGCTCATAAGATTTCAGATTTTGCCCATCTCTTGGCCTCACACCTCTTATTGCATTTTCAGAAATTGTTATGCTATTGGGCGCTATATGCTAGAGCAGGATTCACCTAGTCCTTAGGCTCAGACCTCATGTACTATCGCAGAATTTGAGGTGTTGTGAGGCTCAAACCTCCTTGTAGATCGGAAATTGTAATGGACTTGGGCTCATACATTTTCAGAGCTTGCCCATATGTTGGGCTTTGATCAAAACATGGCAAAATTTGTCGTGCTCCTTGAGCTTGCCTTGCAGAAATTGACCACTTCTCGGTCTTAATGTTCAAGGCGAAAATTGAAGCCCTCTTTAGCTCATGCTTGGACCTTGGGTGGAAAATGCTCACTTGTGGAGCTTGATCTCTCAACTTTGAGCAGAATTTGTCATTGAGTTGGGCTCTTCACCTTGGTGCAAATCGGAATTTGTCATTTAGTTGGGCTTGCACTTTAGCTTGGAGCGGAATACTCTAGTCTTTCGGCTTCTTTATCTAGCACTTTCAAAATTTGCCATGGCCTCGAGCTTAAAGATTGAGCAAAGAATGTCCACCCATTGAGCTCATCAAGTTTCAAACTTAGTCTTCTCAGCTCCAATTTCCACTTTCCCTTCCCTTCAACTCGCTTCAAACTTAGACTTTGTTAATGCCAATCCTCATCTCCAACTTAGTCTTGATCCAAAATCGTTTACTTGATTTGTCTCAGTCTTGCATCGATCTTATATTCTATCTTCCAACTTCACACACCTTATGCCTTTCTTCAATCAATCTGATCTTGGATTGGATAATCTCTCACCATACTTGAATATGGTTTGAATCTGATTGGAAACATTTCAACTTCCTTATAAGACACCAAACGATGCCCGAAGAAAGAAAGCAACAACAACCAAAACAAAAAGCAGGGAGAGGGTCCACTGACGGGGCTCGGTTGCTGCTCGGTTCGTTTTTTCACCGAGTTGACTCAGTAGGCTTGTTCGCCAAGTTGGTTCGGTTCTTCACCGAGTTGATTTTTCTGTTGTTTGGTAATCTTGCTCACTGAGTGATTTATTTTGGCTTTCTTTTGAGGCCGACTTCTGCATTTAATTTTGGTCACGGAGTTAATGGTTACATCGATCATTGGGAAGCGTGTGGACCTAGATCTAGTCGTTTCCTTCTCCAATGTTGGATTTGAAGCCCGACTTGTCTCAGTAGCCTCTTGTATAAATAAAGTAGTATGTTGTAGGTCTTAGGCAGTGAGAAAGGAATAGAAGATAGGATCTGAAAGTTGAATCCTCGATGTTTGGGGGCTGTTGTACTGGAATTCTGATTGTATTTGGCCATAACCGGGAAGGCCTTACAGCCCGACATGTATGAATCTTTCTATGGTGATTAATATATGACATCTCTGCATTCTCTCTCTCCCTATTACTGTGTTGTTGCTTCAGTGTGTTGAGTTCGCAGGAGGTTGGTAGTTTGGGTGTGCCTTTGGCCCCGCCTACCTGCCTTGCGTCAGCCTTTGATGTTGAATCCCCTTCTCATATGTGTTAAGGAATATTAGAACAGAAGATTTAATATATTATTTATTAATATGTATATTTTGCTGTAGAATGCAATTGCCTATGTTATTGATTGATTCTACAATTTCTTTTATTATATATATTAGAATGTAAAGTCATGACCGTACATGGCAGTTGCCATGTAGGGTCATGACCCTACATTAATATTACAATCAATTAACAACAGACATGATAATTAACCTAAACGATAAGTATCATTTTAATCACAAGGAATAATATCATTGTTATTGTAGACTGCAATACTGCAATTACATTGCAGTATACGATAGTATCGTGACTGCAGTGTATTGCAGGCACGATACTTATCGTGACTGCAATGTATTGCAGTTCACGATACGTATCGTGCCTGCAATGTATATATTGCAGTCCACTATCCACCGTGTCTGCAATATGATCCAATTACATTCGGTCAGTTTCTCTGCAGTGTGCCATCCGTAATTATAATGGTAAATATATATATATATATATATATATATATATATATTCAATTGGCATACTTAAACACGAATGAAGCTATATTTCAACAATATGAAAGTCCTCAAGCATTCTACATGAAGCTTGTTTGGAGTCTTGAGTACATTCCAGCTTTCCTCCAACCACTCACCTTGCAAGACGAGAAAAGATTAAGCTTCGCAAGGTTAATAGACACAGCAAAATGAATTAGTCTGAAAGCTACTATGGTAATTGCATCAACATCACAAAATGGAAAAGGTTTTTCCTTAATACACTTTAATTTAGATCTGCAATAAATTTGAACAAAATGCAATCTGGAAATGACAGATGTTCAGCACTTTCAGATCTCTATTCGCTGCTCCATCAGAGATAACTCGCTGTCTTAGTCACTGATGCAATTTGATGCCAATTCATGGCATTTTGCTGCTCTATAGAAGATGCAGTTCGCTGTGTATAGCAGAGGAATTTTTCTTTGTTTTTTGTGTGAAAATGATATGAATTACTCGTCTTTATATAGGGAATTGAGGGCTCCAATCTGGAGACCGACTTGGTTATAAGTTATAACATCCAATGAAAATTCAACTTAAATAATTGTCGTAACTTCTTGGGCCGACCTTGAAGGAAGAAAATTTTGTTTTTAATTTTAAATCACTCACGTCAAGAAGAGGACCCTTAGGAGGAATCCCTCTAATCAGAGCAATTCCACCAAGGATTTCTTGGTCCATTGACTGAATTTTCCTCAAATCGTCACCATTTCGTATCAAACTTGAACCTCCATGTTGATCAGTATGATTTCGCCAATGATTGCACTATGAGGTGGTGGAATTTTAGAGTTTAGAGGATTCTAAGGATTCGCGGAGATTCCTCTGATAGAGGAATTTCCGCCAGCTTGGGCTCGCCCTCTTTATACTCTGTAACTCCATAAACTTTACATTCTTGATGCCATTTAGCCACTTGATTCCTAATTCGCGCCCCCACACCCCTTTATCATCTGCTTTGATCCAATTCTGATCTTGTTATGAAGGGCGGAAATTTCATCTTCAGAGGAATATTAAGGGCGGAAACCCTCTGATCAGAGGATTTCTGCCAGCATTTGGCTCTTTCCCCTTGACAAACTACAACACCAAACCCTTGCTTTCAACATAACTTGGCAGATTACTCACTCCTTCACGCCTTGCAATCCAATTTTGACCATGTCTAGGGGCGGAGATTTGGAAATCAAAGGAGTCCATTGGCAGAATTCCTGAGATCTCAGGAATTCCGCTATGCTCTTTTAATACTGGCCTTCCCAAAAACCTCACCCAACTAAAACATTTTCATACTTTCTCACTGTATAGCCTTCAAATCATTTAGTCCAATTCAGTTTTTGCTATTAAGGATGGGGCGGGATTCTCCCATGTGAGGATTTTGAGGGCGGAAATCCTGAAATCTCAGGAATTCCACCACCAATTGTGATCACAGCCCCAGACTTGCTTCAAAAAAAGCTTCCTTCTCCAACACTTATCCTAATTAGCCCCCTTAACTCCACTCTTTCCCTTCCGAATGTCAAGTTGCATCAAGAAAAGGGAACTCAAAGGTTGGTGGAGATTCCTCTAATAGAGGAATTTCCATGGCGGAAATCCTCTGATTAGAGGAATTCCACGAAGGATTCCTGGCATTTATAACCCAAACTCTCAAGTCACTCAACCTAGTCTTCAAGCTCAATTTCTTTGACATCATCGAATTTTCGCTAAGGCCACAAAACTTGGGAAAAAGTTTCAATCTAAGACCCTAAAGACCACTAAAACCTAAAGCTGAGGCGAAAAGAGGGATCCCCATTTGCAATGAGGCGATGGCATGAAAACTTCACAATAGGACCTTACATGCACCCTTATTGGTTTGGGAATTGGAAAGTACAAGGGCAGATACCATGATTATCTTGGAATTGATTTCCATACTGATGCACCTAACACTCTACAAAATTCTCACAAATGCCCCTTTGAGAACTTAGGTCTTCATCTTGTTGAATTGGCTTGGCAATCTTTCTCATGACTTGGACTTGCAACTAGACTCCTAATCAATCATTAAACTTGCTCAAATTCTACCTTTGATCCACTTAGAGAGATCACAACCACTACCGCATCTAAACTAAGGCAACTAACAACTACACTACAAAGCAAAAGAGGGGGTCCCAATTTGCAATGGGGCAATGGTGTAAAAAGGTCACAATAACTAGCACTTGTACCAAAAGGTACAATGATTAAGCCAATAGTAAATTATACTATAGAGAAGATTGAAGTTGTGGAATATAAGATTTTAATTTTATTGTCATAATAATAAACATAATCAAATATTGAATTTCAATTTATATCAAGCCACTGTATCAAGCAATCTCCAAATCTAATGAACCAAAGGTCTTTTCTAACTTTCTCAAGCATTTTGAATGCAATGAAAGAGCTAAACCGATACTAAATCCACCAAAGAGTTGCACTTGCCAAATTGGAGAAAAATTTCACATGCATATACAAAGGTTACATAACTTCCTTTAAACCTTTTCTATTCTCCAAATCATCTGAAGATGCAAGCCAAGAGCATACTAGGTTTTCAAGTAACCTACATGCAAAACAAATTGGCCCCTCAAATCTCCTAAATGTGGAAACTATTCAAAAATCTTTCCTAGTACTTATGTTCCAATACCATGTTAGAATTTGTAAGCAGATGTATAACCTAGAATCTAGTGCAACGAAGAGAACTATTAAAAATATAAGCTATAAATGATATTGAAACCCAAATACAAAAACAAAATTAGTATCCAAGAACATGCAAGAGTCCACAATGGCTTTCTTTAATTACTCAAACAAGAAGGAAAGAGAACTACAAATATATAGCTCTATATTTTCCAAATCAAATCAGGATGAGGTTAAGGCAAAAACCAAAAATCAAAAGATTGCTATCCAAGTTTCCAAATCTATAAGAATAAGGAAAAAGGTAGAATCCCACTAAAAATGTCACTCATCCTATCATAACTAAGTAAGAAAAATAAAATACTTAAATAACATGTGCAAAGTCATATTCACATAAATATGTCCAGAGTAATAAATATTACAGTAACACAGAAATGGATACAAATTGTTCTCCTCAAATATGTCATGTACAATGCAAACCTAAAAAACAAGAATCAAACTGAAATAAGACACATGTCCAACCTAGGTAAGATTTATGGTCTTGCACCCGTCTTATGACTTATCAGCCATTGATTGGTGATGCTCATGTACTTTCACAAGCCCTTTCTCATAGAAGGAAAACCTTTGGCATAATAACCAATATCCCATCTAGAAATATCAAGTGTCGAAACTATTTAAGAAGGCATTGATCATTTCAGTCATTACGTAAATAAATCATGGCAGACAAATTAGTTCAAGCATTCAATTATGTGATGCCAATTCTATTGCCATCATTAAAGCAACATGATTAGTTGCAAATTCAAGATTAGCTTGATGTATAAGTACCATCCTAACCTAATAATATTATTTCTACCTCCTCTTCATCCAAAATCCCTTCCAAGTATTAACAAAAGGCATATGAGCAACAATTAGAGATGTGAAGGAGACAAAATTAACTTTATTATGGCCAGAAAACCTTGCATATTCATAAATAATGTTAACACATATTATTCAAGAAGAATTACCTTATATCCGAATGCAACATTTTGATTGCAATCAGATCAAACATAGCCTTTGAAGTTTCCTAGCTGTTAGAAAATTATCTGGCCACCATATTGATCCAAATAACATTTTCTTCTCTTATGATTTTTCTTTTGAGGTCTATCAAAGAGCGTGTATAATTGAATGACACTTTCTTTTCTTTTAGGAGGTCACCTCTCTCCATGAATCAAGCACAACTAAAATTAAATCCAGCTAGTGGTTTGCACTCATGGTAAAGATATCTACTCTCTATACTAATTTCAAGAGTTGTTGAGAATCTAGACTTCCCGCAATGCTAATAATCATCCATGTAACACTTTTGATGACAAGGAACCATATTATGTCAAATATCCAGAATAGATTGTTTTTCAAGATACATTTGTCAATTTTAGGTCAGCGGTCTGCATTGTTTTCAGCAAGTAATTTACTGATTTGAGTTTGACTTAGTAGCTGACCTGGACCAACTTAAGTTTGAGTTTATTGCAGGTTAGATCTGGGTTTATGAATGCAGGATGAATGAGTTTTGGGTCTTTATCTTTAGGTGAATTGTTGTAGTTGGATTTTTCCTCTTGTATAATAGCATGAATGTCCATTTCACAGAAGAGTGCAATGTCCTTACCATTCTACTTTCCTTTGCGTAGAATTTATATTTTTCCATGTGCATTCAATATTCAGTGCTGTCTGCAAAGTCATTGTTTTCTTATGATAATACCATGCTGCAATCACATCCTAATTACAAATGCATAATTTCACTGGCCTCGATATAACTGCAATAAAATCACATGAGCTCATGCATGCCAGCTCATCATCTAGCCCATTTCATAAAAAATAAAATCATATCTAAAATCACCTTGCCTCACAGAGACAATGAAAAGCATGCCCGGGATGCTCAAAAGAGACATACCAATCAAGCGTTCCGCATAGGATTTGCCAATACTGATAAATTCATGCTGGAGAAACTGGAGAAGATTCTGCTTTGATGTCTCTGCAATAAGTCGTTTGATGAGTAGCAGATCAACAGAAGAGGGATGGTACTTTGTCTCATCAGGTGCTAAAGGCATCACATCTGTTCTTCGTGCAAATCGTATGGTAACATTTTTTCTACATGACAAATCAACGTACAATAATGCCATACATATATTTGATTAATATTATTTTTGAGGATTCACAACTGCAAAGATGAGTAAATGATGTCTAACCACAAAAAGCACAATTTCATAGACAATTAATGTAAAGGAACATAAAATATATTCCTCTAAAAGGTTTTGTGTAAAGCAAATCTTACTCTGCTGTTCCTGATGTGTATCGAAAGAGAAACTGAGCATATGGCGTAATTACAGCCATTTGGCGCATGTAATGTATAATTTTTGACTGCACACATCAATAACAAAACCCTAAGGGATATCATTCCAAAGCACTTTCTAGATGAGCAAATGAATAAATTGCTTATTATGCACCCTAGCATACCACTTACACGATGAGTTGTCCAGTTGCCCTCAATTGTAACCTGAATTTCAGCCCCATGCCACCTATCTTTATTGTCACGTTTTTCATGGAGATGGACATGAGGAACATTTCTATGCAATGACACATTTTTTTTGCATCAGCTCAAAATCAAAATGATTAACAAATTGTCCCTATATGAATGAAAACTCTACATTCTTCAGAAGAAATGCCTCTGCAGAGTTCAATTTCTAAAGATGCATACTTGTGAATATCAATATCTAGCCTGCAAAATGATGTATAATTCTGCCCCCTGGTCGCTGATAAAATGTCGATTGGAAGTCCAGTACTCATTTTGGACCAGATCAATGCCTGCAATGAAATAGACAATGTAATTCTAAGACCTCAAACTGACATGGATAACATAATGGGAGATATCTGAATCAATATAATTTGAAACTTCTTAAAATATCACTTCAAAGCTAACCCTTTTCACAATATATCACTAAATAGCAAGACAATATCTAATATTAAGTTTATATTTCTCGCCCTTTATTGTCTCCTAGTTAAAAAATCAAACATTCTGAATTGATCAACAATGTTCAGACTACTTAATGACTAAAATTATTGTTATTCTTATTTTTATGCCAGGTTCATATCAATTACAGATTGTAATATCATAAAGAATACCCTATGCTTTCAAAGTAGATCAGAAAAAATAGCAGTAGGAGAAAATTGCAGTAATTTCTCAGCTCCGGTATGAACTTGCTTGGCTGTACCACTAGAAAAGACAGCATGGAAAAAATGGCATAACTTGAGGAAGAAATGGATAAGGACGTCACTGGCATAGAGATCACCCTGTTATGAATGAAGTTACTACAAATGATGTGTTCCCCACCAAGGATTGAACGTGTGCCAATGTTTGATAGGCAGGCAGTTGAAGGCAACAGAGCTCAAAGAATTGATGGAATTGGACTAGGTGTTGAGGGACACGTGTTAAAACAGAAGGAAAAAGAAGTGGTGAGAAAGGTTTAATGCCAAATGGCAATATTTTATAGATTTTCATGTTGTAGGTTTTAGCTTATAGAAATTTAGTTAATATTTTTTTCAAAACTTTTCTACTGAGTTGTTTGTTCTGGTTCTGGTTTGGATCTTCGTTTAAGTTTGCAGATTGGTTCATGAATCCAGAAAAAACAATTTCGAGGCTGGGTTCCATTTGGGTTTATCCATACGAAAAACATGTAAAATCATAAACATTATATAGCCTAAAAGTAGGTATTAAGTTTACAATACCATACAGAAGCATATAATCAACAAAACCACCATAAGCTTGAAGGTCATTAAAACATAAATGATAAATATTATAAAAAATTAATTGGTAAAACTTCACTTTCCATGTTAAAATAATATCATTGACATTAAGTGATGTAGGATCATTTGAAAAACCACAAATAGTATCACTACCACTGACAAGTGAGCTTTGTTGGAATTATTATCATTAATGTCAACGCAATTGTCGGGAAGCATATTGTCAAGGGAGATTGTTAGATCTTGTCATTGATGTCAAAGGATAGTATCATATTGCTGCTGTAAGAGAAGACCTTAACATATATGCAGGACAAGTATAAGTTTATGATATGTGTTGATTGTTGGCCAACCACCCTTGCAAAGAAAATCCAATGCTAATGTTAATGCAAATGTATTATGAAGGCCTACCCTCTATTCTAGCGCTCACTTGAAAATATTATATTAAAATGTATTATTCTTTATATGGCCAACATTATAAAGGAGATTAAATTAAGATGAATTTGCTTATTTATGAAGCCGACCCTTTGGGAATAGTCGCTTCCCTTATGAAAGGACGTGTGAGTAGATATATAAGAAAGATAGAATAGGCATTAGAGGTGTAAGTTTTCCAGTGTAATATCACATGAATAAAAGCAAATCTACAGCAGTCTAGAACAGATTTTGTGTGGTCAAATGAGAAAATATTTTATTGGACTTATGTATAGGATAAGAGCAAAATTTGGAGCCAACTTATGTAGAGGATAAGAGCGATTTTTAGAGAAAAAGTATAAAGCATATTGGAGAGAATATTGAGCAGACTCGTGTAGTGTGGGATAGTATTGAAGGAAGGTTGGTATGACAAGATTTTAAGCAGTCATTAAGAATAGAAATACAATGAAAAATCAAACCATTTAGAGCAGACCTAGAGCAGGATAATTATAAAAAAAATCCGATTCATATTGGAGAAAGTTGAAGCAGAATTATAAAGCAAGTATACATGCACATTTTGTGAAGAAAACATCCATGGTGCATCATTTTAGAGCAAATTTGTAAGAAAAAGAATATGCAGATTTGAGGAAAAAAGTACATGAAAGAGATTGTATCAAACTTGTAAGAGAAAGGTATAAATAATAAGATTTTATGAAGAAATTGTAAGAGTTTGTAATCCATTGAAGAAGACATAGTTTGAGAAGGAGAATCCTTATTCATTTGGAAGTCAGGGCTTCCCAAAAGAGGTTGGAGCCTCATACTGCCTATCTGTGAATTATATTTGATTCGTATCAGCTACGGTGACAAATATTTACTACCTAACTCTACTAGTTAAAGTAACAGAAATGTAAACATATAACTAACTGTGAATATTTGGAAGATGTATCTTTCATTACAAGTAATAGGTTTGAAATTAGTACATAGCATTAGAAAGTTATCCTGACTACAAACAACTGCATATAAATAGTGTAGCAGGTTGGTTAAGACTACCAACCGCTAGTAACTGCCAACCCACAAGTAGTCAGGAACTAATCATCTCAATTACAAAACATAACAATTATTTATTTAGCTGACTACGACTATATACTTTTGCCAACTACAAACATAAATGAGGTTGAAAAAATTCAATATTTTTTAAATGTCCAATCACACAGCAACAATAGAATGTTTCATCAACACAGATAGTAATTGAATTCAAATTATGAATTCTAACAAAAAAATCTTTTCTTGACACCTCTACCGTTGTTAAGTATCTTATGAATTGTTTTTTTGTAACAAAGACACTGGCCGTCCAATCTCCTCTACTGTTGTATCTCATGAAATGTTTTTTTGTAACAAAGATGCTGGCTGTCCAATCTCTAAGAAACAACATGATGGACCTCCATTGGGCTGTAACTTAATAGTATTATGTGGTTCTTATCACCACAATGACCATTCAATACCCACTAGAAATGTCTCTTCAAACTATTGTAGCTTTTTGTAAAGTAACTGAGAGCTTTTACCACATTCAAAAAATATGATCATGTGAAGAAAATAAAATAGTGTCTTGGATAAGGAATATTGTATTAAGGGAGGAAATCCAATTCCTTCAAAATTAACAGATCCATTTATCTTGATAAAAGAACACGTGTATAGGAAAAGGTAATGAAATGGTAGTTCAATCATCTCATAATTCCGCTCAATAGCTAATTAAACACAAAATGAAAATAAGTCCATTCGCATTCTGTTTTCAGTTATGTCAGTAGCTAACAAATATAGTGTTTACTTAATTAATTACATTCCAAAAGCATAAAGACACATAGCTCTAACATTGGTTCACCCACAGTTGAAGGCTTTCATCTCATTTATCTGTTGGAAGAGGATTGTGGTCCTACTTAATCTATTATTGAAGAAACATTCACTGACCTGGAATTTGCAAAGATTAAATGTGGAGTAGCCAATTGCAGCCATGGATTAACTAGCCTAATTTCCAACAAGATATATGAAATGAATGCACAGAGAACTGAACCAACCAGACCTTTTAAATATGTCAGTGGGAATACCAATTTATCATTTTCCCTGATATTCCTGATTAGATTACATGCTAACCTATGTTTATGCAATTAAAGGGAATGGTCATTCATAACAATTCATATGTTTTCCTTACCTTCCAAAGACTGTTGTTATTGCCTTCTTTGTTTTGTGTTTATACCATTATACTATACAGCCTTACAGTGTATATCTTATTGATCCATTTATCTCAGATAACTCAAATACATTGTCTTTGTTGTCTCCTACAATAAGGGCATTCTTAATATTTTTTTCAACAAAATATAGTAGCACCCAAGATCTTAGCAATACTCATTTCAGTGTAAAATCTACAAGTATGGTAGTGTATTACACTTGCTTTGAAAGAAATGCCAATTTAAGGGAATGAAGAATGTGTTCACCATTTTTGCACCTAGTCCGAACTTTCCGCGTGTTTGTTTGAGCCCATATTTCGTTCCAGAAAGCACTACATTGTAAATACAGAATTCAACCAAATCTTGTTATCTTGAAGGAATTTACAACCTTCTTTTGAAGGCATGCGAGATTGACTATCTCTAATATGGATCTTCTACACCATTTCACGAAAGACCAAGCAAATAAATAAATCAACATCATGAAACATAGGAGTTCACCTCTTCCAAGCATATTTGGAATGTCATCATGTGGCATTCCCCTTCCATTATCCTGTATGCAAATAAACACCAGAAAAGAACATCATATAATCAGATTTTTGTACAACTGCTCTCTAAAAGAAGATAAATGAGCCACAGAGAACAAAGCTAAAAGAATTATTGTTTTGTCGCACTAATAGACTAATATATAGAATGGTTTAAGTCATAAAATGTAAGCTGTATTACGCCAGTAATTCATCCACGAAACAAAGGAACATATAGCTCTAGGCCAGTATTTAATTTTGATATTCTGAATTGTGAGTAGATGTCTTCTTTGGGTTTCATTGAACCGTGTTTGGCCATCTGTGTACATTAATATAATTTTTTTGTTCTTTCTTTTCTCAATTCCAAGGTTAGTCTCACACATAGTAGCATTCATTTATACATCATCGACATATCAAAGTGAAAGTACAAATAGATTTCAACAACTCTAGCTTAAAATAGAGATACATTGGCAAACTAAAAAATGCTAAGATGTTTGTAAAACTAGGGCAAAATCCGTTATAGTATTTCATGCAAAATATAGTGGATAGAAATAGAAACAAACATTACAAAAGAGACGTAAAACAAGAATTTGTTCAATGTTGCCAACCACAAACTGGAGAGCGCAATCAGTACACTTAAAGTACAAAACAAACTTGAAAGCACAATTAGCTTATGAGGCTCATGGGCTACTAAATGCAATGACAATGCTCAGGTATCCTAATATCCTCTCCTTGCTTGCAATCACAATGTATCAAATGCCTTATGCAAGAAGGTGAAATTCTCATTGTCAAATGATAGATCCTGATTGGCTGCAATACATTTTAATAGAAGTCTTGACAAGTCAGTATTGTCAAGATCAATCGGTTGATCATCTTTGACCTTACTTGATATTGTCGAGGCATAAGTTCATGTCTATTAGTGAGCACAAAAAGTTCAAATCATTTGAATTTGACTGTACTCAAAAACTAAAATAAGCCACTAAGTTAAAATTTGTAGTTATTTAATACCTAACTAACTTCTAACCTTGAATTTTCTTAAGCCAAAGACGAAGGTTTTGGTGAGCAAACATCAGATCACTTGTTTGTTGCTTGTTTGGGCAGTTCCAATTCTTGGAGTGTATGTGTTCAACTTCAAACATGCTCCAAGAACACCTGCATGTAGAAAAACTACTTAACTGGCTTAAAACATTCATTGCTATCTATTAAGGCAATTTAGTTTCTTTGTCAAAGTAATCCCACAAT